>JAHNEJ010001058.1:0-277948 GCA_022559845.1 Amorphophallus konjac
ATGACTCCGTGGGAGCCGTCCCTCGCACAAGCTGATGAAGAAGGCAAGGAACGGGCAACCTATTACTTGTCCAAACTTCTCAATCCCTGTGAGCAGAAGTACACCGGCATGGAGAAAACCTGTGCTGCCCTCGTTTGGGTAGTGCAGAAGTTGAAGCACTACTTCTTGGCTCATGAGGTCCATTTAATTGCTCGAATGAATCCTATCAAATTTCTTCTGGAGAAAGCCGTCCTTACGGATAGGCTAGCACGCTGGCAAAGTTTTCTCTCTCAGTTCGACATCACCTACATCCAGCAAAAGGCGATTAAAGGCTATGCCATAGCCGAGCATCTCGCTCACCATCCTCTTCCCAAGTTCGATCCCGTCCAATCAGAGTTTCCAGATGAGGAACTAATGTCCGTCAACCAATCAGATGAGCCAATGTGGACACTATATTTTGATGGAGCTCTGAATTCTCAAGGGAAAGGAATCGGCGTCGCCCTCCTGTCACCGGAAGGCCTCACATTCCCATTGGCATACCAGCTCAAATTTCCAGTTACCAACAATATAGCCGAATATGAAGCCCTTCTAGCTGGCCTAGGACTCGCTCATTCTTTACGTATCACTGAGTTGCGAGTTGTAGGTGACAGTCAGCTCATCCTTCGCCAGGTACTCACTAAGTATCGCACTCGCGATCCCAAACTCAAGCCATACCAAGAACTCACTGCTGCCTTTGCCAAACTGTTCACAAAACTGATCTTTGTCCATATCCCTCGTCATCAGAATATTCTTGCCGATGCCCTCGCCTCATTGGCATCATCCATAAGGTTCCCTCTAGGGAGATGGTTTAAGTCCATTTCCATCTACAAACTTCATGCTCCTGCAGTCGATGATGCTTCCTACGTAAACATCAAAGACAGGATAGCAAGGAAGATCCTGCAGGAAGATATCCTTGAGAAGAGGGAAATCATGTTGGCAGAGGCCGAAGAAGAACTGGCTGATGAAGAGAAACCATGGTTCTATGAAATTGTCAAATATTGCCAAGATCAGTCTTATCCTGAAGGGGCCACCACAGAGGACAAGAAAGCCATAAGAAGGGTGGCTCAGAAATACACATTGATTGGAGGTCTACTCTATAGGAGGAGCCTTACTGGTATTCTGTTAAGATGTCTTGGTGACGATGAGGTTTGAAAATGTGTAGAAGAGACGCACTCGGGTGTGTGCGGTGGCCACGTGAATAGTCAGATGCTCGCCAAGAAGATCATTCGGCAAGGCTTTTATTGGCCCACTATGGAAGAGAATTGTGCTGTCTATGTCCGTAGGTGTGTCAAGTGTCAACTTCACGCCGATAGAATCCATTCACCATCTTCCTCACTTCATCCAATATCCTCCCCATGGCCTTTCTCCATGTGGGCATTCGACATCATTGGTCCCCTAGGTGATCCCAATTCCCTCACCAAGCAAAAATCTTTCATCCTTACTGCGACGGAATACTTCACCAAATGGGCCGAAGCCGAAGCTTACGCGGAAATCAAGGCGTCAACAGTCTGCAAGTTCATCATGAAGAACATTCTCGCCAGATTCGGCATCCCAAGCACGATCGTCACCGACAATGGGCCACAATTCATTTCTCAGGACCTACAGGACCTCTGCAAAAGGTACGCAATTGCATTGCATCATTCATCGCCTTATTACCCACAAGGTAACGGCCAAGCGGAGGCCACCAATAAAACATTGCTCAAAATCATCAAAAAAACCTGCGAGTCTAGTAAGTTTTCAGACTGGCCAGAAAAGCTTATCGAAGCCCTATGGGCCTATCGCACTTCAATCCGTACCCCCACCGGGCAGACTCCATTTGCCCTCACTTATGGTATGGAAGCGGTAGTCCCGTACGAGACTCTGATCCCTTCTCTCAGGGTACAATTGGACGAGGAATTTCCCCTCGACGATCGTCGTAATTCACTCCTCGCCCAGTTGGAACTCTTGGATGAAAAGCGGCTGGCCGCTGCCGAACACGCGCGTGTGTATCAAAATAGACTCGCTCGCTTTTACCAAAAGAAAGTCGTTGAGAGAAAATTCAAAGTCGGTGAGATGGTCGTAAAAAGAATTTTTGTCAAACCTGGAGGGCCGCGTTCTAAGCTCCAACCAAATTGGGAAGGACCATTTGTAATTCAAGCCGTGTACCCTGGCAACGCCTACAAGCTAGTCAACGCTGAAGGGACAGAGTTATCCCACCCTTGGAATGGGCTTTATCTTAAGAAATACTACCCTTAGCACAAAACAAAAAATGATGAAAAGATAAAAAATATCAAAAACAAAGAAATACTGAAAACCACTAAAAATATGGAAAATTCAAAACGCTGATGCCTGGCAGTCACCATGTAGTTAAGTCCCTGCACCTAACCTTCATGTTAGGATAGGGCCCATTAAGGCTTGGTAGGCACCGGGTCTTGGTTTGCCAGAACCGTGGAGATCCCTGTCCGGCCACGTCGGCCTATGCTCGCTCGAAGGAAGCTAACATGTGCTCACTTATGTATTTTATTCAAAAAAGTTGGTAGCATCACCTACGGTGGGGCTCCACCCGGAAGATCTCCGGAAGCCGTAATCTTTATTCTTTTCTCTTCGACCAAATGAGACAGTCGGCGCCCTTAAAACGCTGAGCATGAGAAACCGAAACTCAAACCCCAAAGGCAAGAGTAGGACCCATTTCCTCGAGCATCGATCAGAGCACGAGAAGAGGGCAGTGTCCCCGCAGGCATACGAAGAGGGAGCCCACAAACGTCAAACGACTATATCTCCCTCACAGAAAGAAATATAAAATCAAAATCAAGAGAAAAGCCTGGTCGTGACCGTGCCTGGTGCGATAAACGAAACCCCTCAAAGCAAAAGTCTGAATCCACAAAGGGGGGGGCCGTGGTATGTAAATGCTCGAGATTTGGTCCGAAGTTGTCCGAAAGGAAAGAGTTAATGGGCCCTTATTCGCTCGCCGGGTTAACGGCTTTGCCGGTCCTCTCAGGAGGTTTATCCCCTACACTCTTCCTTCTCCCTCTAAAGATGAAGGTTCGATGGAGTTTCTGAAAGGTGAAAACTGCCCAGGGTCTGCGACCTTATTTTAATACACCCATTTTGGTTGCCTACTTTGAAAAAGCAAAAGCTATCGCTGCGAAGGAGTCTCCGTGTTTCTGGCTGGTCAAGACCCCTGTTTACCACCTTGATGTCTTCTTGTTTAACCTCGGGCTTAGGCCAATGCAAGCGCGTCACCTATGGGTGCGACGGCGTCTGATTCCGGGTCAGCGTCGCGCGGTTGGTCGTTAGGGTTCCAGGGTGTTCCATCTTATACCATCTAGAGTTGTGAGGAAACAGACCCGGGTCGGGCAAATCATCTACCTCAAACACCTTTTGGGTGAATCCCTGTGGTCGGAAGCAACTGGGAGCCTAAGCATGGCATGACGGTATTGTCATCAGGGTAAGTCTTAGCCGGCGGGATCGTCGTTCGAGGGGTCTAGAGGCCCAAATCAACCTAGATGTGCACTTAGGATACCCGGGAGGTTAGTAAGAACCCCCTGTCTCACGTAGGTTAGGTGCCATTTGGGTGCTTGCCAGGCGTTAGCAAAAAAAAAAAAAAAAAAAAATGAAACGATAAAAGCACAAAAAAATGGAAAAGAGAAATGTACATATTTGCAAACAAAAAAAATCTTTTTATGATGAAAAAAAAAACACAAAAAAAATATCAAATATAAAAAAAAAAAGAAAACAAATCAATTTTGCATGATTACATCTGCGTGCAGCATCTCACTTTTAAAATACCGCTTGCATTCGTGTGCTTGTCTGTCGCATTTATCATCACCATATCTTTCCCTTGCCTTCGTTAAATAAAGGCTTGGCCCCTTGACCAGCTATCAAGGATAGTCACAGTGACCATTTGCTTATTGAGCAAGGGGCCAAGTCAGAACAGAAATTCTGATTTGTTTGTTTCAGTGATATGTGCAGGGATTCAGGTAACTGAAGCAAAGGTGAAAAACAAACAAACCAAACCTTGTGTTTTATTCCAAAAACTAAAAAATTTTACATCAAGTCCCGCCCTCTCTCTCTGCATTACTCGTCCCACTACTCTCCGGGTAAAACACTCTCAAAGGTGCTACCCAACTACGAAAAGCGGTACTCCTGCCGCTCTGTACTCCTCTTCCTATTCCCACATCCCGGCGTTGATCCACGGAAGCAGCAGAGAAGCTGCCAACACGAAAGCCACGCTCTCGTGCTTTTCGGTAGCGCTCCTCACCATCTCTCAGCCACTGTTCAGCAAGACCAAGGTCGATTCGGAGTTCGAATAGTTGGCCTCCATGGCCCTTCGCTCCTCCCTTTCAGCCAAACTGTTGGCTCTTTCTCTCTCTGCGTCTCTTTCCCTCTCTGCCCGTTCTCTCTCACGGTCTTCCCTCTCCAATTGGAGAGTGATCCTCAGTTCCATAGCATCCCTGGATGAGTCGTCATCAGGATGACGCCGCAGTTCCCTCTCCAGTTCTGCTATCCTAGCCTCCTTCTGCGCAGCTTGGGCAAGCGCTCCTTCCGTCTCCTTTTCCTGTCGAGTGTACCATCTCAGATACGCGATGAGGCGTAAACAAAGAAAACTCAACGCTGAAACTTTTACCTGTATACGGAGCATTCCTTCTGCCTCCGCAGCACGCTGCGTGGCGTGAGCAAGTTGCTCATGAAGCGAGTCAAGTTCTGAGGTGGGAATCCACAAGCTGGAAGAGGCACCACCTACTCCCATCGCTGGGGAAGCCGCGCCAATCTGGGTATGCTACGACCATGTGAATTAGCAGCCAACATCTGGAATCTGGGGATTAATTAGGAATGTACTGTACACCTACCAAGGCGCTCGTAGCTCCGCGGGCATCGCCCAACTGTTGTTCCATCTCTGCCAAGCGAGTTCGTAAATTCGCTATCATGGCATCCCGGACATCCTGCGGCCTTACAAGTCAGCACTTTCACCAGAAAACCAAGGAAAGGAGGAAGAAGAGAAGAGAAAAGGGGAAACCTACCTCCACAAGTCCCCGGGGTTGGAACCGTTCTGCGTACTTTGTCCTATATAGACGCAAATAGTCTTCGCTGTCCCGCGCCTGCGATTCTACAATCGTGCCACCCCGTTGCCAGTCTTCGTACTGTTCAGGGAACCGCACGCGCCAGTCAATGCAGGTCGCCGGTCCTCGCGTCTTTCTCCCGACACGAGGTGGCGCAGCCGTATACACCCATTCCTGAGCCAGTCCTAAGGTTCTCATAACCAATCGTAGCCGGAGCGGCTCGATTTCATTCAGGCAGTGCATCCACAGTTCACGTCCGAACCGGGCACGACTTGCTAGAACCCACGGCTGGTCGGCATCGACCATGTCTGAGTAGGGCCTCCAGTTTATCATCGCTGCAGGGAATTCCTGTAACTCCCGCCTTAGCGCCATTAGTTGGTAGGTTAAGGGTGCCGCACTCATGATGGGTTCCCACCGCCTGGCTAGCGGCACCATCGCAGGTCGCCAATGTCGAGCTCTCCCCATCGGGAGATAATAATAACTCCATAGCTGCTCGGCACAGGTCATCAGCACCTTGCGAAAATAACAAAAAAATATACAAAACAAGTAAAACCAAAAAAATACCTGGATGAATGGTGTGAAACCACTCACAGTCATCTCACGATCCGTTTCTTGGAATAGGCCTGCAAACAAGTGTGCCAGCATGGCGGCTCCCCAGGCATAATACCCTACTCTTTCAAGGTCTGACAGCAGCTCCAGGAAGCAACATTGGATACCATCCCCTTTCGAGCTCAGTATCAATCTCCCCAAAAGGAAGAGGAGAAATCTCCTCAAATCTATATTGCATCTTTCCCAGTCACCGAAATCTGTGCAGTACACGGCGCGGCATCCTATTTCTATCCTTTCCATGAACTCTTCTGAGGATTCATCATCCCGCCGACGAGTGTCGGTGAGCCCTAATGCATCCATGAGGGACGCCCTAGCTACCGACCTGTTCTTCCGACCATCTAGGTCCAAACCCAGTAACTTCTGGGCACCTTCTCTATAGTCCGCGTAAGTGACTCCGGTCACTGCCTCCCCTTCTACCTTCAGGCTTGTGATCCGGACCACATCCTCCAAGCTGGGCACCATGTGCCCCCAGGGCATCAGGAATGTCCGGCTCACTGGGTCCCATCTCTCACACAAGGCTTGGATCAGGACTAGGTCAAGCTGGATCGGCTCGATCCGAAGAAAGGTACCGAATCCCATCACGTCTAGCCTCGCCTTCTGAAAATCTGGGAGGCCCCTGTACGCTGCTACTACCAACTCCCATAAGACTTGTGATTTCATCACAACCTACACATACCAGGAATGGGGGTGAGGTTTGGTCAGAAGAAAGGAAGAAAAAATGAGAGAAGGGCAAGAAAACTTGGCTTACGAGTTGTGATTGGGCCCTTTCGCTGAAGTGCCCTTCAAAGTCTGAAAGCCTCCTGGAACTACTACCACTGGACCTGCTTCTCTTCGAGGAATGGGAAGATTCGCCCTCCATCCAACTCTCGGAATTTTGAACTCCTCCTCTCCCGTGAGAACTTGTGCTCCTCGAGTTATTCCTCGATATACCTGGGAGGATAAAAGGGACAAGAATTTATAGAAATGGAAGGAGTGCGGGCCAAGATTGCCTCCATCACCTGCCGATGATAGCCCTCGCGATAAGACACCGGCCAAGCGGCCCCATGTGTCGCTTCACCGCTCGCACATGGTGATTGATTGGACAAAGAATAGGACAAATAGCCCCTATGTTGTCATGTTTTGGAGGACGCCCGTAAAATTTGGCACAACGTCCGGGAAAAGGAACTAGGGCCGTCAGTATTGACTTCGACGGCAGATCCCCGTGGAAAATAGTCACAACAAGACGTGATTCTCCGCTCAAGGCGGAGTCTCGATAGATCCGTCACATGGGAACAGTGCAAAGGAGAAGAAGTGTAGGGAAGAAGGAACGCACAAGAGGACAAACAAGCATCAGAAAATCAAATCACTCCATTCATAATTCTACATAAGCTGTCAAAAACATCATAAACATAAAGAGGTGGCGGGTCCACTAGTCCGTCAATCCTCACCGTCACTCATCTCTCCGGGCACTCTCCTCCTCTCCCCCGAGATGAGGATCCCTCAGAAGCCTCCAGGATCCCCGTGCAGTAGCACCTGCCTCGCCTCTGGGCGCCTGCTCCGCAGCAGTGACTCGCTGCTCCTCCCCTGGCGTGGCAAGGAAGCCACTGGCGGCAAACCGACCAGACTGCCGGAGTCGTTCCCCGAACTCTCGCGCTCTCTCGTAGCGCGTCTCCATCCCTCCTAGCCTCTGCACGACGGCCTGAAGGCCCAGCTGGAGCTCCCTCACTTGGGCCTCCAGGGCCCTCCTCTCGGTCAGATCCCGCTGTCGCTCGGACCTTCTCTCGGCTTTCTCTCTCTCTGCCTCTCTCCTCATCATCTGCAGAAGAACCCTTAACTCCAGGATGTCTGGAGAAGGTCTCTCCTCACCACGATGCCGCAGCTCCGCTACAGTCGCCACCCAGGCGTCACGCTCCTCTTCCGCCCGGGTCGCACGAGCCACCGCACCGGCAAGTTGCTCCCGGAGGGAAGCAATCTCGAGAAAAGGGGCCGAGGAGCTGGAAGATCCGCCAGCCGCTCCCACCGTCGCTGTCTGCTGGGCACGCTGGAACAAAGTAAACAACGGCCGTCAGTGAAACTCCAAAATCTGAAGTTAAAAGGGCGGCACGTAACTTACCAGGAGCGACAGCTCATGTTGAGCGACGGCCAGTTGCCGTCTAGTCTCTGACAGCTGGGCGCGCGAGCCGCCGATGCCACGCGTGTCCCCAGCTTGGGGAAGCCCCGCGTAACTCTCTCTCTGCCGCCGCAGGAAGTCGGCACTGTCCTGCACCAATACACCCCCTTGCTGTCCAGGGAGACGTACGGGCCAGTCCTCGAGCCTCGCCTTACCGCGACTCTCCCTCCTCACGCGGCTCGGCTCGTCCGCACTCGCCCACTCATCGGCCAGGCCCAGGGTCCTTGCCATGTCCTGCACCAAGAAAAGGGTCCCACATCAGTCAAAAGGAACGCGTCCCCTGTCTAGGACGCGTCCTTCATTTGAGTGCAACACTCGCCGAACCCTTTCCTCCTCGCGCGGCTCGCCTCAAAACCCAAAATGAATTAAAAGAGGAAGAGATCGGAGGACCTACCGGACCGTGTTCACCTCCTCCCACGCCATCGGGCCCCTCGGGTCCCTCGGAGGCCCGAAGCGGCCCTTCCTCCTCCATGGACGCCGTTCCGTGCTCGGGCGCATCCCTCCTTGGGCGAGGAGTTCCTCGTCCCTCTCCACCTTCACCACGGTCGGGCCCACCAAACTCCATCGATCAAAAGAGGAGGAAGACGAAAAAGGGGCGAGCGAGTTTCGGCGGAAGGCGGGCTCGTTTGCGGGTAAGGCACGGGAGAAGAAGGACCGCCCGTCGCTTTAAATTTGAAATCAAGGATTAAGACGCGTCCTCGCGCCTGGACGCGCCCAAAAGGGGGAAAAGGAAACAAAATCCCCCCGTGCAAAGTACAGTTCCCCACTGTTCAGGGTAAGGTCTCGCGAAGCGTGCCTCAAGGGACAACTCAGTACAAAGAAGAAGTGTGGGAGAGAGAAAAGTACACACAACACAAAAGCCATTTTCATTTCATATAATAGCCGAAAGTACATCATACAGTGAGAAGGGTGACGTGTACAAGCAACTCTCTAACTCTCACCATCACCCTCCTGGTCATCTCTCTCCTCCCTCCTCTGCCGGGGACCCCTAGGGGGCCTCTGCGAACCCTGAGAAGCTGTGCTCGCCTCGCCCTGCGGTGGCACTCCAGCCTCGAAGGCGCGACGACGCTCCTCGGCCGAAGAAACCAGATAGCTGCCCATGGAAAAAGAACCAGACTGACGAAGTCGCGCCCCGCGTTCCTTCGCCCTCTGGTACCGCTCCTCGCTCTCCCGAAGCCTCCCCTCCGCCGTGCCAAGACTCAATCGAAGCTCCAGCAGCTGGGCCTCCAGAGCCCTCCTCGCGGTCTGATCCCGCTGTCGCTCCTCCCTCTCTCTCTCCCTCTCCTCTCTCTCTCTCACTGCCTCCCTCCTCGACAACTCGAGGGCGATCCGCAGATCCAGCACGTCACGAGGGAGCTCCTCAACCTCTCGTCGACGCTCCTCCTCCAGCTCCACAATCCGGGCGTCACGCTCCGCAATCCGGGCGTCACGCTCCGCCACCCGAGCGTCGCGCTCCTGCTCGGCACGAACAGCACGCGCCAGGGCCTCTCGGATCTCGGCCACCTGTCAAAGCACGCATGCACCGTAAGAGAACAGTGATAGAAGGAAAGCAGCTAGAAGAGGGTCAGGGCCAAGCAAGCACTCACTCGAGCCTCGCGGTCACGCTCGGCCTCCTCAGCCCGAGCCACCGCATACGCCAGCTGCTCCTGGAGGGCAGAAACCTCCGGAGGAGGGCCCCGCGAACTAGAACCCGCTCCACCAGCCATCCCGGCTGCCGCTGTCTGGTGGGCCCGCTGAAACACGGGGCAAACATCAGTCAAAGGCTAAGCATCAAAAATCCAGGTCACAAAAAATGCATTGCATAGACTCACCAGGATCTCCAACTCCTGACGGATGGCCACCAACTGTCGCCTGGCGTCCGCCAACTGGGCCCGCAGGTCGGCGATCATGGCATCACGAGCATCCTGCATTACACATAAGTTAGTGTCCCATGCATATACATATAGAAAGGTGGAGTAATTTCATTTCACTTACCCCTGCCATACCACCCAAGGAGAGGCGGTCCCCGTACGCAGCTCGGTACCGTCTCATGTAATCTGTGCTGTCCTGTACATGGGACACTACTGGGACCCCGCCCTGCTGCCATTCCTGGTACTGTGCTGGGAAGCGCGTACGCCAGTCCACAATCTTCGCCTTCCCCTTGGTCTTCCGCCCGATGCGGGCCGGCGCATCTACGTCTACCCACTCCTGGGCCAGCCCCAACGTCCTCATGACCAGTCTAAGCCGCAGCGGCTCAATCTCGTTCAGGCAATGGACCCACACGTCCCGCCTGAAACGAGGAAGACCCGCTACAACCCAGGGCTGGCCAGCATCGCCCATGCCCAGGTAGGGCCTCCACACCACCTGCATCACCATACATACATTATGTTAGTTACCATTCAGTCTCATGCATAAACACAAAAAAATCATACGCATCTTACCATGGCCTCGGGATACTCGCTCAGCTCCCGACGAAGCGACGCCAGCTGGTAGCCGTGGGGTGCTGCAACCACGACCGGCCTCCACCGCCGCGCCAGAGGCACGGCCCTCCTGTTCCCATGCCTAGCCCTCCCCATCGGGAAATAGTAATAGCTCCACACCTGCATCCATCATACATCATTAGTACAATAATTGCATATTTAACTGTGGGAATGCATAAATAAAATGTTTACCTGGAGGAAAGGTGCGAAGCCGCTGACTGTCGTCTCCTTCTCCGAAGTCTGGGAGAGATCAGCAATCAAATGGGCAAGCAGAGCCGCTCCCCACGCGTAGTGTCCCACTCTGTCCAGATCCGCCAAGATCCCGAGGAAACGGCAGTGGATGCCGTCCCCCTTCGTCCCCAGCAGAAGGCGGCCCAGGAAGAAGAAAAGGAACCTCCGAAGGTCTAGATCCACCAGCTCCCGCTCGCTCGGGTCCTGGGTGAAGGCAGCACGAGCATCCCCCTCCAGTCGAGCCAAGAACTCTGCTCCAGTCTCGCTAACCCGCTGACGCGGGTCGAGGAATCCGAGCGCCTCCATGATCTCCACTCGGCCGACTACCCTGCTGTCTCTATCAGTCACGCTCGTCTCTAACCACAGCAGGTCCAGGGCACTCTCTCGGTAGTCGGGGTAGGTGACCCCGCTGACTGCCTCTCCGTCAACTCGTAGCCCGGTGATCCGAGCCACGTCCTCCAGCGTCGGCACCATGTGCCCCCAGGGCATCAGAAACGCCCGGCTCGGTGCGTGCCACCGCTCCCTCAGTGCCTGGATAAGAGGAAGGTCGAGCCGGAAGGGCTCGATCCTAAGGAAAGCTCCAAAGCCCATGGCGTCCACACGCGCCCTCTGGAAATCCGGCAGCCCACGGTATGCTGCCACCACCAAGGACCAGCTGATCCGGCCCTTCATCACGCCCTGCAAACCACAAAACCAACAAAGAACATATCAGCATCATGAACAGTCATAAAACAATAACACTGTATATATACTACTTATTTTTTTTATTTTTTTTATTTTTTTTATTTTTTATATTTTTTAAAAATATTTATATTTTCTTGTGGGGGCGTCCAGGCCCCTGGACGCCTCCTCATTTTTTCCTTTATTTTGTTTTTTTAGAAAAAAAAAACAAAAAAAAATAACAAAACCAAAACAAAAAAAATATATTAATTATAATGGGGGCGTCCTAGGTCCAGGACGCCTCCTTATTTTTATTATATTTCTATTACTTTTTGTAAATAAATAAATAATCAAAAATAAAAGGAAAAAGTGGAGGCGTCCAGGCCCCTGGACGCCTCCTTCTCTCAATACCCAGCCTTCTCTCACAGCCTCTCGCACGCCTGTTTTAGCCTATTGAACCACAAAGTGAGAATTCCGAGGTACTTACCGGGTCGTGATCATCCTCTCCCGCGTCACCAGCATCTGCAGCGGCCTCCGCGGCCAGAAGCGGCACCTCCATCTCCTCCTCCGCAGCAATCTCCTCTGCTACGGCCTCCTCAGCATCGTCTCTCGCTCTCCTCGGACGACAGGCCAGTCGTTTCCGCTTCCCTGGACCCTGACTCGATCCTCCTCGCTCCATGGGGACTAAGAATGGGTCGTCTAGGGTGACTGGGTCGTCAGATTGAACAGTAAATGAGCAAAGAGGGGGGGCAGCCCTTATAAACATAAGTTACTTTCATTGGGGCGTCCAGGCGCCTGGACGCCCCTATAATTTTTATTGTTTTTTGAAAATTTAAAAAATATATATATATATATATTGGGGCGTCCAGGCGCCTGGACGCCCCCAAACCAAAAAAATCAAAAAAATAATAATAAAAAAAATATAATAATAAAGTAAAATTAGGGGCGTCCAGGCCTGTGGACGCCCCCATAATAAAAAATTTTCACATAATATATATTTATATGTATATAATCCAAACAAAATAAAACAAAAAAAATAAAGAAAAAGAAAAACCACAAAAAAGGGATAATAATTAAGGGGACGGGGGTCCGAAACATTCAAATGCCAAATTTTATTCCATCAGAAAAGCAGAGTGAACTACATCAGGGCTTAGGCGCTTTAGGCCTTAACTTCCCCAGTTTGGTTACATAAGCCCTCCACGGCTCGCATTCTTCCACCACGTGCGCTAAGGCCTTTCCCGCAGCACTTGTCTTCCAGGGAGCTTTAATGGCCTTCGCTTCCTTCGCGTCCGCCTCAGTGCCCAACTCCCTTTTCTTCAAAGGAACAATGCCAGTCGGTGGCGGGAACGAATGGCGTGGGATGCCAATCTGAAGACAGCACCGATGCGCACTGTAAAGGACGAACTCGGTCGCGCCGATCAGTTGAAGATCAACTTCGGGGGAAGACCTCATGAGGAGATCTAGCGAAAGCAAACATGTCGGTGCGCAAGTAAAGAAGCCTTGTGTCACGGTGCGGAAGTGAGATCGCCAGTCTTCACGTTTCTTCAGCCACGGAACGCGGTTCACTACAGTACCACCAAAGCCTAACACGTCGGCTATGTGGTGAAGCGGGCTTTGTTGGAAGAGCTTCGAAGTAGTTGGCATCCCCTCACGGTGGTCGAATTTGAAGTGCAAATCAAGCCAGCAATTCAAGACAAGTGCGCAACCAAAAGGAGGCTTACCCAGGCTCGAGGTAGTAAGACCGCTGTAAAGATAGGCGAGGACGGCGGGTCCCACCCTCTTTCCACGCCAGATCCCGCAGATAGCACTCAGCTGGTCTTCCTCCACTATGTTGTCGGTATAAGGGAACAAGAGAGCCCCCGCCAGACAGATAGTGAACCCCTTCATGATTCCCTCCAAATAGTCATCGTCTGGTGACCCTCTCAGGGCGTCCATGACCCACTCCGCAAGCTTTTGGAGATCGATCCCCTTTTGAGTACGGACCTTTCTGGCTGCGTCGGGCGGCATGAAGCTTCCAAGGACACTTTCAGAAGTCACCCGTGTCAGCATCCGCATAGCCTTCACCTTCCCGTCACTCTTGAATTTCTTCAAACCAAGCAGAAGTTCCACCTCCTCGAGGAGGATGGTCACCTCGAAGGTCGGGAAGATAAAAGTGTGGGTCTGGGGATGCCATACCTCCACTAACGCGCCCATAGCCGCCCAGTCCATACGAATCTTCTCGTAATGCTTGGCGTGAATAAGGAGCCCCTGCAGATGCCACTTCGAGAGTATGGCCCTCATGCCAATGGAGATATTGGAAGTCAGCTTTGAAAGCCATGGCAGCTTGGAAAACTTCCTCGGGCCTGGGAAGAGTGGATATGGCTGGAAAGAAAGAAGAAATGAAGAAAGTAAGAAGAAAGTTCACATGAAGAATCTGAAAAGAGTCAGCTTACCATATGCGACATGATCGTCCCACTCAGATGACCCTCGAGGTCGGAAAGTCGCCTAAATTCGCTACTAAGCTTGCTCCTCTTCATAACACGGGAAGACTCTCCTTCCATCCTGAGCTCCAAACTCTCCTCTCCTTCCTCTCCTGAGCTTCCAAAACCCACCTTGGTACATTTGAATGAACTAGCCTAAGGGGAGTTCTTATAGGAAGGATAGGGCGCTACAGGACGAAACATGTCACATCAATAGTCAACGTCAGGATTTTGGCTAGATCTTCTTTCCATTGTGGTGCGATTCTGCTGTGATTCTGCTACTTTCTGATGTTGTTAACCTTTGCTAATCTGTGCAGGTTTTACTAACGGACGTCTTTGTCCTATCTCCTGTCCCACCTTTCATTGGTTGGTCCCACCAAGTCATGCATTATAATATATGGTACGTACGCTACTAGAACATGCCGAGGACCGTGCAGCCTGAACGAATCTGGGATCTGAGTTCCCCTTCAACAAAAACGGTGATGATCCCGGAAGAGTTTCGATTGTACGGATAGGCCGTCAATTTGTGATAGAATGGGGACGACGGTTCCATTCAGTGAGTTGGTGCGCGGATAAACGGGCCCCAGCCCAGTATCAGCTCACCGGATCGGTATCCTGACCCGTTCTTCACAAGTTAACAATATTATCCTTGGCTATTTTCTATTTTAGTTTGTTTTGAATTTTTCTTTAAACCCAGCATGCATTCATATAGGACTTTGATTTATTGCGGAAGATCATTCAAGTGATTCGATTGTGAAAGCCATTGTGTTTCAATTCCCACAAATATGAGATATTCCACTCCGAATGAAATATCGAGTTTTCTAGAGACGGCCACGACGCTGCTCTTCCAAAGGAGACCCTTGTTTGGACAGACCCTCAGATATTCATTTACCTTTTTTGACCCACCTTGGCCGCAGCACTTCCACATTGGCTGGTAACCGCTCCCCAAAGGTGAAACCTCCGGTTTATGACCCAGGTACTTCCACACCGAGAAGTTGGTCCCCTTTTGTTTCGTGCCTGAGCGCACATCTCACCCTCCCTTATTTGATCTCCGTCCAAACAATCGTCAATATTTGAAAGACCTTCTTCAAGGTCGCCTCATTGAAACTCCAGGAAAGATTCCAAACAGTAACGTCAAAAGCGTGTCTCATCACACCTTGGCATCAACTTATCAGTCCGCTCCCACTCCATTTCACTCCACTTCGATACCATTCCACTACGTATCGCTCCCTTGCAAAGCAGACGCCAAGGCGGGGCAGCTGTAGACACGCCATTCCTGACGTCTCCTGAGAAAATCTCATATTACTAGACAACACCCCGCGACGGCTTACGCGTTTCGAATCACTTGAGTGCTTCCTTTTCTTGAGTCTTCTTCTGCCTTTTTTGGCATCCGGAATCGTCTCGTCACGGCATTCGGACGACATCAATACCAGTCAAACGCATCGGGAGCTTCCGGAATCAGAAAGGGGGTCTACCGGGCGACCGCCGACGCCAGATCCAAGGACCCGGGTGGGTGTTAATGGGGGCGTCCAGGACCCTGGACGCCCCCATGATTTTATTTTATTTATTTTTTCCAGGACCCAAAATTAAATAAAAAATAAAATAAAAAAATATATAATAAATTAATGGAGGCGTCCAGGTCCCTGGACGCCTCCATAAAAACAAAATATAAAAAATATATAAAATGCCAGTTGGCATAAAAAAAACAAAAAATAATAATATATATATTAATGGAGGCGTCCAGGTACCTAGACGCCTCCATAAAAACAAATAAAAAATAAAAATGCCAGCCTTGGCATAAAAGACAAAAGAAAAAAATAAAAAAATAATATAATTTTGGAGGCGTCCAGGACCCTGGACGCCTCCATCAATTCCCTCACGGGCGCCGCCCACCGAACGACGGCTTGTCGTGTGTGAAAAAAGCCAAAATATAGAGACGTCCGGTCAACTGGACGCGCCCATTTCTGAATCACGAGGCGCCGCTCACAAAACCACGCGCTGTGCCGAACCGCGTGCGGCCGTCATCGGTTTTCGGTGGACCTGCTTGAGGCGTCCGGGACCCTGGACGCCTCCACAAAAGTATTCCAAAAAAATATATAAAAATAGAATAAAATATTATTTCGGCCCTGATGGAGGTGTCCAGGGTCCTGGACGCCTCCACCCTCCGGAGCTCTATAAATAGAGCCCCACCCCCTCAGTTCTGGGGGAGCTTCTAAGTGATCCGATAGGCTGCCGGAGCCCAGAGGCTACGGAGTCATTTTCTAACCCGTCGGGTCTTTTGTAGGTGGTGGTTCTGCCGGCTTCTCGGGTGCCCACGCTCGCGAGAGGAAGGTCGTCTTCATCCACCGCGCTTCCACGTCGTCCCCACGCTGCCGGAGCTCCGCCGGATTTCACCCTCGGCTCATCCAATAAGCCTTTTCTTCCCCTTTTTCTCCATAGTTCTTTACATTCATCATATTGCATCCTCTATCCCTCTTTACAAGGGCGCCTCTTCTCTTATACTTCTTGCATCCATCATCTCATTTTCCTCCTACTCGAGTCCGAGAGGGGTTTAAAAGATAACACCAACCAGGTGTGTGTCTTGCCATCATTTCGTTATTTTTACCGCAAGGATTTGAATACTACACCTCCATCTTTCTAATCCACTTGTCATTTATTTGTTGTTGTTTTGCAAGGGTACCCGAGGAAAGCCCTCTCCGTCGGCCGGCCGGAAGGAGAGGAAGAAGCAACCCGCCATCTCCCGCTCTTGAGGTAGGCGCGATCACCTTCTTATTTTGGGGTCTTTTGGCCCCTGGCGATCACATCTTGTCATCGAGGCCGCGGCGAGTCACTTCCCCAATGGCCGTTTAAATTTCTGTTTCCTATATTCTCTTTATATTTTGTTATATTCTGCTTATATCATCGAGGCCGCGGCGAGTCACATCCCCAATGGCCGTTTAAATTTCCGTTCTTACATTCTCTTTATATTCTGTTATATTCTGCTCTTATCATCGAGGCCGCGGCGAGTCACTTCCCCAATGGCCGTTTAAATTCCCGCTCTTTGTATCCTCTTCATATTCTGTCATCTTATTATCTGCTCATATTCTCGAGGCCGCGGCGAGTCACTTCCCCAATGGTCGTTTCAATTCTTGTTATTTAATTTTTGCACCATTCCCGTCCCCCCGAGGGCGCGGCGAGTCACTTCCCGCTATGGCCGTTTAACCCCCATATTTTGCTATATCACACTTGTCTCGCTCGCCCCGCCGGAGCAATCTCCCGTGGTGGCCCCTTCTCTCTTTTCTCTCATTTCTGTGCAGCAAACAAAACAAACAAAAAAGAAGGAGCCCGCGCGCTCTCCGCTTCTTCCTCCTCCCCGCTCTTCCCCGAACCGCGTGACGTCGCTCACAGATGGGTTCTTCTACCATAGGGAGAAGAAAAAGGAGGTCACTAGTGTAGCAACCAATGGTATAGACCGAGGTGATTGACCCGATGCATGGGTGTAGGAGGCCAAGGCTCCTAGGTTGTTCGGCCATAGGGGTCAACATGCTAGTGAATTCAATTTGCCATGCTAAGCCTCTAAGAAAATCCTCTAAGGTCTCTACTTGATAAGATGCTTGGATTGTGGTGTGATAAGAGGAGATGGGCACTATGTGATAGTTTTCCTTCATGGGTGGGAAATCGTGTGCCGTGATCTCTCTTATTGGGCTCTCCTTTAGCCAACTAACAAGGGGTTCCCCTAAGATGAGATTGAATTCAACTAAAGATGGTGATGTAAGGTGAAGACCCTCGTATGTTGTTTCTTCTTCAACTTGGACTTGGGTTTCCTCCAAGGTGGAGAGTGGGTTTGGAGTGTTCACCACTATGGGGTGGGGTATGGGTTCTTCTTCCAAGGAGGTGAGAGGGGCTTTTGAGGGTGTGGTGATGATTGGGGCATGGTGTATCCGGGGTGGTAGGTAGTGGGAAACTTGGGTTAGGATAGGTGAGGGTAGTAGTGGAGGCTTTGGTGGGAGTTGGATTGGGATAGGGAGAGGAAGATGGGTGGGTTGAAGGGGTTTGGGTTGATTTGTTTTGGGAGGAGTGTCTCTTTTTGGGGGTGATGGAGAGGTAGTGGTGGGGGTTACCATGGGCCTAGGTGGAGAGTTGGTCATGGGGCCCAATTGGGTATGGGGACCTATGGTTGTGGTGTGGACTTGGAGGTGGGGTGTAAATGTAGTGGTTGGGGTAGGAGAGATGGGAAGTGGTGGGGAATGGGTGATTGGGGTCTTGGATTGACTGGGTGGGGATGATGGAGTTGAAGTGCTCCTTGGACTTTGGTGATTTGAGTAGGAGGGAGAGGGTTGGAGAGTGTAGGTTTTTCTAAGCTCGGTCTTCATCTCATCCCAAGTGCTAATTGGAGCCTCCCTACGGATCTTTCTCAAACCTTCCACAACTAACCAATGAGTTTTAGCTTGTTTGGAGAGGTGTGCCTTGGCTAGCCTCATTCTCCTTCCTTCGTTCAAGGGGCAACCTTTAAAGAATTGGTCTAGAGAAATCTCCCAATCTAGGTAAAGGCTTGGGCTGTTGGATCCATCAAAGGCGGGGGTTTTGATTTTCAAGTGTTCTAAAAATATGATTTCTAGATTTCCCCAAAGGTCACTCTCATTCACTCTTGGTGCACGGCTATTTCCTTCAAGTCGGTCGAGTCGAGACATGATATCTTCAAGCCGATTAAGGACATTAGGTAGGGCTTCTATGATAGAGGTGTTGCTACCCACTTTGTTGGTAATGGAGATTCCATGAGGATCTGGGCTTTTTGGGAAAGTTGATGGGGATGGATATGACGGGTATGAAGTGGCCATTCTAGTGGACATGGGAGATGCAACCGAGGACTCTAGATGCATAAACATGGCCTAGGACCAACTTGATAGAGACAAGTTGTGAACTTGCTCTGATACCAATTGATGTGACACAACCTCGGACCTAATGCAAGCAAGCACAATCGCATTCAAATGGGCCGAATTGGGCCACCGCTCTATCGACACTCACCCAAGCCCGGGGTAACTTGGCAATGCCAAGGTGAGGTTGAGGGGTTGGACCCTTGCTGGTTGAGGGCCAGCAAGGCCAATATTTGATTCCCAATGGATGTGGATGCCCAATTCAATGGGGCCGACAAAGTGCCAATGGCACCGGTTACTCTCTTCCCACGGTGATCACTCAAGACAACGGGGCTTGAGGATCAAGCTCTCACTCTCACGGCCAGCGGAACTATGAACTAATATTGAAAGAACAAGCATGAATTAGAGTAAGGTTATAGAGCACTTACTCGACCGGTTTGAAGAAACCGGTCCCGGTCGGAGACGAGGGCGAGCGGGGAGGCGAGTGGATCCCCACACGCCGCGTCGGGGTAACTTGACCTGCCCAAACAAGTTACACCACTACACCTCTCGCAGGAGGGGGATCTTGGGGTGGGGGTTAATGAGATTACAAATAATACTACCTCCACGCAGGGAGGGGCCTTCAGCCGGCCAAGCGGGGCGGGAAATTAGACTAAAGAGGGATGACTAAGTAACGGCACCGAATCTGCTTGCTGTCTGCGAATAGGGACAGATAGTCGGTGTTGCTGCTGTAGAACACGCTCAGGAATTTTGCTGGTGGCGAGACCAGTGGGAAAATCTTCGTAGCTGAGAAGGGAATGCCTCAGAATTTCTTTAATTTCTTCTGGAGTCGCTGCTGGCCGGGATGGAGGTTTGAACAGAGCCTCAGATTCTCAGACCAGCAGCTGCAGACTTCTAACAGCAGATTACAGAGAATGCCCTGGTAGGTCCCGACCTTGGAATCAAGCGCCGTCAGAGTCGTTGGAATCGTGGACAAGTCCTCTTCGCAACAAAACTAACGGAGAAGCCAACCGATGTCGGAGAAGACTAGGGGATGCAGAATAATGGCGACTGGTCGGTGCAGACTGTGGGTAGCAGATCTGCGTAGCTAAGGGAGAAAAATGAGAACTCTCGATCATGAACGCCGAATGAAGTTCTGTTTCTTGATTCTGGAAGTAGACTGGACGATGAAGAATTTTGAAGAAGAACTCATGGGCTGATTCCTCCGGAGTTCGTCGTGGCAGAGCTTCTCATCTGGCTTAGGTTCTCAGCCGAGGTAGAACTGTGCAGTTGTGGGAGAATGGACCTCCTGGACGGGTCGGAGATCAGAAGAAGATGAAACCACTTCTGTTGCGAAGGAGACTGGTAGACGCTTCCGACAATGGCTCCTGGGTCTTCAAACTCATCCGGAGGAAGTCGTGGTGGCCGCTGCAAGTTGCTGGTTCATCTGTAACCTCTGGACAGCAAACTGCAACTTCGAAGTAGCTTCCAATGACCAAGAAAGAAGAAGGGTAAGGGGGTAGATGAGTGTGGGAGTGACCCCTGGTTGTAAGGGGGTCTTGGAGGGGGTGTTCTAAGGTGTGGGAGGTGGAGAATAAGGTCTGGAAGAGGGTCCAATAGATGGTGGTAGTGGGGGCTGCGAATTTGGGAAGGTGGGTGAGAGGGAAAGGGTATTTGAAAATGGGTTTAAGGGTGAGGTTAATTTATTTGTCTTGGGAATGGGGGGGTTGTGTTGGGGAAGGGAATGGGTGGTTGGGGTAGTGGGAAGGGTGCTTGGGAAAGTGGGAGGGGTAGTTGGGGGTTGGATGGTGAGGAGAGGATTGGTGGAGGGGGTCTTGGGAAGGGATGGAGTATTGATGAGGGTTGTGGGGAATGGGAAGAGGCTTAAATGGGGTAGGTGGGGAGTGGAGGTGGTTGGGAAGGGAGGAGAGAGAAGAAAATTTGAATTTGGGTGTTGAGGAGAGAGAAAGTGGAGTGAAAAAGAGAGATTAAGAGAGGGAAGGGTGGGGAATCTCTCCCCTAGGGTTTCTCACCCAAAAAATGGAATCTCTCCACTAGATAAGAAGTGTAAACTCTCAAAATGACAAGTTTTTCATTCATTGATTCATTAAGTTGAAATGGGGGGAATGGGGTCCTATATATAGGCAACCCATATTTTACAATAAGTCCATGACAAAAGACTCAATGACAAATAACCGAGGGGGTAGGGGGGTGCACTTGGGCCAAACCCAATGAATTGGGCCCAATAACTAACTAAACAACATAATGACTCTCAAACTTAGGGAAATAAGCACAAGACCTAGGAACGTGACTCAAATAAAAGGGAAAATACATCAAATGACTCAAATAAAAATTATATAGGACTCAAAATTAAATGACTAGACCATGCCGGATGCAACCGGGGCGAGGAGACGAGTTGTGAACGTGGGCATGGGAGATAATGTCCCCATCAGAGGTCATTAAACGTGAACACGAAAAGCCACTCACGCACCCATCGCGAGTATCACGGAGTAACAGGCGTCACGACGTCACCAGACTCTGGATGGTCCACTAGACCTACTAAATCCAACAGTCCTTGAGTCACAGACTCGGGTCAAGATCGTCGCACACAACGTCACAACACCGTTAATCTAGCCTAATCCCTAGGTCCAGAACCATAAAGCGATGACTCACAAGGCAGTTCACAACTGCTGAGACCATTCACTCACAAAGGGAACTAAGAAACCTCCAGCCCCAGGCTGGAAGACTGGACTCACGGTCCAAGGCTACACGCTTGGCCCACACGGAAAACACTTTCCGGAGAAACCCACGCCATGCGGGGAACCCCACCGCACGCACACCGACACACAGTGACTCGATTTAGCAAGAACACGGAAGTCCGGAACACATGGGGTCACCCGGACCCACCAAACTCACGGGCACGATAATCAAGATAACACGGTATCTCCGGACACCCAGAAACACGGACACAGAACCCACAGGATGTCCGGAACATCTAAGTGGCCAGAGGTCAACCACTGGGTCACAACCGGGTCGATCGGACACCAACACACACAAAACGGACACGGCGAACACGAAGAATCGCCTAGTGGTCTATCTCCGGACCGCTAAGGAAAGGCTAGCGGTCTACCAAGGACCACTACGCTCCAGAAACTCACGAACCCCTAGCGGTCGCTCCCGTACCACCAAGGAAGGTGGCAGTCGTCCACCAGACCGCTAGGCGTAGCTTAGCGGTCAATCGCGAGACCGCTACCCCATCGACCTCGACTGACCAAAATACGGAAAAACGGTCATGCCCCAATCACTAACCAGATCCTAGCGGTCTTCACCAGACCGCTAAGGGTCCTGGCGATCTATCGCGCGACTGCGAGGCCCAAACCGACATAAGGGGACCCTACCGGTCTCCACACGACCGCTAGCGCCCCTAGCGGTCACTGGAACGACCGCTAAATCGTCCCGAGCGCGAAAACGGCGGGAAATCCCAAAAACGCCCATCCATGCCCCGATCATCACCCGATGATGGGGAAACAAAGGGAAATCCATCCCGAAGTCTCCTAGCATGCATGTAAACCCCTGAATCGGCCAAAAATATAGTAAAACGGGAGATCCATCGCTCACCCCAAAATCATGGTTTTTCCCCCAAACGCCCAAATAAATCCGCTTAGCTCACCACGGCCTACAAAACTCGTGGGAAATAAAGTACACGAGGTGGGGGTCCATCTCCCTACCTCCACCGAAGATTCGACGCACCGTGGACGTCGATCCATGAAGAAACGCCCATGAAACCCCGCCGGTGCCTCACGCTTGCGAACCGGCTTCACCGCGCCACCGGCCCTCGATCCTCGACCCGTTCCTCATTCCTCGCCTCCCACCATCGCCGCCTCGCCCTGCTCCGCCACCGATGGCCGCCCGGGGAGAGGGGGAGAGAAAGAGATGAGAGAGTGTGAGAAAGAGAGAATGGGGATATAGAGGGGGTTAAGGGGTTAATATATATAGAAAAACTTAAAAATTCTAGAAATTCAGAAAAATACGAAAAATCACCTCTACGATTCTCGGGAAGAGCACAACGCGTCGGTACTGTCTCGGAGTCGAAGAACGCCACGGTTCGTCTTGCACAGAGTTCCGAAGACGTATTAGGGAAAAATACGTGTAAAGCACAAAACACACTCCGGGACCCACGAAAATGATCCGAAACTTTTCAAAAAATTCGGGGCATTACACATCTGAGCCCCTCTAGTACTCTCTCTCTCTCTCTCTCTCTCTCACCTCGGTGGGTGAGGGTGACGGCACTAAAGGGGAGAGACCCTTGCTGGAGGGGAAAACAATAATGCTGCATCGTAACACCATCATTAATATGCATTCCCCAATTTTGATGACATGTTAGTCATCACACATTAGAGAACATCTAACCCACTTGTGTCTAATGTGGTATCAATAACACATTATCCATAACACTTTATAAATGTGCACCCTCCAAGTTATTAATATGCGGCAATGATAGCGTGCCTAATGTGGTATTAGTAACACATTATCAACAACCATTAGGTTGGGGTTTAAGAGAGAGAGAGGTCATAGAAGGGGGTTGGGTGTGTGAGGAGGACGGTGTCAGACTATCGCAAAGAGACTGAAGACTTCATGTGGGTGGCAGAGGTTAAGCTGTAGGATACGTAGGTGATGGGTTCATGCTAGCCACGAGAGGGAGCCTCCCCATTTAGTGCCATCACCCCCACCTATCAACGTGGGGACGTGCACGCGTGCGTGCGCACACACATACACAGCACCAAAGGGGGTCTCTCCCTTCGTTGCCATCGAATCTACCCATTTGGGTGGTAGTTGCACACACATACACACAAGTCACCGGAGACGGTCTTTAAAAGAAGTGTATGTCCTACAAGGCAATTACTTATGAAGTGATGACATCATTTCATGTACATTTTCATTCATATTAATAATATTTATGTTAATTTTACAAAGAAATCCATTAATTCCTAAGTGACCTTTTTACAAAGAAACCCATTAATTCCTAATGACTAGCCCATTGGCTTATAATTATCTTATAATTGAACCCAAATGACTCAATGTGATAAAAAAAGTTAGATGCCTTGCTCCGATGTCCCATCATCATAGATCTGTCGTACTCTTATGATGGCTAGTGTGAGTAACTTGGAGATAGCTTTTTGGACTGCGGCAATCTTGGAGATGGATTTTATGAGGGTTCAAGAGCAGGCCCGGGTGGCACAACTTCATCAGGGTGACCCACAGCAGCTTCCCGTTCAGCAAGCGACATTACCTAGACCTCCTTTACATGCTCCTCGGCAACCTCGGAGAGAAAATCGAAGGCAGAGGATCAGGCGATTGAGAAATCTTCGGCGCCATCAGAATAGGCGACAGGCGCGGCGGCAGGCTTCAACTGAGAGTGTACTTTAATCAGTGGATCGGGTACCACAGCAAGGGTTAGCAGTTCAGGGAGATCAGTGTCAGAGATGTGGTGGTCCCCACCTCAGTCAGGCTTGCCCAGAAATTATTGAAGTTATGAGTTGTTTTACGTGCGCTCAGATGGGCCATATTGTGAGTCAATGCCCAAGACGCAGGTGTTATCGATATGGTCAAGTGGGACACTATCGCCGTGAGTGTCCTTAATTTGTCTCCTTAGCATGGTTTGGTCATTGGAGGCGTATTGTATTTTGGCGTGGATGTTCATCCCAGAAGGTTCGGTCATAGTTTTTGTTTGATTTTGTCCAGTTGTGTTTTCATGCATATGTTTGAGTTTTGCCTTAACTGCGGTGGATCGTCTATAATGCTGAGAGATACTGCAGTTACACTCAAGCAAGGTTTTGGCATGTGGTTGTCCTGTGGTGCTGCCTCAACAACTGCATCGATTTCGATATGGTAAGGCTAGATTCTCAGTGCTTCGAGAAGGTATTCTATTTTAATTAATATGTGCCTATGAGTCCCCGTGAGTGCGGTGTCATGTATCAGAGTGGCGCAACAGAAGCATGATAGGCTCGTAACGCTAGGACTCTGGTTGGATGTCTGGTAGAACTTGAGTTTTGTTTTTAGTTTGATAATGCCTTTGGCAGGGCAGTGTGGAGATCGTTGTATAGGTTTTGTGCCTGGTAGAATCTTAATCGTCTGGGTGAGTTTCTCCCCGTGCCTTCTCTTGTAGTCCTAAATTTTGAGGATGAAATTTTATTAGGGGAGAGGGACTGTAAGACCCGTGGATTATAGATTCTTATCGGATTTATAATTCAAAAAATTTCTATGAAATTGGGTAATTTTGTGGGCTTTTTGCACGAGTTATGCATGAATTAATCCATTTATATAATGAATTATAGAAAATTGTGGGGCATTAACTTAATTTTGGTTCTTTTAATCCCTTCTAGCAATTGAAGGTTTAATATAAAAAAATATATATCAAACCCTTTTCACCCACGTAGAAGGAACCCCACGGTTCCCTCTCCCCTCCTCACGCACTGCCCCTCTCTCCCCTTTTGCTCTCTCGACGTGCAACTCCACCTGGCCACGGGCGGCTTGGAGGAGGATACTCCGGCGAGCTCGGGGTGACGGTGGTGTGCTCATGTGGCCGTGAAGGTGGGCTCGTGCAGTGTGCGACGTTTTCCTCGTTGGAAGGCGGTTTTTGACGCGAAGAATGGCATCCCTTCATGATTCCAAGTAGGGGGATGGATCCTACTCCACTTTTCCATGCTTTTCAATGCTTTATAATGGTTATAAGCATGTTTGAATGGCTAGTTTGATCAAAAGAATGCATGTGGGTTGTATTCCTTTTAAACCATTGTGAAATGATCCTCGTGAGCATTGTTCTTTATGTTTTTGGGGCTTAAAGCATGTAAAAATGATGTAGGACAGGTTATAACATGTGTTCCTCTTGTATTCCCATCGTTTTGAACGATTTGGGAGGGGTTTAAAACAGATACATCATTTTTCGTACCGTTTGGAATAGTAGCGGTCACCACCGGACCGCTACTATGGTTTAGCGGTCTCCATCGGACCGTCAAGGTTGTTTAGCGGTCTCCAGTAAGACCATTTTTCGTGAGCCAAGGCGGTGGACGTTTAGAGATCACGCGAATGACCGCCTCTGCCCAGTTGCAGTCACCACATGACCGCTACTGTGCTTTAGCGGTCCAATAACGACCGCTACTATTCTCCGGCCAATTTTCAGCCGTGGCTGTTCGGCCGTGTATTTAGGGGCGTACCCTTGATATCTTTACATGCTATAATGATTTGAATTGTGTATTTATGTCCCATTTTGAGTCTGCTTCTCCTTCCTGTGTGACTGACCCACTAGTCGTAGTCTGACGGCCCTAGTGTCAGCCCACCTAGGAGTGGTGGCGGGACAATCCCGGTATATGATTTTTAGGCTAGTTTCCGTGGGCTCCCTTTCTTTGCAGTAGAGTCCACTGGGGGGGGGGGGGGAACCAGTTAGAGGCCTGGCTCAAGGCATTGACCTTGTGTGTGCACACATGGTCAGGGGCGTTGGACTTGCGCTAACGAGCGTGACCCTGACTAGTTCTTATTCTTTGGTTCCTGTTACGGTGTCTCAATTACCGCGTTCGAGGCGAGTGGGAGATACATGAGACACATTATAAGACGTCAGTGGACGCGATTGGTCTTGCTTCTAGTGGATTACTTCTCCTGTCACTTGGAATATAGAAATTAGACTCTAATGGAAGATAAATGATTCTTGTGGTTATTTATGCGATTCAATTTGAAAATAGCCCATGTAGTAATTCATGTTTAGCTGTTCCTTCAAAAAAAATTCATGTTTAGCTGTGGTTATTAAATTATACATTTATTGATATTCCTACATAGCTTTTACTACTTGATATTGCTACATGCCATTGCTTTATTTGTTGTGATCACTTGTTTAGTTGTGGTTTTAGCTGCGAGGTAGGGATCTACGTGACTCTTACTGAGTCAATGAAATGAGACTCACCCCTTTATTTTCAGGTGAAGCGCAATAGTCTTCAAATTTTTCGCGTGATTTTGGTGGGCAGTCTTAGCTTTGCTAGCGTTTGTCAGTCGGGGTATATCCCAAGACTTTGTACTATTCTTTTGTTGAGTTGTACTTTTGGGTCTTGTTCATCTGGACTAGTGCTCAATCTATGTAAATCTGTATGTAAAGAAAACTTTAAATTTCAGTTCTTTAATTTCAACACTTATTTTAGATTTCTGTACATTCTCGCAACACCTTTTTATCCCTTCGGAGTTTTACTGCTCTTGGGAGACCTCTCAGGATCCAAGTGGTATCAGGTTTACCCGGTATCCGGGTTCGGGGTCATTATAAATCTCCCTTCCCCGCTCCGGTGAAACCCTTGGACACCCTCCTTTCATGCTCACCGAAAACCCCCCCTCTCCGACGAAACCCCTTCCCTAGTCACAATTGTCAGAACCCCCAGCCTCCCATCCCTACACACACATACTTCCCCTTCCTTGGTCATAAGTGCCAGAACCCCCCTTCCCTACTCCGATGAAACCCCTAGTCACCCCTTTTCCTGCTCACCGGAAACCCCCCTCCCTATATAGACCGCCCTTCCGATGAAACCCCTGTAACCCCCCCTTCCCTAGTCATAGGCGTCGAAACCCCCACCCCCCTATCCTTACACACACAAACTCCCCTTTCCCTAGTCACTAGTGCTGGAAATCCCCCTTCCTTGCTCCGGTGAAATCCCTGGACACCCCCTTTTCCTTCCCAAAGGAAACCCTCACCTCGGCCCATGCACAAACCCCACGTCTTTGCCTAGAACCCCGACTATGTTAGTGTAGATGTTGTCATTTATTTTTTCTCTCTCTCTCTACCCCTCCGTGCAACTCACTCCGACCAAGTGGGTTATCGATGTTGGAGGGGACTTTTCCTTCCGATACCTCTCTCTCTCTCTCTCTTTCTCTAGGTCTCTCTCATATGTATTTTGATGGGTGGAAAATCCTAAGTTTGATAGGGGTACTTTAGTTATTTGATAATAAAATAAAATAAATATTTACATCTTTATAAAATATTGATCTTTACATCGACGCTAGTTAGTTGTGATTATATTTTTATATTATTCTGACAAATGTAGGGATAGTTTTGTCAATAAATTTGAAAACGTGATATTTTTATAAATATAAATTTAACAGTTGTCTATGTATATAAAAAACATATATACATTCTCGGTACTTCGGTAGGCAACCCTTTATACATTCATGTGCGGTTGTGCCGTGTCTTTTTTCCCGTCGGTTTCCCTTTCCAAGGGCGCGCGGATGCGAGAATCCCGGAAATCCCGTGTCTAGGGTTTTCAGTCTCCCTCTAGGGTTTCATCTGGATCCGGCGTCCCCATCTAGGGTTTAATCTGGATTAGGAGGTTCCGCTTCGGTTACCTTCTGATCTTTCTAGGGTTTTCTTCTTCTTTCCAGTCTCGTTGTCTTCCCCGCTTCTGGGCGGCGATGGCGCCGAAGCCGAAGGCTGCGGCCGTGAAGGTCACCCCGGCGAAGGACCTGAAGGAGGCCTTCGAGGAGCTCCATGCCCACTCCTCCTTACTCTCTGCCTTCTCCTCGCGGTGGAAGGACCTCGAGGACCACCTCTCCTCCATCGAGCGTTCCATCGAGGAGGGCCTCCGCGCGCTCGAGTCCGGGGAGCAGGAGCGTCCGGCCTCCTCTCCCCTCGTAACCTTGCTACCGTCCGAGAAGGGCAACCCCACTGCGGAGGTGGAGCCCCGCCCCGAGCTCAAGTCCCTGTGTGTTAGCATGGACGGCAAGGGGCTGCTGGCCTTCGTAAGGGACAACCGCGGGGATCTCCCGGAGATCTACAATGAGCTGAACCCGGCGATCCGCGCGGCGCCCGACCCGGCGACGCTGGTGTTGGATGCCATGGACGGGTTCGACACCGCGAAGCGCAGCCGAGAGGACACCTTCGACGGTGGCCGCCATGCCAACGGGAGGTCCTGCATCTTCCTCCTGGAGCGGCTCCACATGATCTCGCCGGAGATCAAGCCCGCCGTCAGGGAGAGGGCGAAGAAGCTGGCGGCGGAGTGGAAGGTGAAGATTACACCGGATGGCGGGTGGTACCTACCAGCCCTGGCTTTCCTGCAGCTCTTGGTGTCGTATGACATCGCCTCGGATTTTGAGGAAGATGGCCTCTTGGACCTTCTGGTGCCCCTCTCAAAGAGGAAGGAGGCCATTGGCCTCTGCAGGAATCTCGGTTTGCATAGGAGAATGACTGGTAAGGGCCTCAAAATTGTTGATTCTAACGGACATAAAGATCATATCTTTGCTGTCTTCGGTTCATGTTTTTTTGTTTTTCTTTTTTTTAATTGTCCGTGGTTATGCCGTCTGCCGTGCACATGACATGAGTAGGTTAGGCAATTTTCATCGCCTAATATTACGTGGTTACATGTCTGGCTATTGTGCCATCCAAACTTATGAAAACCTGAATAAATAGGTTTATCATAAATATCATAATCTGTTTATCATAAATTTGTTTTTTATTTACTCATGTTTGGCTATTGTCGTCGTCATCATCATCATCATCATAGCCTTATCCCAATTAATTGGGGTCGGCTATATGAATTCTGTTTCGCCAAAGATTTCTATCAAGTGCAATATTCATATTTAAACCCAAGAAACTAATGTCCTTCCTAATAACATCGCACCATCTCATTTTAGACCTTCCTCGAGCTCTTTTACTAGCATCCACTAAGATTTGGTCATATCTTTTAACCGGCGCTGAGTTAGGGCGACGAAACACATGTCCAAATCACCTGAGTCTATTTTCTCTCATTTTACTATCAATTGGAGCTATCCTTAAGTCCTTACGGATGCGCTCATTCCTAATCTTGTCTTTTTTAGTTTTGTCACACATCCATCTCAACATCCTCATCTCTGCTACACACATTTTGTGGATGTGTTCCTTTCGTACTGCCCAACACTCGGTACCGTATAACAAAGCAGGTCTCACAGCCGTTCTATAAAATCTCCCTTTGAGTTTCACAGACATACGACGATCACAAAGGACACATGATGCACTTCTTCATTTTAGCCAGCCTGCCTTAATTCTATGTATAACGTCATCATAAATCTCCCCATTCTCTTGTATGATAGACCCTAAGTATCGAAAGCTACTACTCTTCGGAATGTTATGTCCATCAATTAGAACCATGTCTTTTTGAACCACTCTCTCATTACTAAAATTACAGTGCATAAACTCTGACTTACTCCTACTAATTTTAAAATATTTAGACTCCAAGACAAGTCTCTAACGCTCTAACTTAGCATTTAGAGCATCAATACTCTCATCAATTAAAACAATATCATCTGCAAAAAGCATATACTAAGGGATGTCCTCATGCAATTGTTTAGTTACTTCATCCATAACTAAGGCAAAGAGATACGGACTTAGTGCAGAACCTTGATGTAAACATTTAGAAACGGGAAATTCACCAGTCTCCCCAGCAATAGTTCGAACACTAGTAATAGCACCGTCGTACATATCCTTAATCAAATCAACATATCATTGAGAGATTCCTTTCTTTCTTAATATCCACCAAATCAATTCTCTCGGTACTCGATCGTACGCCTTCTCTAAATCAAGAAAAATTATATATAAATCTTTTCTCATCTCTCTATATTTCTCCATTAGCTGCTGTAGTAAGAAAATAGCTTCTGTAGTAGATCTATTTGACATAAAATCAAACTGATTTTTCGATACAGTAGTCATACGCCAACTCAGAGTAGGTTTAGTTACTTCATCCATAACTGATCGTCCTCATGTTTGGCTATTGTGCGTAAATATAAATGAGTTCATGATAAACTCTGTTTACAGGGACGGTATCCAGCATAAGCCAACTCATAGTAGGTTTATGGTAAACGCATTTATGGGGAGATTTTGAGTTTATGGTAAACTCAAGCGAGTCTATGATAAATCTAAACTTAAATGTGTTTATGCCTTACGTCCAAACTGGCCCTAATTGTTGAATTATCACTTTGGGGATACCCTCTTTCCTTGTTCCCGCATTACCGCCAGAATATTTTCTGCCTACACCATTGTCAATTTCCGGCCCCTTCAAATAGGTATGGAGGCAATGAATTAAATGCTGTATAACACGGCCAGGACTGTGCTACAGCAACTCTGTTGTTTTGACTGGATTCTTCAGGTTCTCTGTGTTTTCCACTGTTAAAATGTATCTACTCTATAGCTATGCTGCAAGCGGCAGAAGTCCGTTTCTAGTTTTTGCATTTTGTTTTTGGACCCGGTGTCTTTTGAATAAGCTGCACCTAGGTTGTAGAAAACAATATATGTTTGTGTGTTTGCACATTGCAGCATGCACATTCTCTTAACTCCTGCCATAGTAGGTGTTTTCCTTTAACTCCTGGCACTGTAGGTGCTGAGTGTCAAGTGTACCATTTTATGGTTCATAAGGGAGCATTCATAATGTTTTTTGAGTTAAACCTATATAGATAATAGATTACATTATTTGTGAGTATTTAGCAGGTAATGATGTACTGCTGTTCGACTATGTTTTCTTGCATTTTTTCCCCCAAACATATCCCCGAATAAGGTGAAAATGCCAGAGTACAAGGTACTCCCTCATTGATTATGTATTATCTTACTTATTTTCAGTCGGATATAGATCCAATTAAATGGCTCATTGAGCAGTTTTTTTGGGTGAGATTTACTTTTTTTGTGTATTTTCTAAGCATATCAAAATATCCGGGATTTTGACTTTCTCATGATTGCTTGAAGGTCCTCTGCAGAATGTTCTTGATTTCATTTGTCTAAAGGATAATATTATGATGAAAATCTTTCTCAATTTAGTTTCATGTATTTATCATGTTCATATAATTAAGTTACAAAGGAAGTACTCAAGTACCTCAGGTATTTGCTTCACTGTGGATACTGCTCTGAGTGAATGACCGCATTAACCCTCAGTCCCTGCATGAAATAATATGTTATCTCACTAATTTTCCTTTTGTAAACTGCTTCATTAAATTACTTTGAAGCTTTGAGTATCCTGTTTCAACAGTAAATATTCAGTCATGCAGAAAAAGTGCACAATTTTTTGATGGTTTTGTATCATGGCTTTTCAAGTGGAATCGACAGTGGAACTTAAAAAAAAGTGGAATTGACAGTGGAGCTGCCTCCTGTGGCAAGTTTAGTGTCAATTCCTATCTCTTCATATCCTGGACTGTAGGAGTTCTGTGATTTGTTGCATGTAACTAATGAGATCTAATCAATTAACTGATGGGATATTTAACTTGTGTGAAGTTGACACCCACTATTGTTTTTCCCTAGAATAATTCAGGTTTTACCATGTTTTCTAAACCAGCATCACCTTTTCACTCCTACTGCAGGTTTTTCATACTTCATCCATGTCTTTGATTTCGTGTATTTATGAGCATCTGTGTTCCTTTCATGTGACAGAGCTATTTAATTTAAAACTTATGTTAATTGAACTATGGCACAAAAGTTACTCTTTGCTATTACCACACTTTTTCCATGGCTGAGGATATTTTCATTTCATCTTCCTCATGACTGGAGCTTGGGTTTGGAAATTCAGATATTGCCTTTATTCTCTTAGTCTTTTTTACCCTCCTAATGTAAATCTTGCGTATAATTTCACCATGTTCTACTTGTTTATTTATGTATTCTCTCAGTTACCACTCGTTCATTTTGATGCTTTGCCCAGCCTCCCTATTTCTCTTTCCAGATTTGAGGCCTAGTTTACCTCCCTTTGGTCAATGGTTTTTAGATTCTTCAAGCTTTCTTATTCTGATTTGTTGCTGGTCTTTTCTCTTCTTACTATGATTTTTTTCTTTCTACAATGACTTAACAAAGCTGTCTCCTCAAATGCCTATGGGTGTTTGCCTAGGCATTAAGGGTAAGTGATCCCTTGATTGCCTCTCGCATATCTCTAACTACCGATCCTAATTTCACTCCGGCCTATTGGCACTGAAGAATACTTTGTCATGCCATTGTCTTTTGTTGCTGAGACCTTTTGATGAGATTCATTTTTAATGGTAGTTATGATTTGTCCTTATGTTTGTTTGCCTCATGTTGCTTTGCACTTCAAGTGCTTCTCCCCTTTTTGCATTAAGTTTTATTGGAGTTTTTGTTTTCATTACTGAAGTTATTCCTTTTTAGTTGGTGTTTTTCTCAGCTACAAACCATAAGTGTGACTGCGAACTTTGGTATCGAGAATGGTTCGGTGTGCTGTGCATATGGTGTCCTAGCCTCTTCTGTTTATAATTTGTTGGTTTTTGATATTAGAGGTGCATTCTTTGTTCTTTATTTTTAATGCTTGGCCTATGAACTCAGATAACCTTAAACCCATCTTTCGGGGCTGAAATGCTTACCAGCCATGATCTTATAGGGTGTTTGGTTATAATTTTTTACTTCTTTTTTCTCTCAAAATAAAAATTAAGGAAGAGGAGGGTACTCAAATACGGCTGGTAAGATCTATCCTATTTTTTAGGGAGGAATCTTACCCTGTGTAAATCTTCCCCAAAATAAAAACAAGTCTCGAATGATTTTTTTTAAAAAGCGCCCGCGATGCCTTCACGCTCCAAAACTCACTCCTTTCTTCCTCCCAGTCAACCCTGTCCTCATCGCCATCATCACCGCCTAACTCCTTCCAGTTATCCCCAATCCCAGCATCGAACAAGTCTTCAAACCCGTCTTCTTCTTCTTCTTCATCGTCGTCAGTGTCAGCATCGTCTTCGTGGTCATCGCCATAGGCGGTGATCTTCCTCCTCTCCCTCCACATCCTCTTCCCCTCGCGGACGAGCCCCAGCAGCCTCTCCTTGGCGGCCAGCGGCCCGTCCTTCTCCAGCAGCTGGCCCCCGTCGTCCTAGGCCTTCACCAGTAACACGGAGTCCTTCTGCCCCTTGAGGCTCACATAGAACATCTCCAGGTGACGCACCAGCAGCACCCTCAGCTTGTTGGGCAGCCCTAGGTCCTTGCACAGGTGGGTCAGGTGGTCGATCAGGGTCGGCCGCTCCACCGTCATACCCAACACCTTCCTCACCACAGCGCACGCCCTCCTATTCGCCGCCGCTGCCACACCCGGGTTAGTGGAGAAGGGCGAGACCTCCGGCAGCTCCTGGAACCTGATGTGGTAGTCCCAATGGCATCGCTTGAGGTTGAGCCCCCTTCTTTGTTGCCTTCTGGAACGCCGCCTCCGACCACTGCATCTGGAAGTACGACGCCTCCCTGGAGTTCCTCTCGTGCATCCGTCGCGATCCCTTCGATGCCAGGCACTTCTGCGCCGGTTCAGGCTCTCCACCAAGATCTTGGGTGGGGAGGCCGGCGAGGATATCGACGTTATCCTCGAGGAGCACCAGGTCCCGGGGGCAGCGGGCGACCTGGTGGAGCTTCAGAGGATCGAAAAGGAGGCCTTGTCCTCTGGGACGGCAAGTGCGTCGGCCCCCGCATTCGATGTCTTCCCACCCCCCGTAGTGGGGTTCAGAATTTGTCTAACAAACAAGGCTACTTAAAATTAAAAAATTATGCTGTTCTTGCCAAACATAGAATGACTCATTTTTGTCAATTTTAAAATTGGGTTGAAAACTGATTTGTCATAATTTTTAAGATAGAAAGAATTTAAAAAAAAAATTGTTCCCAAACACCTTATTAGTCTGTTGTTTTGAGTCCGATATTTATTCAGTGCCATTTAAAAAGTGACCAGCCTCCTTATCTATTTCCGTATCTGCAGATGTTGATCACCTTATTAGATTCGGATTGGCGAAGAATTGACATTTTTTTTAGTTTATTTTTCATTTTCGGCTTCTTTCCACATGGCTCACCTTTCCTTTAGATTGCACCTTTGAGGTGAATGATGTGCAAGCATTTTCTGCTTGTGACAGATTTTGTTCTGAAATTATCCAGAAAGGGGAAACAGTTAGATGCTGTTAAGTTTGTTTATGCCTTTGATTTGGCGGAGAAAATTCCTCCTGTACCACTTTTGAAGTCATATATAAAGGAATCTAAGAAGTTTACTGAAGAACTGCATGGGTTTGGTACAGCAAAGTCTAAGGTATGGCATATCCTTTATTCATTATGAAATTAGATCTGTTCTGTTATGTTTTTCAAGGTCATAATGTGTTCCATGGCATGCAGAATGCGGCCATTTCCAGACAGATTGATAAATTAAAAGCAGTAATTAAAATCATTGAAGAATACAAGCTAGAATCTCAGTACTCTCCGGAGGTCCTTCAGAAGCGTGTCACACATTTGGAACAATTCAAGGGCCAGAAGGCACAAAGGAAGCGCTTGGCAGCAATTGCTGCTGTAACGAATGCAAAGACACAATATCAGCAGTGGCAAGCAGGCAAACAGCCTCTACCATCAACTGTAACTGTAACTGCAACTGCAGCAACTGTGGTTGCTGCTCAGCCGCCACTGCCTCTTTCACAGGCACAAGCACAATACCCTTTAACTGTTGGAGCTCCGTACATGGCTTCCACGGGGCCATATGATCTCACTGGAAGTATCCATCCCTATGATCGGACTGCCGTTTATAAAGGAAATCTTGGTTTGGGGCCTATGCCAAACCCTACAGGATCTTTGTTATACTCAGAACCTCGTTCAGGATCTGGTTTGTATGATAAGTCAGGGGCTTATGGCAGTTATTCTTTGTCTGGTAGCTCGGTGCCTAAGTACAATTCATCCCTATATCCATAGAGTTTTAGCATTGCACCTTTTCTGCTGATATCCTACGGCAAGTTCCCCGTCTTTTGGTATATAGCTTGTTAACTGGATACATTTTACTTTGGGTCATAGAAAAAGTCCAGCTAACCTTAGTTCATGACATCATGTACAATGCTTATATTTCAAACATTTTCATCTATTCTCTGGTTAGCACAAGCATTACATTGTGGGCATGAGTGTTGGATGCCTTTATTTTTTGACAGCTTGTATTTCATTGGTTTAGTAAGAATCTGCAAAATTTCAAACCATATGATTAGTTACCTGAGAAGATAAGTGATTACTGTCATCTTATATCCTGGTGATGAGTCCATTTGTTTTTCCTATTAGGGTGTTCTGAGTTTTGTTCTTACTGAAGCTTTTATCCCATGTTTTTTCAGGACATTCTGTTGTAGGAAATATTTAAATATATATGGTTTGTTGTGCTGAAGGTGACTAGTTGCTATCATGATGATCCATACACGTTTTCTAGCACACCTGCCCTGGATGTCTTGGTTCAGATCCCTTTCATTGTAGAGCCTGCACTATGTTCTAACTTCTGAACGATACTCTAGAAGCTGCATAGTTTCCTTGCAAGATTATGAACAATTCTTTCCTCCATTTATATCCATCTTGCTACATTTTATTTGTAATGTGCCTGACACTCCTTGTGAAGGTTGATGGCGAAATTCATGTTTTAACTGTGCCACTATTAGTGTTGATCTCATTTCATTGTGTGTGTGTGTATTTCATGTAACTGATTAAAGAGACAGACATACGCAGAAAATCACTTGTTGAATCAGTACATATATGTAAGAACCTTCCGTAGAGTCTACTCATTTTGCCCATTCTTCCCTGACATTTAACCTTGTTGGTACTGTGATGAAAATATCATCCAACTTATCAGGATTCCTAGCTGTTTTGTTCCCCCAATCTAGCACTTTCCTTTTTCTACCTCATCTTCCCTTACTGCCAGAAGGAAAAGAGTCGCCCCAGATTGAGAGGGACCACCCCATCAATGACTTCGGTACTCATCTACTTCGCTTCCCAGAAGTTATCAGCAGAGAAGGTGAGGTGAGCTGGTGTTGGGTATGATTTCCTTAGCGACCAGTCCACGTTGGGCAGGTAAAAGTGCATCATACATGTCTTGAACTAGGCTTGTTCAAAACTGAGGGTGAATAGATGGGGAGGCCCTTGATTGGGTGATTTGATTGCCCCATCCAGTCATAGATTGCGATTGTCTATGGTTTGATTTTGGTTGCCAACCCAATTTGGTAATCCATGTTGCCCATGTGATTCTGGCGCTGGGTTGCATATTCATGTCAGATTAGTCTCTTCACTGCATCTTCCTATTACTATTCTCACATGGTGCTTGCTGCATGCTTGCCTCTTTCTCCGTTGGGGAAGGGAGTGGGTGAGGACGCCGTACGGTTTTTTAGGCTGTGGCGGACATTTTTGCAGCTTTGCATTCTTGGTGTTTATTAGTTGTAGTGGGCTAGGCTACGACGCTTGTGGGAATTTCCGGTTAGGAAGCGTTCTGTTGGCTGTTGCTGTCCTCTGGGTGTGCTCAGCCCTCTGCTGCATGGACTTGCAGATCCTGATTGCAGTGGTCTGGGTGGTGGCAACCTAAAGTCTTGCCCTATGCTTGCTGCCAGCATGATCATCAGCAATAATTCCATAGCAAGTTTGGTGGTCGGCTATTGCAGGGACATCTGGCTGATCCCTGAAGGAAAAAATATGGCTTCCAATCTTTCCCTTATGTGATACAACTGGAATAGGTTATTGTTCTTTTTGATAGAAAACTTTTTACTGTGAGCTCGCACGGAGGTAGTGTCCAGGGCTTTCTCATGTCTAATCTGGAGGGGCGTCTACCCAACTGCGTTATTCCCTTCCGAAGAAGCAGCTTGGTGTTTATAAGGTCCTTTCCAGTCACCAAACAGCCATCAGCTTTGATATACACCACTTGTCGACGTTTCAATGTATTTTCTTTCCCAAATGTGATGCCGTAGATCTCAACTTCTCGTTGATATATTTTAAATATTTGATTTAGCATTTTATGTGCATTTTTAAAATCCAACAAAAAGCTCTTCCATGTTTCCTAGCCTTTCCAGTTGAAAGGGCATACCAATTGGCATTGGATATTTATGTGTTCAGTTCCAATGTGGTTGCTTGCTGCCGCAATATACGAGCACTGCTCTGTTGTTATGATTAGCTGTTTTTACTCAAATGTGTCGGGCAGCACAACTAAAATATCAATTTCTATAAACAACGTTTGTTCCTACGCAAAATAAATGGCAAATTATGACAGAGTAGAGAGCCCAAGGGGGTGTGTTTGGAAAGACGAACGAGGGTGGATTTTTTATCATTGGAATCTCTATCTCTCTCATGAGTGTTTTCAAAGGTAACATTGTCATCAGTTTTTACAAAGTGTGAGTTATGGAAAGCCGAGAGGGATAGAATAAAGTCCCCCACGTTCAGATTGTGTTCGAGTTCTGTCTTCCTGCAATGATGATCTTGTTCTGCATTGAGCAGATGACGATGATGGCATTGATATTTGTGGCTCTGTTGGCATTAACCATGCGCCGTCTCTAAGAAATAAGACTTGAAATTCTAACATTCATGAGACAGAAAATTCTTAAATCGTCGAACTTCATGCAGAAAGTGGGCTGTAAACTTAAACCCTGTAATGCGGGAAGAGTGACAAATGGTGTGTCTTTTTATTGCATTTGGCCTGTTGAAAAAAAAAGAAATTTTTTTTGTAGCAATGCCTAAATTGTTTATTTTACTAATAAGAGAAGCTAAATAGGGGTAAAGAGTCATATGAAGACATCAGAGGTATATAGTTCCGGGCAGAATTCTCTCTCCATTACAAGGGTCAACCTTAAAAAAGAAAAAAAAACAGAACTGTCTTAAAATGATTGTTATTAGCGCAATCCACAATCTACCTGGGGTAATATATGCATGAAGGTTTCTTGATATTTTTTTTCTCTAATGTGATCGGAAAATATATGAAGTGTATGTTAGTTGAATTATTAAAAGCCATGATGATTTTGTATTTTTCTTCTTTTCATATCTGTCGTATCCAGTGGTGTTAAACTTATGGTATCAAAAACATTGAAAATTTATATAAATTAGAGACTGTTTTCTTGATATCTGGATAAAATCAGGATGTCAACGGGTGATGGGGTCTTAAGTTTACTTTTCTCTCTTTCAAAAAAAAATTTACTAGTTGAGTAAAAACAAAAAAGATGTTTGGAAACTTCATTTTTATTCGGATAAATCACACGATGATCCGATTTAGTGTGGACGCGACTACGTAGATCCTCCGTTGGTTTCCCCTCCCTGGACGCGGTACCCCTGCGGCGGCTCTTTGTCTCTCTTCTTGTCCTTGGTTTGCCGTTTCACGGCGTATGCCCTGAAAAGATCTAATCTTTCAGTAGTTGTTAATCCCATCCGAAACCCTATCCAGACGAAGCGAATCAGAAGTTTTAGATCTTAATAGCAGCAAAGGCCGGCGGAGGAACACAGGTTGCACGGTGTGGCCTCACCTGCGCAGCTCAGCCCTCTCTCTCCTCTCCTGTTCCTTGTTGCTCCCGGCATAAGCTCTGCAAATGGCTACCAGTGCCGTGCTATCAGGAGCAACAGTGGCAGGGCTCTTCCATGGGGGCAGGATGAGAGTAGGAAGAAGCCATCCGACATTCTCAGGAGCTTCTTCGTCTGCTCCTTGTTCTTTAAGCTGCTCAGCTCCTCTGATTCTGTTCAAGACCCACCAAGCCTGGCGACCCCCTCTGTATGCAAAGGTGAGACCTTTGAGCACAGGCCGTTCGATCCTTTCTCTTGGAGAGGAGTTCTTGCTAATTTGGATGTGGGTTTCTCTTCTCGACTGTGTTTTCTCTAGAGAATTCTTCCACTTGGTTCCGCCCATTGCTTATCTCTGGTAGCCTCCTCGTCGTCCGTATCTTCTTCGGCCGCCGAGTCAGAAGTGGCCTCCCCACCACCACCACCACCAGCATTCCCCTTAGCTATCAGTATAACTACTGTTCTTTGGGCATTCCTTCTGGCGACGTTCTGCTTCCTGCTTTTCTCCTTGGCGTGTGGGTCTGCGGGTGCTGCCGCCTCTGCTGCTCCCGCTGCTGCTTCGGATTCGATCAGGGCTTCGGGTGTTGGCCTGAAGATTGCAGCGGCGCTGAGGAAGTCGGGGTGGGCTGACGAGGCCATCGTCTTCGCCCTCGCCACGCTCCCGGTGCTTGAGCTGCGGGGGGCCATCCCCGTCGGCTACTGGATGCAACTTGACCCCCTCCGCCTCACACTTCTATCCATTCTGGGGTTGGTCTTACGATTCCCTCACACCTTCAAGTCATCATCTTTGGCCTTCTCTTTGCATTGGTCTGGTTAGAGTGATCAAATTTGGATATGGTTTGCTTTTTCAGCAACATGGTCCCCGTCCCATTCATAGTTCTCTACCTGCAAAAGGTCGCATCTTTCCTGTCTCGGAAGAGCGAAGCTGCCACCCACTTCATGGACCTGCTGTTTGAGAAAGCGAGAGAGAAGGCGGGCCCCGTGGAGGAGTTCCAATGGCTTGGCTTGATGTTATTTGTCGCAGTGCCTTTCCCTGGAACAGGTGCTTGGACGGGGGCCTTCGTTGCTTCTATCCTCGGCATGCCATTTTGGTCTGCCGTAACTGCCAATCTCTTTGGGGTCATCTTTGCCGGGCTTCTGGTAAACTTGCTTGTAAACCTCGGTATGAAGTATGCCATTGTGACTGGCGTGGCGCTTTTCCTTGTTTCAACTGTGATGTGGAGTGTCCTGCGGTGCCTTAAGGAGTCATTAAACTCCAAATGATGATCGATGTAACCATTTCAATTGGAATCCTTTTGTCATAGTTTGGAAACTGTGTCATGTCTAATGACACAGGAAAAGAAAGTGATATCCAAATCTGATAATCTCTGAAGGTTTAGTTTTACTCGTGCGGTCCTTTTGTCGAAAGGGGATGGTACAACTAAAGAATAATCCCCATAGTGCCAATTCTGCTACTACATATGGAGCTTTACAGTTAGATCGAGACATCCATGGCAAATTATGCTACATCTCTGCCTGATATTTGAGAATCTAAAACTTATGTTTGCCTGTCTAGTAATTCACGTAATTCTTTCATGAATTTTTGGACTTAGGCCATCAGAGTAGAAAATCTGGCCTCCCCATTCTGGTTGTAACCTCTATTTCGCCAACTTATCCAATTGTGAAACAGAGGCTCAATGTTTTCTGAAAGGGACAAACTAGTTAGGATACATCTTCCTGTCATTACATTCTTGTTTAGTTTTTCAAAGAAAAGTTATATTGCATTACAATTGAATACCACTTACTACTAAAGAGTTTAAACCAAGATTTGCCATCTTGCTTCTCTTCAATGTCTCTGAAGCTCAAAATGAAAGATATCTATGTGAATCTGGTAGAGATTGAGTAAATTGCTAGCCCATGCTGGAGAGAGATACCACTATGGGACCTTAAAGCCTTGTTTGTATAATCCAAAGTGTAAGGGGGAGTCACTGTGATCAGCTGGAATCGTACAGGGTTAGCCAAAATCAGTTGAGTTTGAACGGGAAGATGGGAAGTTGGAATTTGAATGAATTGATTCCGTCGACTGATAAAACCTTTTTCTTCATTTTGACCGATTTGGGCTGATCCAGGTTAGGATCAAGATGGAATTGGTGCCAGCCAATTCAACCCTCTGGTTGATTTTTGAATTTCCTGCCCTGAAAAGAGAAATTCCATAGGAAGTTCAAGATATAGCAATACATGTTTTAAACTAACCCTGCAACTTAGATTCTAGAACAGATTTGTTGCTACCATTTCCAAGCTACTAGTACTAAATGCTAGGCATGTTGTTTTAGAATGCTTATTTTATTGTCAAATGCTTTGATGAATAGTTCATTAATTCTGGGTATTGATTGACTGTATTACTGGCTTATTGCTTTTTTGAAAGAATTACTGTTGCCATGTTGCTAGTTGTCGTTGACCTAAAATTTAACAGCTTCTCTCAGTTTCTAGCTTTTAAATGTTTGTTTCCCTATGGAAGAAAAATCTCAGCTTTGGTGCTATACAGTCGTTGAACATCTTCCATTATGTAATATCACTTATCCCAGGCTTCCAACTTGTTAGATCACTGAACGTCAGTTACCATAATCTTTGGTACGATCTAAAGCATGTGTAACATGTGACCCTCTGGGCACTAGATTGAAATTTTGTTGCATCCATTAAAACTTCCTAACATGTTGATTAAGGTATTGTTTTTCACATTAGACTCTGATGAAGCATTTCACCTGTCGGCTATTGTGCAGACAATTTGTGATGGATCCGTCATCATAATGTTATGAACCTAGAACTGTTCTTTGAACCCTTTAACATTGTATGGAGGAGAACTGTCGTTCACTTCTACTTTGCTGGTACTCTTTGCCTTTCAAGGATACTGAGTAACATAAACCAATTCCCATATCTTACCCCAAAGATGCCATTAAGCTGTGAATTCCCAAGCATGCAAGATAGATTTTTTCAAAAAGCCAATAAAAATAGGAATCCAACTTATCAAGGGAAAGTATATGTATATGTATTTAACTTAAGTTTCAAGAAAAATTGTAACAGCTAGCTGTAATGGCCAATATCAGATGGTCATTGCCTAACGATGTGTAACAACTTGCATGCCCTTGCATGATATGCTCATGGAGGCTAAAAACGATCTAGTTATTTGGTAATGGTTTGAGCATATTCAGGTGTTGGCCTACTTCCCCTTTTTTTTGATTTCTCACTCTTTTGATGATTCTTATATCTCTTGGTGATTGTCTCCATTTATTGTGCAATTTGGGTCCCTTGTTTGGCCTTAGCTTCCCTCCCGAGGAAAACAGTTGAACTGAAGGCAATACAGGACCAAAGTGGGCATCTAAAACATTGCTATTTCTCAATGTTTATGCTTGTGGAAAAGATTCCAAATGACGAGAAACATTAAGTTATTAGCTTTACAAAGTTCTTGGTTCTTCCTTCTCATCAATTTACTGTAATTCTCCCACCGGTGACTACGGACCATTTTCTTTATGAGGAATCTGGAACCAACCTTGAAATTGGTAAAGGAGTTTTTTTTTTATTCTTGTTTCTATTCATCATGCACCTGGTAAGCTTGTTTTCATAATTCATAGCCAGTTTGGTTCTCCTGCTTGTTTCTTTTTGCCTGGTGGTGCTCATCCCAAAGAAACGTTGATCCAACCATCGTTTGAATGGTTAAGATCTTTTTCCTTTAAAAAGCCAGTTTCATTACCATCATCTTTATTGCACATTCTGACATTAAGATCCATCCGGAAGTAGTTCTCCTTGGGTTGTTCATTTAGGCCATCCAGTACTGCATTTAATTGTTTAATATGGATTCCCTCTTCTATTGGTTTGCCTTCTGATAATATTTCTCCTGGCTCAATTTGTTCCCCTTGTCAATGAGCCAAAAAGCAAACAATTGTCTTTTTTATCTTCTCAATTTCGATATATTGCTCCTTTGTAACTGGTTCTATTTGATGTATGAGGACTGCCCCCTTGTGTTTCTCTTAGTGGGAGCCACTGTTATGTTATTTTTATTGATCATTTAGGCCGTTTCTCATGCTTTTTCCTTTGGTGACCATAACCATTAAGTACTGTTTGTTCCACTTTTCTTCACTTTGAAAAGCTTACTGGAATTTTCTTTCCTATGACCACAAGTATGGTGGTCAAGTACTTGGCTGAATGTGGTATTTCTCAACCCATCCTTTGATGTCACTGTTGGACATTCTCTGCCTTGTGAAAAGTTGTTTCCTCGGCCACCTAACGCTACCATGTTGCAATCTTTGGTTGTGCTTATATTAACCCGTCCGCCAGTCATTAATATGAACATAGAAACTTATAGTTATCATAGACATGTCAGGTATAGTTTGATGCACAGGGACGACAGTTTCGGCCGAAATCGAAATATTTTGGGCGAAACGTATTAGTTTCGGATCGGAACGATCCGAAATTAATAGGTCGAAACCGAGCGAAATCGGACGTCCTGCAGTTGATAAAAAAACAACATTGTATTTGATTTAGGATCGAAATCAAAATTGAAATCGGAACAGTTTCAATTTTGAACCCGACCGAAATCGAAACCTAAACTACCTTCTATGAGCACAAGGGCTATAATCTTCTCATTTGCCTTTCCCTGGGTCATGTGTACATCTCCGGGCACGCTATCTTTTGACGAAGGCTGCTGCTTCCCCGTTTGTTGCACAAACCTCCCCTCCCTCCAAGAACTTCTCACCCCATTGGGACTCGTCTCCCCACCCCAACCTTCTATTACACGGCCCTTGCCAGTTGCCAGCGCTTCCCTTGTTCCAGCGTTTCACAGATAGATAAACCAGCAAGCCGTCCATTGCGCTTCCATTTTCTGTTTTCCTGTTGCTATACCCTCACCCTGAGTCGGTCCCTCTTGCAGACTTGCAGCCCACATCTGCCTCGTCCATGTCGGATGGTGGACGCTATACTTCTCTGCCATTGCTGATTCTTTCTTCTACACGTGATGATGGGTTTGCCTCCTTCATGTCCTCTCTCTCTCTCTCTCTCTGTGTGTGTGTCGGGTTGCAGCGGATCGCAGTAGGCTCCTTTCGACGGTGTCAATTCTTGGGCTTGCGAGCAGGAACGGTACTTGTTGCTGTCGTAGGAAGATTGTCAAGAAGACACGACATAACGATAAGAATATAAGTTTAGGATATCGATACTAATTTAATTATCTTGTATGCCGTATATACCCTAGTAGATACTTCATATATGTCAACTTGTTATGTTCATTACTTTCTTCATGCACATTAGGATTATGATGGCAACACCTTATTAGAGTTTATTGGAATTGGATTGGCCCCTCCAACTTAGAAATTCATAAGGTAGAGGATCTCATTTTTATAAGAATTTTTTTACAAATAAATCAGTGTTACTAGTGAAATTGTAGGTCTATCATTCATGAAAACGTATTAATATATATATCACCATTATTTTGATAAACTTGTAAATATGTCATCATCGTAATCCTCTGTTAATTACCACACGTCAACTTTAGACTTAACCAAACGTGGGAAGAAATAAAAATACTCACAGTTATCTCTCTTAATGTCTGGGTTATTTGTAGAAAAAATCTTAAATATGATCTTACACATCTAATAGGTGTATATAAATAAATAACAAGATTTTAGGGTTAAGATACAAGGAGAGTCATCGATTCTCTCCTCGATAGGTTTTCCAAATCTTAAATAGATGGTTGTGGCGCCGTCGGTCGGGTTATGTCCGACAGGGATGTGGAGGGTGCAGGGGTTACATCCGTCGGCGGGCTGCTGGTGTCGGGGTAACGGTAGCGACTTTGCGGTGACGGGGAGGGAAAGGAAGAAGAAAAGGGGCGGCAGTGGTCACTGTACTTCTTCCTCTTCTCACGCACAGGAGCCTTGTGCAGTCAACCCTGTGTAAGATGTCCAAAAAGTAGGAATCAAAAAGGAGAGTGAACGTCAATCTGTAGCACTTGGAGCCGGTGACTTACTTGCACATTGGTCACTGGTTAGATTCATCCTCAACCTTTTTTTTTGAAATCCATAGAAAATTGTAAAAGGGGGGGGGGACGCCAATTGGCGCCGTAGGCGATGTTGGCAAGCGTACCTAGGCATTGTCCCGATTGTGTCTATCCCTGCTCTGTAGATCGCCGCGCTCCCTGGAGTGCCCCTCTGGGAGCTGCCCTGTTCAGACGACCCTAAACCCTCCCCCTACATTGTGTTGGACCTCCCTCCTCTTGCCCTACGGGATCGAGCTCCCCCCCCCCCTTCCCCTATCATGTCGAAGCCCCCCCTCGGGAGTATATATTTTGGTCACATTCAACCCTCAACTAATGAGAATACTAACAACTGTTTAGAATGTTCACTCTCTATGGAAGTATGTATTTAGCAAGTCAGAACTGTGTACGACAATGACATGATACGCGTGCACTTTGCAACATGATTGATGTGTATAGATAGGCACGTCGCCCACCACCCTCTGCATGCGAGATCTCCGCTGCGGCATCCCCTCCCTCCCTCCTTCGATCTCAGACAGGAACCTGCGCAACGTGGCCTGCTGCCTCTCCAAGTATATATATGCTTCGCCTATCAGGTGGCGGCCGATGCCCCCTCCCTCCCACCCCCACACCGATCGGGTTCCTCTTGTCTTGGAGAAGGCTTTATGATCCGAAGAAGCAGCAGGTAATCTTTTATCGGCCCCCTCCCTCTCACCCCACACCGATCGGGCTCTTCTTGTCTTGGAGAAGGCTTTATGATCTGAAGATGCTTGGACGGGTGCTTGGACGGGGGCCTTCGTTGCTTCTATCCTCGGCATGCCATTTTGGTCTGCCGTAACTGCCAATCTCTTTGGGGTCATCTTGGCCGGGCTTCTGGTAAACTTGCTTGTAAACCTCGGTATGAAGTATGCCATTGTGACTGGCGTGGCGCTTTTCCTTGTTTCAACTGTGATGTGGAGTGTCCTGCGGTGCCTTAAGGAGTCATTAAACTCCAAATGATGATCGATGTAACCATTTCAATTGGAATCCTTTTGTCATAGTTTGGAAACTGTGTCATGTCTAATGACACAGGAAAAGAAAGTGATATCCAAATCTGATAATCTCTGAAGGTTTAGTTTTACTCGTGCGGTCCTTTTGTCGAAAGGGGATGGTACAACTAAAGAATAATCCCCATAGTGCCAATTCTGCTACTACATATGGAGCTTTACAGTTAGATCGAGGCATCCATGGCAAATTATGCTACATCTCTGCCTGATATTTGAGAATCTAAAACTTGTGTTTGCCTGTCTAGTAATTCACGTAATTCTTTCATGAATTTTTGGACTTAGGCCATCAGAGTAGAAAATCTGGCCTCCCCATTCTGGTTGTAACCTCTATTTCGCCAACTTATCCAATTGTGAAACAGAGGCTCAATGTTTTCTGAAGGGGACAAACTAGTTAGGATACATCTTCCTGTCATTACATTCTTGTTTAGTTTTTCAAAGAAAAGTTATATTGCATTACAATTGAATACCACTTACTACTAAAGAGTTTAAACCAAGATTTGCCATCTTGCTTCTCTTCAATGTCTCTGAAGCTCAAAATGGAAGATATCTCTGTGAATCTGGTAGAGATTGAGTAAATTGCTAGCCCATGCTGGAGAGAGATACCACTATGGGACCTTAAAGCCTTGTTTGTATAATCCAAAGTGTAAGGGGGAGTCACTGTGATCAGCTGGAATCGTACAGGGTTAGCCAAAATCAGTTGAGTTTGAACGGGAAGATGGGAAGTTGGAATTTGAATGAATTGATTCCGTCGACTGATAAAACCTTTTTCTTCATTTTGATCGATTTGGGCTGATCCAGGTTAGGATCAAGATGGAATTGGTGCCAGCCAATTCAACCCTCTGGTTGATTTTTGAATTTCTTGCCCTGAAAAGAGAAATTCCATAGGAAGTTCAAGATATAGCAATACATGTTTTAAACTAACCCTGCAACTTAGATTCTAGAACAGATTTGTTGCTGTCATTTCCAAGCTACTAGTACTAAATGCTAGGCATGTTGTTTTAGAATGCTTATTTTATTGTCAAATGCTTTGATGAATAGTTCATTAATTCTGGGTATTGATTGACTGTATTACTGGCTTATTGCTTTTTTGAAAGAATTACTGTTGCCATGTTGCTAGTTGTCGTTGACCTAAAATTTAACAGCTTCTCTCAGTTTCTAGCTTTTAAATGTTTGTTTCCCTATGGAAGAAAAATCTCAGCTTTGGTGCTATACAGTCGTTGAACATCTTCCATCATGTAATATCACTTATCCCAAGCTTCCAACTTGTTAGATCACTGAACGTCAGTTACCATAATCTTTGGTATGATCTAAAGCATGTCTAACATGTGACCCTCTGGGCACTAGATTGAAATTTTGTTGCATCCATTAAAACTTCCTAACATGTTGATTAAGGTATTGTTTTTCACATTAGACTCTGATGAAGCATTTCACCTGTCGGCTATTGTGCAGACAATGTGTGATGGATCCGTCATCATAATCTTATGAGCCTAGAACTGTTCTTTGAACCCTTTAACATTGTATGGAGGAGAACTGTCGTTCACTTCTACTTTGCTGGTATTCTTTGCCTTTCAAGGATACCGAGTAACATAAACCAATTCCCGTATCTTACCCCAAAGATGCCATTAAGCTCTGAATTCCCAAGCATGCAAGTAAGATTTTTTCAAAAAGCCAATAAAAATAGGAATCCAACTTATCTAGGGAAAATATATGTATATGTATTTAACTTAAGTTTCAAGAAAATTATTGCAACAGCTAGCAGTAATGGCCAATATCAGATGGTCATTGCTTAACGATGTGTAACAACTTGCATGCCCTTGCATGATGTGCTCATGGAGGCTAAAAACGATCTAGTTCTTTGGTAATGATTTGAGCATATTCAGGTGTTGGCCTACTTTCCCTTTTTTTGGTTTCTTACTCTTTTGATGATTCTTATCTCTCTTGGTGATTGTTTCCATTTATTGTGCAATTTGGGTCCCTTGTTTGGCCTTAGCTTCCCTCCTGAGGAAAACAGTTGAACTGAAGGCAATGCAGGACCAAAGTGGGCATCTAAAACATTGCTATTTCTCAATGTTTATGCTTGTGGAAAAGATTCCAAATGACGAGAAACATTAAGTTATTAGCTTTACAAAGTTCTTGGTTCTTCCTTCTCATCAATTTACTGTAATTCTCCCACCGGTGACTACGCACCATTTTCTTTATGAGGAATCTGGAACCAACCTTGAAATTGGTAAAGGAGTTTTTTTTTTATTCTTGTTTCTATTCATCATGCACCTGGTAAGCTTGTTTTCATAATTCATAGCCAGTTTGGTTCTCCTGCTTGTTTCTTTTTGCCTGGTGGTGCTCATCCCAAAGAAACGTTGATCCAACCATCGTTTGAATGGTTAAGATCTTTTTCCTTTAAAAAGCCAGTTTCATTACCATCATCTTTATTGCACATTCTGACATTAAGATCCATCCGGAAGTAGTTCTCCTTGGGTTGTTCATTTAGGCCATCCAGTACTGCATTTAATTGTTTAATATGGATTCCCTCTTCTATTGGTTTGCCTTCTGATAATATTTCTCCTGGCTCAATTTGTTCCCCTTGTCAATGAGCCAAAAAGCAAACAATTGTCTTTTTTATCTTCTCAATTTCGATATATTGCTCCTTTGTAACTGGTTCTATTTGATGTATGAGGACTGCCCCCTTGTGTTTCTCTTAATGGGAGCCACTGTTATGTTATTTTTATCGATCATTTAGGCCGTTTCTCATGCTTTTTCCTTTGGTGACCATAACCATTAAGTACTGTTTGTTCCACTTTTCTTCACTTTGAAAAGCTTACTGGAATTTTCTTTCCTATGACCACAAGTATGGTGGTCAAGTACTTGGCTGAATGTGGTATTTCTCAACCCATCCTTTGATGTCACTGTTGGACATTCTCTGCCTTGTGAAAAGTTGTTTCCTCGGCCACCTAACGCTACCATGTTGCAATCTTTGGTTGTGCTTATATTAACCCGTCCGCCAGTCATTAATATGAACATAGAAACTTATAGTTATCATAGACATGTCAGGTATAGTTTGATGCACAGGGACGACAGTTTCGGCCGAAATCGAAATATTTTGGGCGAAACGTATTAGTTTCGGATCGGAACGATCCGAAATTAATAGGTCGAAACCGAGCGAAATCGGACGTCCTGCAGTTGATAAAAAAACAACATTGTATTTGATTTAGGATCGAAATCAAAATTGAAATCGGAACAGTTTCAATTTTGAACCCGACCGAAATCGAAACCTAAACTACCTTCTATGAGCACAAGGGCTATAATCTTCTCATTTGCCTTTCCCTGGGTCATGTGTACATCTCCGGGCACGCTATCTTTTGACGAAGGCTGCTGCTTCCCCGTTTGTTGCACAAACCTCCCCTCCCTCCAAGAACTTCTCACCCCATTGGGACTCCCCACCCCAACCTTCTATTACACGGCCCTTGCCAGTTGCCAGCGCTTCCCTTGTTCCAGCGTTTCACAGATAGATAAACCAGCAAGCCGTCCATTGCGCTTCCATTTTCTGTTTCCCTGTTGCTATACCCTCACCCTAAGTCGGTCCCTCTTGCAGACTTGCAGCCCACATCTGCCTCGTCCATGTCGGATGGTGGACGCTATACTTCTCTGCCATTGCTGATTCTTTCTTCTACACGTGATGATGGGTTTGCCTCCTTCAAGTCCTCTCTCTCTCTCTCTCTCTCTCTCTCTGTGTCGGGTTGCAGCGGATCGCAGTAGGCTCCTTTCGACGGTGTCAATTCTTGGGCTTGCGAGCAGGAACGGTACTTGTTGCTGTCGTAGGAAGATTGTCAAGAAGACACGACATAACGATAAGAATATAAGTTTAGGATATCGATACTAATTTAATTAGCTTGTATGCCGTATATACCCTAGTAGATACTTCATATATGTCAACTTGTTATGTTCATTACTTTCTTCATGCACATTAGGATTATGATGGCAACACCTTATTAGAGTTTATTGGAATTGGATTGGCCCCTCCAACTTAGAAATTCATAAGGTAGAGGATCTCATTTTTATAAGAATTTTTTTACAAATAAATCAGTGTTACTAGTGAAATTGTAGGTCTATCATTCATGAAAACGTATTAATATATATATCACCATTATTTTGATAAACTTGTAAATATGTCATCATCGTAATCCTCTGTTAATTACCACACGTCAACTTTAGACTTAACCAAACGTGGGAAGAAATAAAAATACTCACAGTTATCTCTCTTAATGTCTGGGTTATTTGTAGAAAAAATCTTAAATATGATCTTACACATCTAATAGGTGTATATAAATAAATAACAAGATTTTAGGGTTAAGATACAAGGAGAGTCATCGATTCTCTCCTCGATGGGTTTTCCAAATCTTAAATAGATGGTTGTGGCGCCGTCGGTCGGGTTATGTCCGACAGGGATGTGGAGGGTGCAGGGGTTACATCCGTCAGCGGGCTGCTGGTGTCGGGGTAACGGTAGCGACTTTGCGGTGACGGGGAGGGAAAGGAAGAAGAAAAGGGGCGGCAGTGGTCACTGTACTTCTTCCTCTTCTCACGCACAGGAGCCTTGTGCAGTCAACCCTGTGTAAGATGTCCAAAAAGTAGGAATCAAAAAGGAGAGTGAACGTCAATCTGTAGCACTTGGAGCCGGTGACTTACTTGCACATTGGTCACTGGTTAGATTCATCCTCAACCTTTTTTTTTGAAATCCATAGAAAATTGTAAAAGGGGGGAGGGGACGCCAATTGGCGCCGTAGGCGATGTTGGCAAGCGTACCTAGGCATTGTCCCGATTGTGTCTATCCCTGCTCTGTAGATCGCCGCGCGCCCTGGAGTGCCCCTCTGGGAGCTGCCCTGTTCAGACGACCCTAAACCCTCCCCCTACATTGTGTTGGACCTCCCTCCCCTTGCCCTACGGGATCGAGCTCCCCCCCCCCCCCCTTCCCCTACCATGTCGAAGCCCCCCCTCGGGAGTATATATTTTGGTCACATTCAACCCTCAACTAATGAGAATACTAACAACTGTTTAGAATGTTCACTCTCTATGGAAGTATGTATTTAGCAAGTCAGAACTGTGTACGACAATGACATGATACGCGTGCACTTTGCAACATGATTGATGTGTATAGATAGGCACGTCGCCCACCACCCTCTGCATGCGAGATCTCCGCTGCGGCATCCCCTCCCTCCCTCCTTCGATCTCAGACAGGAACCTGCGCAACGTGGCCTGCTGCCTCTCCAAGTATATATATGCTTCGCCTATCAGGTGGCGGCCGATGCCCCCTCCCTCCCACCCCCACACCGATCGGGTTCCTCTTGTCTTGGAGAAGGCTTTATGATCCGAAGAAGCAGCAGGTAATCTTTTATCGGCCCCCTCCCTCTCACCCCACACCGATCGGGCTCTTCTTGTCTTGGAGAAGGCTTTATGATCTGAAGATGCTTGGACGGGTGCTTGGACGGGGGCCTTCGTTGCTTCTATCCTCGGCATGCCATTTTGGTCTGCCGTAACTGCCAATCTCTTTGGGGTCATCTTGGCCGGGCTTCTGGTAAACTTGCTTGTAAACCTCGGTATGAAGTATGCCATTGTGACTGGCGTGGCGCTTTTCCTTGTTTCAACTGTGATGTGGAGTGTCCTGCGGTGCCTTAAGGAGTCATTAAACTCCAAATGATGATCGATGTAACCATTTCAATTGGAATCCTTTTGTCATAGTTTGGAAACTGTGTCATGTCTAATGACACAGGAAAAGAAAGTGATATCCAAATCTGATAATCTCTGAAGGTTTAGTTTTACTCGTGCGGTCCTTTTGTCGAAAGGGGATGGTACAACTAAAGAATAATCCCCATAGTGCCAATTCTGCTACTACATATGGAGCTTTACAGTTAGATCGAGGCATCCATGGCAAATTATGCTACATCTCTGCCTGATATTTGAGAATCTAAAACTTATGCTTGCCTGTCTAGTAATTCACGTAATTCTTTCATGAATTTTTGGACTTAGGCCATCAGAGTAGAAAATCTGGCCTCCCCATTCTGGTTGTAACCTCTATTTCGCCAACTTATCCAATTGTGAAACAGAGGCTCAATGTTTTCTGAAGGGGACAAACTAGTTAGGATACATCTTCCTGTCATTACATTCTTGTTTAGTTTTTCAAAGAAAAGTTATATTGCATTACAATTGAATACCACTTACTACTAAAGAGTTTAAACCAAGATTTGCCATCTTGCTTCTCTTCAATGTCTCTGAAGCTCAAAATGGAAGATATCTCTGTGAATCTGGTAGAGATTGAGTAAATTGCTAGCCCATGCTGGAGAGAGATACCACTATGGGACCTTAAAGCCTTGTTTGTATAATCCAAAGTGTAAGGGGGAGTCACTGTGATCAGCTGGAATCGTACAGGGTTAGCCAAAATCAGTTGAGTTTGAACGGGAAGATGGGAAGTTGGAATTTGAATGAATTGATTCCGTCGACTGATAAAACCTTTTTCTTCATTTTGATCGATTTGGGCTGATCCAGGTTAGGATCAAGATGGAATTGGTGCCAGCCAATTCAACCCTCTGGGTGATTTTTGAATTTCTTGCCCTGAAAAGAGAAATTCCATAGGAAGTTCAAGATATAGCAATACATGTTTTAAACTAACCCTGCAACTTAGATTCTAGAACAGATTTGTTGCTGCCATATCCAAGCTACTAGTACTAAATGCTAGGCATGTTGTTTTAGAATGCTTATTTTATTGTCAAATGCTTTGATGAATAGTTCATTAATTCTGGGTATTGATTGACTGTATTACTGGCTTATTGCTTTTTTGAAAGAATTACTGTTGCCATGTTGCTAGTTGTCGTTGACCTAAAATTTAACAGCTTCTCTCAGTTTCTAGCTTTTAAATGTTTGTTTCCCTATGGAAGAAAAATCTCAGCTTTGGTGCTATACAGTCGTTGAACATCTTCCATCATGTAATATCACTTATCCCAGGCTTCCAACTTGTTAGATCACTGAACGTCAGTTACCATAATCTTTGGTATGATCTAAAGCATGTCTAACATGTGACCCTCTGGGCACTAGATTGAAATTTTGTTGCATCCATTAAAACTTCCTAACATGTTGATTAAGGTATTGTTTTTCACATTAGACTCTGATGAAGCATTTCACCTGTCGGCTATTGTGCAGACAATTTGTGATGGATCCGTCATCATAATCTTATGAGCTAGAACTGTTCTTTGAACCCTTTAACATTGTATGGAGGAGAACTGTCGTTCACTTCTACTTTGCTGGTATTCTTTGCCTTTCAAGGATACCGAGTAACATAAACCAATTCCCGTATCTTACCCCAAAGATGCCATTAAGCTCTGAATTCCCAAGCATGCAAGTAAGATTTTTTCAAAAAGCCAATAAAAATAGGAATCCAACTTATCTAGGGAAAATATATGTATATGTGTTTAACTTAAGTTTCAAGAAAATTATTGCAACAGCTAGCAGTAATGGCCAATATCAGATGGTCATTGCTTAACGATGTGTAACAACTTGCATGCCCTTGCATGATGTGCTCATGGAGGCTAAAAACGATCTAGTTCTTTGGTAATGATTTGAGCATATTCAGGTGTTGGCCTACTTTCCCTTTTTTTGGTTTCTTACTCTTTTGATGATTCTTATCTCTCTTGGTGATTGTTTCCATTTATTGTGCAATTTGGGTCCCTTGTTTGGCCTTAGCTTCCCTCCTGAGGAAAACAGTTGAACTGAAGGCAATGCAGGACCAAAGTGGGCATCTAAAACATTGCTATTTCTCAATGTTTATGCTTGTGGAAAAGATTCCAAATGACGAGAAACATTAAGTTATTAGCTTTACAAAGTTCTTGGTTCTTCTCATCAATTTACTGTAATTCTCCCACCGGTGACTACGGACCATTTTCTTTATGAGGAATCTGGAACCAACCTTGAAATTGGTAAATGAGTTTTTTTTTATTCTTGTTTCTATTCATCATGCACCTGGTAAGCTTGTTTTCATAATTCATAGCCAGTTTGGTTCTCCTGCTTGTTTTTTTTGCCTGGTGGTGCTCATCCCAGAGAAAGGTTGATCCAACCATCGTTTGAATGGTTAAGATCTTTTTCCTTGAGAAAGCCAGTTTCATTACCATCATCTTTATTGCACATTCTAACATTAAGATCCATCCGGAAGTAGTTCTCCTTGGGTTGTTCATGTAGGCCATCCAGTACTGCATTTAATTGTTTAATATGGATTCCCTCTTCTATTGGTTTGCCTTCTGATAATATTTCTCCTGGCTCAATTTGTTCCCCTTGTCAATGAGCCAAAAAGCAAACAATTGTCTTTTTTATCTTCTCAATTTCGATATATTGCTCCTTTGTAACTGGTTCTATTTGATGTATGAGGACTGCCCCCTTGTGTTTCTCTTAATGGGAGCCACTGTTATGTTATTTTTATTGATCATTTAGGCCGTTTCTCATGCTTTTTCCTTTGGTGACCATAACCATTAAGTACTGTTTGTTCCACTTTTCTTCACTTTGAAAAGCTTACTGGAATTTTCTTTCCTATGACCACAAGTATGGTGGTCAAGTACTTGGCTGAATGTGGTATTTCTCAACCCATCCTTTGATGTCACTGTTGGACATTCTCTGCCTTGTGAAAAGTTAATTTCCTCGGCCACCTAACGCTACCATGTTGCAATCTTTGGTTGTGCTTATATTAACCCATCCGCCAGTCATTAATATGAACATAGAAACTTATAGTTATCATAAACATGTCAGGTATAGTTTGATGCACAGGGACGACAGTTTCGGTCGAAATCGAAATATTTTGAGCGAAACGTATTAGTTTCGGATCGGAACGATCCGAAATTAATCGGTCGAAGCCGAGCGAAATCGGACGTCCTGCAGTTGATAAAAAAACAACATTGTATTTGATTTAGGATCGAAATCAAAATTGAAATCGGAACAGTTTCAATTTTGAACCCGACCGAAATCGAAACCTAAACTACCTTCTATGAGCACAAGGGCTATAATCTTCTCATTTGCCTTTCCCTGGGTCATGTGTACATCTCCGGGCACGTTATCTTTTGACGAAGGCTGCTGCTTCCCCGTTTGTTGCACAAACCTCCCCTCCCTCCATGAACTTCTCACCCCATTGGGACTCGTCTCCCCACCCCAACCTTCTGTTAAACGGCCCTTGCCAGTTGCCAACGCTTCCCTTGTTCCAGCGTTTCACAGATAGATAAACCAGCAAGCCGTCCATTGCGCTTCCATTTTCTGTTTCCCTGTTGCTATACCCTCCCCCTGAGTCGGTCCCTCTTGCAGACTTGCACCCCACATCTGCCTCGTCCATGTCGGATGGTGGACGCTATACTTCTCTGCCATTGCTGATTCTTTCTTCTACACGTGATGATGGGTTTGCCTCCTTCAAGTCCTCTCTCTCTCTCTCTCTCTCTCTCTCTCTCTGTCGGGTTGCAGCGGATCGCAGTAGGCTCCTTTCGGCGGTGTCAATTCTTGGGCTTGCGAGCAGGAACGGTCCTTGTTGCTGTCGTAGGAAGATTGTTAAGAAGACACGACATAACGATAAGAGTATAAGTTTAGGATATCGATACTAATTTAATTAGCTTGTATGCCGTATATACCCTAGTAGACACTTCATATATGTCAACTTGTTATGTTCATTATATTCTTCATGCATATTAGGATTATGATGGCAACACCTTATTAGAGTTTATTGGAATTGGATTGGCCCCTCCAACTTAGAAATTCATCAGGTAGAGGATCTCATTTTTATAAGAATTTTTTACAAATAAATCAGTGTTACTAGTGAAATTGTAGGTCTATCATTCATGAAAACGTATTAATATATATATCACCATTATTTTGATAAACTTGTAAATATGTCATCATCGTAATCCTCTGTTAATTACCACACGTCAACTTTAGACTTAACCAAACGTGGGAAGAAATAAAAATACTCACAGTTATCTCTCTTAATGTCTGGGTTATTTGTAGAAAAAATCTTAAATATGATCTTACACATCTAATAGGTGTATATAAATAAATAACAAGATTTTAGGGTTAAGATACAAGTAAATAACAAGATTTTAGGGTTAAGATACAAGGAGAGTCATCGATTCTCTCCTCGATGGGTTTTCCAAATCTTAAATAGATGGTTGTGGCGCTGTCGGTCGGGTTATGTCCGACGGGGATGTGTAGGATGCAGGGGTTGCATCCGTCGGCGGGCTGTTGGTGTCGGGGTAATGGTAGTGGCTTTGCGGTGACGGGGAGAGAAAGTAAGAAGAAAAGAGGCGGCAGTGGTCACTGTACTTATTCCTCCTCTCACGCACATGAGCCTTGTGCAGTCAACCTGTATACGGTGTCTAAAAAGTAGGAGCCAGAAAGGAGAGTGAACGTCAATATGTAACACTTGGAGCCGGTGACTTACTTGCACAGTGGTCACTGGTCAAATTCATCCTCAATCTTTTTTTTTGGAATCCATAGGAAATTGTAAAAGGGGGGAGGGGACGCCAATTGGCGCTACAGGCGATGTTGGCAAGCATACCTAGACGTTGTCCCGATTGTGTCTATCCCTGCTCTGTAGATCGTCGCGTGCCCTGGAGTGCCCCTCTGAGAGATGCCCTGTTCATACGACCTTAAAGCCTCCCCCTACATTGTATTGGACCTCCCTCCCCTTGTCCTATGGGATCGAGCCCCCCCTTCCCCTATCCTGTCGAAGCCCCCCCCCTCGGGGGTATATATTTTGGTCACATTTAACTCTCAACTAATGGGAATATTAACAAATGTTTAGAACGTTCACAGTCTATGGACGTTAATTACAATAGTATATTTGTAAAATTTTTAAAATAATAATAATATATATGTTAATATATTTTCAGAAATGATATATCTATAATTTTGCCTATAACACTTATTTATTTGTAATTCTTTTATAAACGTATTATATTTTATCTTATTTTTGCCACGTAGACTATTACAAATACATAGTGCATTCTAGATCACAATGAACCGTAGATTTTGATAACATATTAGAGTTTATTGAATTGGGTTATCGAACTTGAAATATTAAGGTGTTAAGTAGAGAGACTCGTTATTATAAACATATTATTGTTTATCTTATTTTCAACACGGGACACGCTGGAGGACATAATATATATATATATATATATATATATATATATAGAGAGAGAGAGAGAGAGAGAGAGACACACTCATGCCTCTGATGTATTTAGCAAGTCAGAACTGTGTACGACAATGACATGATACGCGTGCACTTTGCAACATGATTGATGTGTATAGATAGGCACGTCGCCCACCACCCTCTGCATGCGAGCTCTCCGCTGCGGCATCCCCTCCCTCCCTCCTTCGATCTCAGACAGGAACCTGCGCAACGTGGCCTGCTGCCTCTCCAAGCACATATATATGCTTGGCCTATCAGGTGGCGGCCGATGCCCCCTCCCTCCCACCCCCACACCGATCGGGTTCCTCTTGTCTTGGAGAAGGCTTTATGATCCGAAGAAGCAGCAGGTAAGCTTACATATACATACCCAGAACTGCAACAACATATATGGAGAGCATATATACATATACATATGATAATTAGTTATGTCGTTCGATTGGCAACAGTATGGTTGTGACGTGCGGGTGGTAATTAATTAAGCTTGGGAGGATAATGGCCGGGCAGATGGAAGAGGAACTCTGCATGCGGTGGAGGATTCTGGGGTGGGGTTTTGGACGGAGACGCCGTACGTATGCGTAGCCCAGCATGCATGCATGCATGCATGCATGATAACACCATTGACGCCCACGTCGTCGCCGGCCGACTAGTACCTGACCGGAGGGTGGGGAGTTCATCACGCATGCCTGGGCAGTACTGTTTTACCACGCACGCAGGTGTGATCAGCGGGGACCGTCAGGGAAGGGAGTGATCTGAAGTCTGAACACCTCGAGTACCTTAAAAACGGACACCCGTACGTCGTACGCATGCAGCTCTCCGACCAGCGGTAGTTAATCAAGGGTGCATTTGGAATGGATCGCGGGTGTAGAGATTTTTTCAAAATTATTTAGAAAGAGAGAAAAATATTTTTTAATAAATTTTATTTTTTTTATTTTTTCTCATTATGTCTCTCTAAATTTTAAAATCTATCATAAAATAAGAAATGATCGGACATTTAGACATTTGAAAATATTTTTGAGGAGGAGAGATTTCAATGATTAAAGAATCTAAAATCTCGGTCCTCGGTCCGTTCCAAACGCAACCTAAACATTCAACTGGGCTTGCAAAGAGGACGACGTTTTTGACCTCCGGAGAGTTCTAATTATTTCGCATCAAGTTTTATTAGCAAAATCTGTGTATAAGCTAATTCGAACGGGGATCGTGTGATAATTTTGCCGTGTCTACTAGTATCTACCCAGTGTTCGTCGCCAGTTCTAGATCGACTTGCTGCAGTCTCTCTCTCTCTCTCTCTCTATGTGTGTGTGCGTGTGTGTGTATACGTGTGTGTGTGTTGTACATATGAAGCATGGTGAACACTAAAGGTTGACGGAGGATCCGTGATGAGCGGGGGGTCTCGATCGCGTGGCCCGAACACATCATGTTTAATTATGAGCTCCTTTCCAAAACTGGCCCAACTAACACCTCAATTTTTCCACGTTTCGAGCTTGGAAAGTGAAAATCACGATCATCTACAATCGTGTTCAGAATCCACCCCTTGTTGCTCATTGATCTAGATTAGGACGATGCCTACTACCAAGATTGTGAAGAACGAGACAACAGTAAAGTGGCAACATGCGTCCCACGGGCTTTGAATCGGGCGTAAAACCCGTTAGTTGCAATTAAGGGTCCATTTGATTTAGATAATTAAGAGATTCTAATGATTAAAATCTCTTGTATAATCTCATTCCAACTAAAGTCACGTTTGAAGATCCAACGAGCTTTTTAATTTTTCATATAATCCCCCCTATGTAGGTGTAACGCAGATCTCAAGAATTTTTAATCATGTAAAATCTCCAAAAGCACGTTGATGGGAGTTTTTACGGATAAATGACATACACTACGTTTGTGTCTATATTCTCGCTCGTCTGACAATCATTTTCACACCAAAGTCGATGCATCATCTTATTCATTTGAAAATATTTAACCCATGTTGGGAGATTATAGGCTCGAAAGTGATGCCATGTTCTCTTCCAACTACGGCTTAAATAATTCAAAATTATCTCGACTTCTGTGTTAAATAAAATTTTTAAAACAAAGAGAAAAAGATAAAAAAATGTTAAATAATCTATAAAAAATTCTCTCGTGAAATTTCAAGATGGATTTCAAAATCTAAAATTTCTGAAACCCTGACATTTATCTTATACAATTTTTTTTTAAAAAAAACCCACCTGGACAATTCGAATCGAAAGAGACCCTAAGTCATAAAAGGCCCAATGTTTTGTTTAATGTGCCGTGAAATGTCAAAATCTCCCGACTCTCGGTTTTAAAATCTTCAGGCTTTAATTTCAATCTTGAGAAGTGAAGACTATGATCAGGGGTTTTGAAAAAAAAAGACTACGTTGGCTAACAGGCTTTTAAACCCAAAAAGCTTACAGTATTCCAAACAAAATATCCTAAAACCATATTTTCCGGTGTTTAAAAACATTTTACAGCACAAAAGAAAATATTGGTGCAGAGCCCGGACGACCAGGGCTGGTCTTCTGCAGTCCCTTGTGAAACTGTAAAACTCATTCAGGAGGCTTTTTTCTTTTTTTTAAAAAAAGATTGATGACAGAAAACGCAGTCCATAGTTCTCGAGATTATCAACTCGATGTAGGCAGAGTGTGAGAGATCTAGGTTCAAGTCCAACGGACGCTCAAGCGTATATATTTTTTCGAAGACTAACAAATCTTGTGCTCACGTCCCTCTGGAATTAAATATGAGCATAAGATGTTTAGGTCACACTTACACCAAATGAAGGAACAATCATGTTTACACCATACAGATGTGCTGAGAAATTCAGAGATTCTATCCCAATACATGTTCGACGATACAATGCTATAATAATAATATTTTGTGCACCAAATCCGATACATAAAGTATGCTCAAATTATAACCTCCTCTATGGTTGACTCCTCAAAAAATTGAAATGATCATTTTCGCTGTAAAAAGAACATCCGACGTTAGATACGTACAGTCCCGTGTCAGATCCAATCCACTCATTTTTTCACTCGACGAAAAAATACGAGAATAAAATATTTTATAAAATTAAAATATTTTACTTTATGGATAAAACATTTAATATAGAATTAAAATATTTTATTAAATTTTATTTTTCTAACAAAATATTTCATTTCTGTAATATTTTATCTTTATAACAAATATTTCGTTCACATAACAAATATTTCATTTCTACAAAATATTTCATTCGTTCATTTCTGTAATCAAATAAAATATTTCATTTTTATAAACATTTCATTCCTGTAACAAATTATTTCAATCTTACAAAATATTTCACTCTTATATTTTTATGCCGAACAAACAAACGGACAGACCGGATCTGCCGTACAAGACATACGCGGGACGTCATTTTTTGACAGAAAATGGTCATTTCAACTTTTTGGAGAACTAAGCAGAGAAAAGGTTACAATTTGAGTTAGACTTTGTGTATCGTCAGTGCACAAATCATTACTCATGCTATAATACTTTCCCGCGCATACTGAGCAGCCTCCCACTTCCAAGTAGATTTCAACAAAAAAGTATAGGGCCACAGCAAGCAAACCAAAGATTATTGCTTTCGTTCACAATTGCTCAGAACGTGGAATATATAAGAAAATGACAAAACTTCAAAGGGATGGCTATATATCTACATACTTGTTACCAACAAGTTGTTAAAATCGAACCAGCTGACCAGAATGTAGAGGACTCGAATGGGAGTGAGACTAGTAAACCTGCATGTAGCTTGGAACATAAACCTCAGACACAGGCACTCCCAATGCAGTATGAAGGCATTTAAAAAAGGCAGCAGAAGCTCTGAAGGAAAGGCCATTAGAAAGTGAACCTCATCGCACTTAACAGGTACTCTGGCAACTGGCTTTCAACGAGTGGGTTAGTTACTGAAATATCGTGTATACACAACCGAGCTGAGATGCTGATGACAGACGGAAAATTTTAAAAGCTGAGTTAGCCATGTAATAAATAGGTTTCATGGGAGAAAATCCCCAAGAACAAGAAATAACAGAAAGAAACAATGGATTCTTACCTTACAAAACGGGTGCCTCGTGTTCCAAATTTAGCTTGGGTAAAAAGCTCTAACAAAAGCCAGGTATATACCAAAAATGTCTTCCACTGTCAGGAGTGTGAACTCCTTCCAACATTTCCAAGTATTCAAATTAGGCCCAAGATCGCGTTATTTTCTTTCATACTTCTTTGCAAAATCATTAAGTTGTAAAGACTGCCTAAATGCCAAATATTTTTCTAAACTAGTTCCAGCCCATTGTTGACAGAAGCACTCATCTGTGGGAACTAAGGAGCTCAGAGGGAATGGACCCTTGGGAGCCTTCTTCAAGGAAACAAGAAATCTGTGGCGGGGCCGTATTCTTTGCTGAAGAGACAAGCTCAAATACATGGGATACTTAGTCAATGACTGCACCTCATTGCGAAGTTCATTGACAAGGTATAGATACTTCGGCTTCAGGTTCCCCTCCAAAGACAATGATAACACCTAAAAGAACACTTAGGTTAATAGGAAAATATCTGAAAATAAAGGAACAAAGGAAGTAGATAGCAAAAGGCAACCTGTGTAAGGCTCGTCAATACTTTCAATATTTCAGCGTTACGCATCCCAATGCTCCTAAGAAAATTTATTCTTGGCTGTATCCCGTCCTCAATACTGTAGTGGAGGAGCTGAGGATGCTTCCTGACCATCTTTACGATGCTGTCTCTGGGTGCCCCTAATTCTTTTGAAAGAAAGCTAAGCCGTGAATTCCATGAGTTGTCAATTCGCTGGACCAGAATTTGAGGGCTCAGCTGCACAACTTTGCTCACATCAGTTCTGCTTATGCCAACTTCTTCAACCAAGTATCGGATTGTCGGCTTCAATGAATGCTCAACACTATATGAAAACAAAGATGGAGCAGCAGTAATTATCTGTCCTATCCGTGAATCGGGAACTCCAAGACTTGTCAAAAAGTTGACATGAACCTTCAGATTGTTTTCCACTGTGTACTCTAAAATTTGTGGCTGCCTCAAGAGTATCTTTCTGATGTCTCTATGTTTGACCCCAACACTTGTCAAATATTCTAACCTTTCCTTGGCGGAAGCGACATTAATCTTAAGGCAGGGCATATGCCTCTCATAGATGGAAATAAAGTGTGATTCCTTCAATCCATATGTGCTCAAATAATCAATGAGAGGGAACCATCTAACATCAAAATCTAGCTCATCCTTTAATTTCGAGAACTTACTTCCCGTAAATTTTCTATTATTCAGCTGCATCCAAAAGAAAGATTCTTGTCACACATTCGATTGATCAGCATAACAAACTAAATTAATCAGAAGCAGAAGCCATTGAAATGCCTCTTCTCTTCTTGTGACACCCATGACATCTTTCCTTGGTAATCTTTCTTGGACTGCAGCAAATATGGAATTGGTCGTGTATGAAATATGAAAATTGTCATGTGTATGAAATATTCTAATACGTGTCGAGAGTCATTAGAATTGCCTGAGTCACACCAACACATGCTACCTGATTTCCCATTAGGCTGGGTCCTTGAATAGGCACTCAACCGTCTTGCATTAGAATGTCAACCACCGTGAAACTCTTCCACTTTCAGAATATTCATCCTGAGACAGCTAAAGCTAAGTTTGCTAACCAGTCATAATATCAGTCCTAGGAACATTAAAGATATAAAATGGCCACGTCTACTTGATCTAAACAATAAACGATTTAGAATTGTAACTGGTTTCCAGTATCCCTCACCTGCTCAAATTAGTTGCAGTCTTGCAAATAGGAGAGGATATGGAACTATAGAATGTTAAAAAGCAAAACAGGAGGGTGGAGTTATGATGTTCAGTCATACAGAAAACAAAAAAAAAAGATCATAAAGTAAATACAACACATATTGAAACAAGGCACAGACACTGAGGACTTGTTACATTATGCATCTTTCGTATATTTATTCTGGCCTATTCCAAGAGAAAGATCTTCCATGAACTTATAGCCCAAGGATGGGTTGTTATGATCGCAGATGCATGGGTGCATTTCCAGAGCTACGGTCACAAAAGGAGTAAGTTCATCCGCACTTGTTGGAATTTTGCCAGAACACCTAATAATTGTCTATTTCTAGGAAAGATCTTCCTCACAATTACTCCTTGCGCTGAAGCAGAACTACTCACTAAGCATCAGAACTTTTCAAGCTTGAGGCATTTACAAAAATTCAATAGGTAAAGAGGATAAAAATGTGTTAAATCGCCAACAAATCTACACTTGCTTATTAACCCAACAAATCTACACTTGCGTATTAAACTCCCTCTGTCCCTCCCTTACAATGCAATCCTTTGCATGCCCCTCTTGTTATAAGCTAACCTTCGGAGCCATTTCCTTGGGATTGCCACATTTACTATTTCCAGATATCCGATCTCCCCTTCCCATCCTACTTTTACATGCTCTTACCTGAGACGGTTTCTAGCTTCCACCAAGGAGGGGAAAAAGGGGGGAAAGGGCTGATCCATGTCTAACAGCCGATGCCACAAAAAGAAGATAAGCACATATGAGAAGATAAATCCAGTGGCATATCATGCATGATGTATGGAGGTCAGTGGCTAAAATGGATCCACGTTCTCTCTACGTTCCAGACGGTATCAGATCCATCTTAGAACGCGGCACGTCAGGGAGGGGAGAGAGAGAGAGAGAGATACCCACATCTGATGAATACTCCGAATCCGATTCCTCCTCCTCCTCGTCTTCATCTTCCCCGTCCTCATCACCGCGCTCTTGGTAAGAAGAGGTGCGGCGGCGGTGGTACGGCGAGCCGGGGGTGGACTTGAGGATCCTGGTGTTGGAATGCGAGGAGAAGACGGCGAATCCGACGGCGCTGCGGCGGCCGCCACCCCCCGTGGAGGCGCCTGTGGCCGGTGGTCGAGCCGGAGAGGGGGAAGGAGGGGAGCGGAATCGGGCGGGCCCGCAGAGGGGAGCGGCGGGGTTTGGCCACATGCACAGAGCCCCCATTTTCTGCTTCTGTAGAGAGAGAGAGGACGAGAAGGGAATATTCGGGGAAGCACAGCGTTATCTTGGCCGATCGGAAATTGAGAATATCCCCCCCCCCCCCCCCGCGAAATTTCTTCTGAAACCCGTTCCCCTTACATGTGAGGTAGGGGTTATTTTATAATAAAATATCTACGGATAATCGTAGCATGAAAGGGTTTTTTTATAATAAAATATGCCTGCTTAATTTGAAGTTTTGAACTCGGGCTCGCCGTGCCGCATCGTACCGGAGCTGCATCGGCACGTCGGATCGTACCAACTGAGAGAGTCGGCACCGTGGGTTATCTACGACGGCGAGGCGTCGGTTTAGAGGGAGCCCAACGGAGGAGGGGGAGGTCACGGCGGAGCTGTGCAGGGAGGAGAGGAAGGCTACCGCAATCGGAGGTGGAGGCGTCCCCGGATGCCGATAGGGGTTGGGCTCAACCTAGTCACTACCTTCGTGCCCCCACCGCATCATCCGCCTCGTGCTGGATGACCTCTCCCTGTCCGGCATCGGCTTCCCAACCATCTCCACCCTCGACCAGCTCTGCGAGACCTCCACTGCCTCCGCACCCCGCCGCGTGCTACCTTCCTCGCCATCACCGCCCTTGTCCCCGACGTCTACCTCGCCGGGAGGCCAGCTATCATCGCCAGAGAGGCAGAGATGACCAAAAGAGAATGAGATAATTACTGAAAAGGGCATAAGAACTTTCTCAATATTCCATAGGGACACTGGAGCTTTAAAATATCTGCACTCTCCGTAGACATCATATCTATAAGGGATAAATTATAAATAATGTCTTTATTTATAAATAAAATTTTAATATATATAAAATAAATTTCATATCATTTAACGCAATATATTATATCACTTATTATAACATCAAAATTGACATGTAATATTGTGAACATCATATTGTCAAATAATATATCAAAATATAAATTATTGTACATATGAAAATAGCATACCTCATTTGATCATCTTTCCTTCTATATAATGAAATAAATAAGTTGATTTTATATTTCAATCCCAACCAATTAATAATCATGATTCTTTTATTCCATTTTGATATATTAAAAGTATAGTATGTAGGTTTTAATTAGAATAGCTTAAATGATGAACAATTGAAGGCATTTTTGATATTCTTAGGAAAAATGTGTATTTTGCTTTTTATAGATATTAATTTTAGAAAGAGTATATTTTTTAGATATTTTAAAGTTGAAATGCTCTTATTAGATATTCCAATTTTTTATTTTTTAATTAATTTTTCCAAAAAAATAGAGGACAAGGAACCAATTGTCTTGACACAATGACACAACGAACCATGGTTAATACAAAATAACAAGTATATTAATAATAAGAGAGTTTTATTTTTATATTTTTGTCAATAAAAAATAAGAGAGAAGAACATGAGACGAGATAACAAATTGATGCTCAAGTATCACACTATCACGTAGTTGGGAGGTATCTACACACCTCTCTAATGAGCAACATAACAGAGCAACCAACTAGGTCATCCTCATCGAGAGATCCCAAAAACTCGAGAGTGCTAACTCGAACACAAGAGCACTTTCTCATTGGAGGAGTGTGGTGTGTGCCCAATATGAACAATTTTTTTAATAATAATAATAATAATAATTTTTTACATTTGAAGTGATATAAACTATTAGGTTCAAAGTATGAAAACCTCACTCTTCCATAACAATATAAGCTATTCTTTACCAAAAATTGTGTCAAATAACGTGTCATTTTAATTTTGCTTCATTTCCTATGAATTTTAATTCCCTTAGTAGGGTCTCTCTCTCTCTCTCTCTCTCTCTCTCTCTCCATTGTGAAGAGACTTTCCTCTCTTTTACTTTTGGATGTAACAAATTTATAAATTGTAATAAATAAATAAACAAATAAAACCAAACATTTCGGAATTCTAAAGAGTTCTATGTTTTACCGCAATCCAAACAGCTCGAGTGAATTTGGCATCCACCGGGGAGTGGGATTTGTCCAAAGAGCAGGAGAAATAACATGATTAGCATCCCGTTGGAAAACCCGAAGCTTCCCCCTCTGCAGAAAGAGGCTCCCGCATTATTGGTTCTCTGCGGATCTCCCGATTGCTCACCTTCTCCATTCTTCCCCCTCCCCGGGGCATCAGCGGGTTCCAGTTGGGAACGAGGTGGAACTGGGTTTTTATGATCTAATCGTGCCTCCTTTTCTTCTTCTGCTCGATCGATGTAGAGGGAGTTTAGGACTCTGCGGACGCGAAGAAGTCTACTTTTGCCTTTAGTCGTTCTTATCGGATGCGAGAGAGATGTACCAGTGGAGGAAGTTCGAATTCTTCGAGGAGAAATCCGCCGGGAAATGCTCGATCCCGGGGGAGATCGAGGGGAGGGTCCAGTGCTGCTCGAGCGGGCGCGGCAGGGTTGCCGTCGGCTGCGACGACGGCACGGTGGGCCTCCTCGACCGCGGCTTCAAGCTCTCCTACGGCTTCCAGGCCCACGCCACCTCCGTATTGCTCCTTCAACAACTCAAGGTGCGTTCTTTTGGCTTATTTTTTTTGCAACTTTGGATCCGGCTTCGTGCTGATTCCCGCAGAATTTTCTTCTATACTTCTGGGTTTCTCCGAGATCACAGAAATAGGTGTTTGTATGGCATGGGTTCATGGAAAAAACATTCCTTGCAGATCAACACATGATTGAATCATCAATTAGTTACATCATCGTGGTTTATGACGCATAGTATGCTTATTGATGATTTGCCAACAATGAGGATTCTGTTGGTGCGTGGAAATTCTAGTGCAAAGTTGTGGAATTCTCTTGTACATTGAGTTTTGCCATTGGATTAGTCAATTTATCAGTGCTGATTTGGCTTGCATTCAATATCCTGATGTGAAAATGACATCAAATTTGTTCTTGGGCAAATTTGATACCTTAAATGTCAGCCGCTTTTTTGGTTAACACAGAACAACCCAAAATTGAAACTTATGGATGATATTCAATGTTTTTGGGTGATATTGACTTCCTCGTCTTCTTACGATAGGGGACTGAATCGACTGATACCTTACTCTTCTTGCTCTTTGAACCAGCAACGCAATTTTATAGTGACCATTGGAGAAGATGAGCAAACATCTCCCCAGGTGTCTCCTGTCTGCCTAAAGGTTTTTGACCTGGACAAGATGGAACCAGAGGGTTCAAGTTCGACTACTCCTGTTTGCATCCAGATCTTACGTGTTTTTACAAACCAATTTCCTGAGGCAAAGGTATTATCTTTTTCTTTTCTATTCACATACTCCACTGTCATCAGAATAGCCCTTCTATTTCTTTCCTCAAATTATTTTCACTCTAGTCCCAGCAACTTTTGACATGATGTTTTCCATATTATCTCACCCTAGGAGCCGTGGTGCTTATTTTATGTTATCTCATCTTTTTGTAGATCACGTCATTTTTGATTCTTGAGGAGGCACCCCCAGTATTGTTAATTGCCATCGGTTTAGATAATGGTTCCATTTACTGCATTAGAGGGGATATTGCACGTGAGCGTATCACTCGCTTCAAACTGATGGTGGAGGCTTCTTCAGATAAATCCCTTTCTTCAATTACAGGCCTTGGCTTTCGAGTTGATGGAAAAGCCCTCCAACTATTTGCTGTGACACCCTCTTCAGTAATCTTGTTCAATTTGCAGGATCAACCACCTAAGCGACAGATACTAGATCATATTGGATGTGATGTCAATGGTGTTGCTATGAGTGACCGCTTGGTACAAGAATTGCAACTTTTTTCCCCTTTTCTCTTATTACATTTAAAGTTCAGATGCACTTATTGGATGCTGATACTGTTTTTTTTTATCAATCAATCAATCAGGATCTAATAATTGGCCGGCCTGAAGCTGTCTACTTCTATGAAGTTGATGGGAGAGGACCATGTTGGGCCTTTGAGGGGGAGAAAAAGTTTCTTGGTTGGTTTCGTGGCTACCTGTTATGTGTCATCTCAGACCCAAAGAGCAATAAGAACACATTCAATGTATATGATCTAAAGAACCGATTGATTGCACACAGCATGGCAGTGGGCGAAGTTTCTCATATGGTTAGTGAATGGGGTAATATAGTTCTTATAATGAGTGACAAGAAGATCCTTTGCATAGGAGAAAAGGACATGGAAAGTAAGCTGGATATGCTCTTTAAGAAAAACCTGTACACTGTTGCAGTAAATCTTGTTCAAAGTCAGCAAGCTGATGCTGCAGCCACAGCTGAAGTTCTGCGAAAATATGGTGACCATCTATATATGAAGCAGGAGTTTAATGAAGCTATGGCTCAGTACATCCATACCATTGGACATCTTGAACCTTCATATGTAATACAGAAGTTTCTAGATGCACAGCGTATCCACAACCTGACAAATTATTTGGAGAAGTTGCACGAAAAGGATCTGGCTTCTAAAGACCACACGACACTCCTTTTGAATTGCTACACAAAGTTAAAAGATGTTGAAAAGCTAAACAAGTTCATCAAAGGTGAAGATAGCGTTGGAGAACACAAGTTTGATGTGGAGACTGCCATAAGAGTTTGTCGTACTGCCGGGTATCATGAGCATGCAATGTATGTTGCAAAGAGGGCTGGGAAACATGAATTATATTTGAAGATCTTACTTGAAGATCTTGGTAGATATGATGAAGCATTACAATATATTTCAGGTCTTGAACCCAGCCAGGCTAAGGTCACCATGAAAGAGTATGGTAAGATTCTTGTAGAGCACAAGTCATCTGAGACAATTGAACTGCTGATAAGGCTTTGCACTACTGGTGGAACAATGGCAAAGAGAAATGCAAATGGCATTCAAGTACCTATTATCTCCTCCCCTATGGACTTTGTGAATATTTTTGTGCATAGCCCACAAACTCTCATGAATTTTCTTGAAAATTATTCCAGCAAGGTGAAGGATTCGCCATCACAGGTTGAAATCAACAATATCCTGTTGGAGCTGTATCTATCGAATAACTTGACATTTCCATCAATTTCTCATGAAAATGGTTGTGGGAGTCATGATTTTAAAGAAAAAAGTGGAGTGGTTAATGGGTCTATAAAAGAGAGTGAGAATAATGTCATTAAAAACAAAAATGATACCAAAGGAAATGATCACCTAGAAAGATGTCGAAAGGGGTTAGATCTGCTGAAGAGTGGCTGGACCTCTGACATGGAACAGCCTTTGTACGATGTTGATCTTGCAGTAATTCTCTGTGAGATGAATGTTCTTCGAGAAGGCTTGCGGTTTCTTTATGAGAAATTGAAGCTGTACAAGGAGGTGATTACTTGCTACATGCAGGAAGGTGACCATGAAGGGTTGATTGCCTGTTGCAAGAGACTAGGTGACTCAACCAACGGAGGGGACCCATCTCTTTGGGTTGATCTCTTGAAGTACTTTGCTGAGGTTGATGATGATGATTGCTCCAAAGAGATAAAGGAGGTCCTCACTTATATTGAGAGGGATGACATACTACCGCCTATTGTTGTTCTCCAAATACTGGGTAGGAACCAGCGTCTTACACTCTCTGTGGTGAAGGACTACATTGCTCGAAAGCTTGAACAGGAATCCAAGCTAATTGAAGAAGATCGTCACTCCATTGAAAAATACCAGGTCAGCATTCTGCGAACTTTTTCTTTTGCAAAATGAAAAATAAAGCATCATGTGAACATTTGTTCTTTGAATGACTCTGTTCCTCAAACATCATTGCTCAAGCCTTAAAGGAAAATATTTCTAAGGCTATAGTATTCCATAGTTGTCAAGGTGCCTGTTGGACCCCACAAATTTCATGATATTTTTAGAAAAAGAAAAATATTAATCCATCATATGATGGCGCATGATGGTATAAAATCCCGCCATCACATGTTTGGATAGTTTAAACACCCTCGGGATTCCGTTGGGCATAATTATTTGCACAAAGTCCACATGTTTCTATATGGGAATTTCGTCAAACACCTTGTGGGCGGCGCAAACCCAGTTACCCACACACCAAATCAACACAAAAACAATTGTTTCTGGCCTCCGGGGATTACTCTCGATGCATCGGGGCGTGGTCCTTGCACTCCGGACCCCGTGGACAGCGAGGCGGTGTCAAAACCACCAAGAACCACTAAGACAAAAACTTTTCCACATGTTGCTTCCTTGGAATGTGTGCAAAAAGCAGTCAAAAATATCTTGAAAGGGACTAGGTGAAGGCTTTTATAGTCTCACTGGGGCCATAAGCCAGGGGGGGGACTTCACACCCTCTCATGTCTGCACACAAATAGGGCGGGCTGATGCCCGGATTGACTGAAGGCTTTGATGCCCGGAGGGACCAAGGATTGATGGCCGGATGGATCACAGCAGGATCACAACAACATTGGGATACCTGGACAGACCCCCAATACCCGATGAAATGCAGGGGATCCCTGCCTGTACAGGAAATACCCGGCAGGACCCCAGGTGGTCCCGGCAGCCAGTGGGATGCTCGGAGGGATTCCCTATCACACACCAAGCCCGGAGGGACTCCATGTGTTCCTGACAGCCATGGCCATGCCCGGAGGGTCCTCGCCTGCAGGGATGTTCGGAGGGACTCCTAGGGAAGAGCCCAGCCTCCCTCGATGCTCGGAGGGACTGGATGTGGTCCCTGGCTGCGTGCCCAAGCCCAGAGGGGCGCTGCGGTTCCAGCGATGCCTGGAGCGGCTTGGTTTGTCTCCCATGATGCCTGGGGGGGCTGTAGGGAGAAAGATGAAGGGGAGGGGGGATGCCCGGGAGGACTTGGCCAGTCCTCCCCATGCTCGGAGGAAACCCCCCTGGCCTAAGCACTGCCCGAGGGATCTCATGAGATCCCCACTTGTTCACGATGCCCATCTCATGCCCGGAGGGGCTAAAGACATTGCCTCCATACCCAGAGGAATAAGAGGAGGAAAGCATGCCTTTTTCACTGCCCGATGGACTTCAAAGTCTTCTCCCTTTTCGTCAATGCCCAGATGGGGCTTCAAAGGGATTCCCCCCTTCTCTTCAATGACCGGATGGGCTTCAAGGAAGCTGCGACCTTCACCAATGCCAGGAGGTGCTTCAAAAGGCACCTATCCTTTCAGATGCCTATAAATAGTAGGCTTGTCCAAGTAGGAAATGGACGTGGGGAATCTTTGGGACTCGGGACTTGAAGACTTCCCGTTTTGGAAACTTGGAGCTTTGGAGCACGAGGAGCTGTTGCCCAGGGTTTGAACCTGTCAAGGAGGCAAGTGGCCTGCAAGGGTTTATTTGTAAAGAGGCTCATAGAAGAACATATTTGTAAACATGCCCCTTTTTATAAAGGACATGTCCAAAAATTAGGAAAAAGGGTCTGAAAAATATGGAAAAATCATGGAACGTTCATAAATGTTCCGAGTTTGCATTAATGTTCTCAAAGTTGGGGAAACATCACATTATGTTCAGAAGTTGTAGAAATTACAGTTTTACCATATTTTTTTTCAAAATTGTGGAAAATGTTTAAAAATTATAGAAAAGTCATGGAGACCTAAAAAATTGCATCAAAGTGCTCTTGCTACTCAGAAATTGCAGTTGAACCCTTCAATTTTGGGGGAAATTGTAAATATTCCCCAGCTCATGGGAGAATTGCAAGTATTCCCCCGTTTAGGGGAAAATTGCAATTATACCTTAGTCTAAGGGAAGATTGCAAGTATACTCTTGTTCAAGGGGAAAATTGCACATGTGCCCTAGTTTAGGGAGAATCGTAAATTCACTCCGTTTAAAAGAAGAATTGCATAAAAGAAGAATTGCAGATAAACCCTGCCCTAGGGCATGAGTGTCCTTCTTGGACCGAAATGAATCCGATGGTCTGGTTGTGATCATGTGACAATCCAACGTTCCAATCGCGATGAAACCAAGGTCCTAACGGTTCGATCTGGGCCCGGAGCAAATCTAACTATTCGATTCGAACCAACTTGAAATCCAACAACCAGATTTAAATGAAACCCTCAATATCACGACGGACATTGTAGAGGCATTAAAGGTATCTTTGGCAGTTAATCAAGGGTGTTCGGACTTTACGCCGATATAAAATTGATGGTCAGTGAAGATTTGTCTAGAACACGAACTCTTAATCGTTTGATAAACCAAACCTCACAAGATTAAAAGTGCACATGCTGTTAGTTTTTTTGAAAGTGGGTAGTACCATTGATATATTAAAAGAAATGGTGATGTACAAGTATAATCAATGAGCTGAGCTCCCAAAAATCCTATACAAAAGGTACACGAAAAAGGTGTAACAGAAACTAATTCCCCAACAAAGCAAAGAGAGGGGAGTTGAGAGAATTCACATTACAAATCAACCTCGCACATTCCCTCATGCTATTACAAATGAAAGAAACAATAAAGTCTCCCGCTCTCGCCTCCCTCCTAAAAATTCTATTGTTCCGCTCAACCCAAAGAGACTAAAGAGTGGCATGCAGGATGAGCCACCGAACCACCCGATCCCCTTTGATGGGCCACCTTCTACCCCATGACGCAATGAAGCGTTGCACCTGTGTGCATGCTATTTATGCGTGCCTGTTCAACAAATGCACCATTTTATTTTTATCCCTTTTAATCTCCGCGATGTTAAACAATCTCCAAGGAGCCCGTCTGGGCACTCATGAGGACAAGGATCCGAGAAAGCATATTATTCATGAAAAATTATGTGCAAGAGTATATGTCCTCTAGAGGAAAGTGTTTATTAATTAATCAAAGTTTCAAGAAAGAGATAGAAAAGGACATGAGTAGATCATCAACTTTATAACTATTATATCATAATTAATTATAATCCAGCAATGAGGATAATAAGATATGGCCTAAGTGTTCACATCTTCTATAGACAAGTGGATTCTTTTGGAATATTGTATTTATGTGAGACTATAAGTTAAATTGGCAAGTATGAGATTGACATTTAGGCTTAATTACTTATTGACAGCTTAGTTGCTCGGTGATTAGGATATGTATATTTTGATATATTTTATTATTTTATTTTAATTATGTCATTTTAATATGTGAGTGCGCTACTTGAGAGGTCTAACCGACCCCTGGGTTGCTTTGTCACCTTGCCGACAATATGAGAATAGAAGTTTCTTGCGGTCTTCTTTCAGGATGGTCTTTTCTTTGTTGTTTTTTTGTGAATTTTCGTCATCAAACAAAACACAATTTGAAACTGAACTTATCTAAGTTAATGCAGTTGAAATTACAAAAGAAATGTCGAAACTGAGAGCAAAGTTTGCCGAAGGAGAAACATGAACTGCACTGTAATTGGAAATGCTTAAACAAATGAAAATGAGGTTACAAAGAACTGTGACAAACTTCTGGTTGATATATAGGAAAATCCTATCTTGAATAAGAAAGTTTTTAATTTATGTGATAGCAAAACATGAAGGGTTGGATTTCCCTAAATTACTGTTCATCATGTCAGCTTGCGAATGAAGAATTGTTGATCAAAGAAAGAAGAAAACACCTTCAAATTAGAATATGTTGCATGTTTTTGAAAAATGACATTCTGAAATTGCTAAGAAAATGTTTTGTTCTTGATCTTCATAGATTTTTGAGACTTCAGACATGTTATCCACGACTTCTGTTATCATATGTTTCGAGCATACACATGAATACTACAAACATGTGCACAGAGTTGATTTCCAAGACTCATTAAGGCAGTGTCAATCAATGAGGAATGAAAGTAATATTACTTATTTAAGAAAACTGTTTCCTAGAAAGGCAAATTGTTTTGTCATTGTAAATTTCATGCCAAGTTTACACACTCACATATTACATGGGCACAAGCAGAGTTCAATTGACAACCACGGAGGGTAGTTCCATGATTCATTTTGTCATTGTCAACCGGTGAATGAAAGTAATGCCAACTCTTTAAATCAGAAACTTCTTTAGAAATTGGCAAGTCATTTGGTCATATTATACCTTTTTTTGGTCAATGGCTCGGTTGGCCAGGGACTGAGGGAAACCGGGGAGGGGGCAGGCTGGTCAAGTGATCGAAACCGCAGGGGGTGGGGGGGCTGTTTTTTTTCCCCCCACATAAGTGCGCGCCACCGTGTGTGCCTTGAGGGGTGCCTCAGGATTGATCTGCACGTCCTGGGCGGATCGAACCCACGACCACTTGTGCGGGACCATTATACATTTGATATATTCATTATTTGAAGGGGAACAAAGTAAAAAAAGGCTAATGCTTTCATTTTCACTGAAATAAAAAATGAAATTCTCTTTTAATACTGGTCTGTGCAGATCATACAGTTGTACTACTGGTGATTCTTGTAGCGTGGCATAGTTATTGCATTTTGATCTAGGCTCTTGAAAATCAAGTGCTTTACTCTGTTTTAGATTATTAAAGGTGTATGAGAATCGAGTCAAGAGACACATATAGCCTGGAGAACCAATCAAAGTTGTAGGATGCAGGATGAGCTGGTCCCTGCTGACAAACTACGGTTGAAAATTTTTAAACAGGCTTAACTTAGTGTAGGGAAGGTCAAGTGGGGTTGCCTCTTTCAAACCTTGTCTTAAGTGGGCTAACTGGTATTTACTCTCCATATGTGCGGTAATTAAGCACAGCTGTGTGGCCTTAGTTGCCACTCTAAGATAATAATCACGGTGTTCAAATGTTATTTCTTCCCTTGTAGATGTCTTACTCTATTTTTTTGAGCACCCAAAGAATGTTAAATGATGCAATTTTTCCTCTTTCTCGTTTACATATCCAATATATTCACTAAAGTTGCTCGTCAGACTCCCTTGTGAAGCATTACCATATGTGGTGGGCAACTGGGCATCTTGAATGCTTAGGGAAAAGGTCAGTCAAGTATCATGAGCTCCTGCCAATGTGGGCTGTGGGGAGGGACAATTGTACCCTCTTTCTTTTTGGACTTATGACCTCCAGGTTAAGATGGATGAGCCTTCCACCATTGTATCAATGCTCCCTCTCCTGCTGAGTGCTTGACATTGTGAAATATTATGGTGGCTTATTTGATCTGTATTTCTTTTCTCTTTCCACTTGTCTTTGATACTTGAAAAGTTAATAGTTAGATAAATTCATGTATGCATCTCTTTGCATAGCAGATCCCAAAAAAATTGTCTTGTTCTGGACCTTTGAATGGTATGACATCTTTGAATTGAACATTTTAGGACAAGTGACTTCTCACTCTTTTGTCACTGGCTGAGTTCCACAAAATGTGGGAACTTTGACGTTAGTTCATCCACTATGATGATAGCATGCATTGGGATGTGTGTTACTAACCCTTTCATAACTGCTTTATGTTCATTAACATGTCAGTTGGTCAATTAGATGCCTTCTCCCCTAGATTAATTACTGTACGATCAAAACGATTTTCACTTGGTTATTTTCTTATGCAGGAGGACACTGCAGCTATGAAGAAAGAGATACAAGACCTCAGAACAAATGCGAGGATCTTTCAGATTAGCAAGTGTGCTAATTGTGGTTTTACACTCGATCTTCCTGCAGTTCACTTTATGTGCATGCACTCGTTTCACCTGCACTGTCTCGGGGACAATGAGCAAGAATGCCAGAAGTGTGCACCTGAATACAGATCTGTCTTAGAAACAAGAAGAAATTTAGAGCAAAATGCTAAAGATTACAATCGGTTCTTTCAGCAAGTGAAGAGTTCAAAGGATGGGTTTTCTGTTATTGCTGACTATTTTGGCAAGGGCATTGTGAGCAAAACACTTGATGGTCCATCAGAAAATACCTGATCAAACTGTACTGATGTGCTGCTGAATATGATCCGGTGAAGCTGACTGGTGCCTGTAGTTGTGTGGCTTCAACTTTGCCGTTTCAATGTTTCACCAAAGTCATCTTCAAGTCGTGTTCGCAATTTCACACTGCTGCTAGACAGAATAGAATTTTCAAAGCAGTGCCCATGGGTCAATTTATGCCTGTATGTTTGTTTGGCCTCTCTCTTCCTTTCTGAATGCGAGTCGTGCCGTTCAGATCCAGTCTGCTGTGTTTTGAAGAAGACGTCTCTGGCGCGAACTTGTGACTTGACTGACCCTAGAAAGAGTGAATGTAACAGAACACCACTCTGCGCCGGAATGAGCTGGTTGTGCTTTTGAATGGGTTTTGGCATCTGATGTATTTTTACTTTGTAATCACTATTGTTCATATTGAGAGTTGCTCGTCCAGTGTAGCTCCCCCCTCCCCCCAGGCATGTTCAGAACAGTGAGTACCTCAGTACCTGTGCTTTTGGAGAAGTGGATCATAATGTACAAGAACATTTCAGACTTGCTATAGAGGACCCTACGAGCTGGTGGATTTTGTTGAACCAGGAAAATGATAGTTTGCCCTTTGTTTGGAAAATTGGAGCATTTAACTTAGTGTTCCCTCGATCTAGATACATTTGAACAAACCTATTCGAATGATCCCTTGCAGGAAAGTTCAGTTTCAACTGTTTTGCACTTACAATGCATGTATGCGTGAGAAGCCAAGACTTGGGTGTGTCTTGTGCAGCTTCTAATAGAGCTACTTTGCAAGGTTTCATAATGTTTAGTCTAAGTTATTTAGATGGGAGGACATTAGGCGTTGAAAGACACTTTTTTTCTTGTGTTTTTGCTTTCGATAAAACTTCCATGTATTCGGACTTTCGTAAATTGGAGATTATCATCATCATCATCAGAGTCTTGTCCTATTATTTGGGGATATGGCCGTCTAAATTGAGTTAGACATGCTCCTACCAGGGCACATAATTGAGAAATTTTTTAGAAAAGAAAAAGAAATGTTACAGTATCACATTTTTTGTTACTTCCATCTATCGCATCTTTTTCTCATTGTCTTATTTTTGCCACTCCCTCCACCGCGCCCTTTTTCCACTGTCAAATTTAAAAATCGGACGGCAAGAAAGGGAAATTTATGTTTGATAGACTCAAACTTGAGAGCATAGAACTTAAGTTTAGGCTCAACTCTATCTCAATTATATGACAATGAGATTGAACAACCACGATGAGAGTGACAAATAGAGGAACAAAATCTGACACTATAACATTCTTCTTTCTTTCCTTTCTGTCCCCCTTGTTTGAAACTTTCAAGAGTGCAATTGATAAGTGGTTGTGAGACATCAGCGTCGCCCAGGGGAGCACATGTTCAAGGCTGAAAAGAAACCAACTTCTATGTGTAACTAGTTCTTACTTCTTTAATGCCTCTTTGAAAATCGGATGGGATGATGTATTCAAGGGGGTGGACGCAAATACGCCATCTCACCCTGGTTAACGGATAATGTGTGTGAGGAGAAAAGGTGGGACTCACACCTTTTCTCTCTCATCGGTTGTCTATTCCACTTCTGTATTCCATTTTCAAAGAGGTGCTTAGACATTAACTTAAGGAGGGGACTCGGACATGGACCCAACTCAGAAACCAGTCATATGAATCAACCCTATCTATTTGTCGGCATAATGTTTATCTCTTTCACAAATTTGCACTTGTAATTGACAATGTTGTTGTTGTTGTTGTTTTTGTTTTCTGTTAAAGTAATGGGAGGCACCCACCTTGTTGCCTGAGGGGAGAAGTACCAAGTCATACTTTCTGGGCTACTCTCTCACATTACCATGAGCTGTGCATAGACTGATGATGTTGGAGATTACCCAAGGTTTTTTTTAATACCAAGTCATATGCCACTATGGACAATGAAAATGTGTCATTATGGATCTGCCATAAGAGTCCATCCAACAAGAGAGCTAGGAAACCATGCATCCATTTTTGTAGGCATGTGATTTGTCCCAATTAGGGTGTAAAGGAGAAGATGATAAGGTGTGTAAAGCTCAGAGATATGTCCTTCAGGCTTCAGTAGTTGAGTATCCTCTAAAATTCTGGCATCCAAGGATCCCTATCTCACCAAACGTGAAAGTGTTCTAATTGTAGAGGAACCCTACAGGCTTGTTTGATGAGAAAGATGATACATGGAATTGTTAGTCAAGTAAGAACTGTTGCTGTTGGTGATTTCTATTTTAAATTTAACTTTTAAGCAGACAAATGACACTAAGCAAGTTGGATACATCAAAAGGAGAAGATGGTAAGCTGTTTGCATGGGATGGATTGTGAAGGAGGTGGAAGTCATATTTTGGGAAGTTATTAAACAAGAACCTCATTTAGACCTAGTATAAGATGAATGCGTAGGAAAAAGAAAAGGTTTCATTAGAAGAAAGTGAGTTCACTATCAAGTTAGTGGACAAGACCTTAAAAAAGATGAACAGGTAAGAGTTGGAGACTAGATGAGATTCTGGCTAGAGTGTGAAGGATTATAGGCCAATCATCCATAAGGGGGCTAACTTGCCTATTCAATGCAATATGCATCAGACAATAAGGTAATGATTGAGGGATGAGTATCTTCAAACTCTTCTAGAAAACAAAAAGGGTTATTTGAGACTTTTTAACTTGTTATAGGGATATTAAGTTTATGAACCACATTATAAACCCATGAGACAAAGGGTCATTTCCAAGATATGACAGAAATTTTAGGCACAAAGTATTGTTTAGATTTCTGTTTGGTTAGTTGATAGAAAAAGTGGTACACCTAATATTTACACCTAGTAGTGCTTTCAAATTCCAAAAGGATTTGTTTTTGATGGGAACTTGTGGAAGAGCAATGTTAGGGTTACTCAGTTGATTCTTCACTGTCTCCGATTCAAACCATGACTCTTTCATTATTTGGGGGAGTGCAAGACTCTACATTTTTCGAGTCTCAATGAGTGACTCGATCAAAAAAAACCATCATTGATCCCAAAACCTAGCACTTAGAAAGTCCCAAGAAATTGCAACCATTAGTTTACTTTCACAAATGTTCAAAACAAATTATATACTTGCTGGCATGCTTAATTAAAAATGAAGAGTAATCAGATTGCCAGATTTGAAAGTAGTTATCCCAAGAGGAATAGAGGATAACGTTATTCCCCTTGTCTCAATGCTAAATTTTGATATTTATATCCTTCCCATAAGCACCAAATAAAGCTGGATATTTTGAGGGGAAATGTGCAAAAAAACCCTACATCCTACCGCCTTTGTGGTCCTCCCCCTCCAAAGGATGGCCTCTGAAAAGGAAGTTCCAAAGCCCGACAAAGTTATCCATCACAGTCACGGATCACTTTGCCGATGGGTCCTCCCCAGCTGTGCATCCGGTGGACCCCTCAAGGAGAGGAGCACGAAATCATCAACGATAGTGGGGGAGGAGGACCATCACTTTTGACCGTACGATCAAACGGGTCGTTCAGGGCCCCACACATCGCACGCTAGCGCTTTGCCCTCTCCGCCAAAACGGATCGGTTAGTGGGCTGGTGGCCGAGTGGGCCCTTCTCGTCCCTTAGCCGTCCGACAGAGCCCAATAATTAAAGTGGGACCCGCCCTCTCCACATTTCCGTAACCTACGCCGCGGTTCACGATTAAATAAGAGAAAGTTTACGTGGCGGAAAACTATTGGTGGAGTTCATTGTGCCCGGGAGTAGTTACATGTTTAGTCTGCTGTACCTGCTCGATCTCCTCCTCCTCTTCCCGAACTGGCGGCCGAGTACCCAGTTTGAGATCCCACCAGCACGCCACGGCGGAGATCCCACCCTGCCCCCCTCCTCCTTCTCGATCTCCGGCGTCCTACGATGAGATCGATCGATCGGTAGCCGGAAGGAATCCCGTCTTGCGGGGATTCGGCGCGCATGCAGTGCGAAGCTCGGCGATCTCCCTGGGTTTTCCTTCTCGTCGGGCAGAGGCGGAGGAAGGGGGAAGAGATGCAGAAGGGGAATCCCCCGGAGCCCTTGGATTTCTTCATCTGGACGGTCGAGGTTCGTTTCCCCGCCCGGTTTGGGATGGTCTCGGTTTCTTGTGGTGCGATGGCTTGTTGCGAACTTTTGGGTGCGGATGCTGTTTGTGATAGTTCGGTTGGTTTTTCGTATGGCGATTTACGGTCTTTGTATGGTGATGTTGTTTTCCAAGTGCGTGGAGGCTGGTGAATTTTTGTTTTTCTATGCGATGTCTGACCGAGTTCGTCAGTGGACTCGGCAGCTGCAATGCGACAAAGGAGTTTCTATTGATGTAAAAAAATGATTCATATCGTTTCTTGAACCCGTGATTGTGTGCGGGGCTGTTGGTATTTCTTGTATAAAGGCTGCTATGGTTTCTATATCATTCTTTGTATATGCTATGCTTAGTATACACCATCAAAAATCTTCTCGCATCAGGTTTGATATACCGAGTCTTGCGCTTTAAATATCTCAATGAATTGTGGCCTTCTTGGTCACGTTCCCAGAAAATTTTAAAAAAGGAAATACAGCATGATAGTACTCTTGAAGATTTGCTATCTTTATTGGGAATTATTTGGTTACAGGGATTATTGAATGAAGTGTGGAATCTTTAAAGCTTTGTTGTGGGTGCTTGCATATAATTGTTGCTGTCTAGATACCTCGCCAACAGCCTCAGTAGTTGTAGTTTGTAAACATCTAGAGGGTGTGATACGGTGAGGATCAGGAAAGCTAAGACTTCTTTAGTGATCAGCAAAGGTTAGCAACACCATTTGTGTGCAGTCCTATCCTGACGAGTACATGCAGGCTTAGTTATAGCCCACGTTTACTGACACCTCCCGCTGTGGGTTTATCAGGGTTCCTTGTCATTAAATAAAAAAGGGGAATGGTAAGGTTTATTTTAGGGTACATTTGATGAGGGAAGACTTTTTGAAAGCTTTTATGGAGGAAGGGAAGAAAAGCAATTAAGAATTGATTAGATTGAAAGCTGAATTAGATGAGACAATGATCAGGAAGAGGACAAAAAATGGAGAAGGGACAAAAGAGGGCCTGGATAAGTTCTGCATGAAGGTAAAGGAATGAACTTTCATCATGGGAAATTCATTATTACACATAAGTTATGTTGGCAATGGGATAGGATGGATCATATTCTTTGTGTTTACGGTTTTGATGAAGCAAGAGCCAAGAAGACATTGGGAGGAGAAAATGCATGAACCTTTATGTGATCGATGCAGCAAGCATCCAAAGGGAAAGGATCCTAGACTTTGATAATTATGGTTACGATAGTACTTTTCTTTGTGAATTTATATTTAATCACACCAATGGTTGCTAAATTGTGAATCTAGTTGTATTTGGTCCACATAAGATGAGAAACATTAGTTTGAATCAAATTTAAGGTGATGCTAGGGGAAAAGTTAATTGTATTAAGGGAAATAAGCTTCTTAGTAACTATCATTCAGCATAACTCGAGTCCGTATCGCCGCGGAGCAACTGCAGCGTCAGTAGATGTATCATGTCTATCCACGAAAATGACACGTCTGAACAATGTTTTTTTTCATACAGATAGCGAGAATAATGGTGCTTGACAAGTTTTCATGGCTATATGATCATTACGTGATAAGTGTGCTTCGATTCGGTAGTCAGGGTTGGTGCCGGATAATCATATATCACTGCATATTTCCTGCAATGGATTATTTTGTGTTGAAACACACAAGCTGAACTAATTTTATGTTGGTGCCTCATGGGCCGAACATGAGTTTCAGGGGGTTTACATATTTGTGAAGTGCTTGTGGCCACCAAAGCTATAGGTCAACCATGTGAATGCACAAAAGACACTTAGCATTCACAAAAGACAATTAGTCTTTTTTGCTTATGTTGTCTGCTTTCTTTGGGTGCCTATCTTAATGGTAATTTGGTATGTGATTTTTGCATGCATACTCCTAAAATTAGTTATATTTTTATTTATATTCCTGAAATATATTTATCCATCATCAACGTCTTGATTTTATCTTCACTATTTTTATTGTTGTCATTATTATTTCTCAGAGTTTTCTTCCTCCACTACCCACAAATTGGGCAAATTCTAGTTAGATTGGCATGATTCAGGGCTGGCTCGGCCTTCAAGCGCCTTCCTTTTTCACCATTTCCAAGAGTTGGAAGTTGGATGCCCCCCACCCAAAAAGGAAAAAGGATTGACAGGGATGATCATTATCCAACTTGGCTGACTTGGATCATGCCAAATTCAGCAAACTATGCTGGCCCTCCATTTGCCTCTAGCCTTGACCCTTGAGCCAGCTTATCCTCATAGGAAGCCTTGCATAGTGGCCATCTCCATTGCAGCTGGGTCAACCAAAACTGCCTTTCCTACTTGATCAGGCATGTCATTTGCATAGATGACCACAAAGTTAAACAACCTAAAAGAGGAGCAGATTGGCTTTCTTCATCTGTTGTGGAGACATCCTTTTCTTCCCTCCTTGTCATCCACACTGAACCTTTTGGAATCCATTCTTTGAGACATGAAATACCTGATTTACGAGCCATGCTTAAGCAATATTGTTTAACTCATGATAAATTTTATCTAAAACATATATTAAAGTCATCAAACAAATGCTAAATATAATGGTCAGTGCTTTCTCCTTTTATTGCTAAATTCAGAACAAACTCCAATCTTCCAAATATATATTTTAAAAAATATTGTCTTCATAGTTATATGAACATTTGTGTCAAGGCCATAACCTTCAAAACAGCCTATGGGCACACTACTTAAGCTGACGCTATTGTTTTCTATGTATTAGTTTTTATGATATTGATGTGTTTTTGGCTTCCTATGCATGTTGAATGGTCAAATGGGTACCCAGTATAAAGGGAAGAAACTACTCGTGTAATACAATATTTATGTGATAAAATGGACCCTCAAGTTCAAAGTTTTAGTCTAAGCATTTGTTTGTGCTGCATGTCTTTATATTAGAGATCATTCATTGTTTATAATCCGATCACTCCTTGTTAATAATTTAGATCTGGGTGCTGATATTTGTTCTGGTTCCAATGGAATATATTCCTAATGCAAAACTTGCCAAAAAATACTTGAAGACTCCTATTTTAGTTCTACTTCCTCTTCTTTAGGTTGTATTTTGCGATGGATTATATGGTTCAAATAAACAAGCTCTTCATTTAATAAAGTATAAATATTGGTAGATTATGGCTGTTTTGTGTTATTGTACTGTGGATCTCACAATTTCTACATATTTTTTTTTGATGATGTTTAATTCATAATTTATTGAGGCTTACATTTGATCTGAAATCCTCAATGAAAGCATTATGCTTACTGCCTGTGCTCCACCCTTGGGGTTTTAGATTGTTCTTGATGGAAAACTATCTTTGGATGATAATTAACCGGAAAGGAGATCAGGAATCCTTTTGGTATTGAGCTTGTTCTTTATGGAAAACTATCTTCGGCTGATAATTAACTGGAAAGGAGATCAGGAATCCTTTTGTTAAATTCTCTCCCTTGCTTCTTCAAGACTGTTCTTGTAATATGGAGGAACATTTGTGAGTTACTTGTTGCGTGAGCTTAATTTCTACAACCGAGAATGTAGCTCTCTCCTTGCATTCATTTCATGGGAAAAGTATCCTTTCTATAAAGATTCTATAGGAAAAACTTCCTTGTTTCTTCTATTTGTGCTTCTCCTGAAGCTGGTGGATGCATGTGGATCAAGTTGAGATGTTAAGCCTCAGAAAAGTTTCACACCTTTAATTTGTGGAGCTAGGAACAATATATTTGTATATCCTTCTTTCTAACTACATTTGCAACTTCTTTGAATCACTCGATGGAAAAGAAAGAATAGTCTTATTTCTCTGATGCATCATCATCGGAGCTCTATTTGCATTCCTTCTGACATTTCATCTAGGTTTTGGCATGCTTTATATCTTTACTTTGTGTTTGAGATTATTGCATTCAATCTGGAGTGTGTTCAACAGTGCAGCATGTTGATATTGCATATTGCATTCTTTTTAATAACGTGTGATAGTTCCCATCATTATTGATACTTGAAAGAAATTGCACTTGTTATTTCAGCTTGCATATCAAGTGACGAAATTCTTATTTCTGAGAGGGCATCATCATTGCTGCATATGCTTTCCTTTTTACAGGCCACTAGGAGCAGTTTCATCTAGATTTGGCATGCATTGTGTCTTTTAGTAAAGTAGAGTTTGTGATCATTGTATGTGACCGGAGTGTGCTCAACAGTGTGGCATATTGATATTGCATTTTGCATCTTTGTCGATAACTTGTTATTAGTGCTTTTAAAAGAAATTGCACTTTTTTGCAAAATTCAGAAACCAACAACCATTCAACATCAACCTCATAGAATCCAGGCACATGCCTATGATTTGTAACCAAGAGGGAAAGCTGAATATTAACTTATCTCAGACAAGAGTTATATTCTCTTTTTACTGACAATGGAAGCTTGGTTTAGGATGTTGGACTGTGGCTGGAAGAGATAAACCTGGGTAGCTATCGCCAGGCCTTTGAAGAGAATGGTGTCAATGGAGAATACCTAGAGAGCTTATCCATGTTCACGACGGAACAAATTCTGCGGTTTATCAGACGCTGTCATATGAAATGGGGAGATTTCATTACACTGTGCAAGGAACTGAGACGCATCAAAGGTAATTCATTCCTACCCTATGTTCACCTGTTTGCTTAATTCTGTTGATGTCACACGCTTCTATGCACTTTAAACCTTTTCTATTCTATATTTGCCTGTCTGCTTGATAAATTTCTTGTTGATGTCCATTTGTTGTTTTGCTCTTTAGTTTTCTTCTTCTTCTTTTTTGGTTTTACATCTGCTGGATGGTAACCCACAAATTTCACTGGTGCAGTTGCATGCCTGAAAGGGGAGCAAGAAGTACGTCGGCCGTGGTGGGCACCGTCCTGCCTTTCAGCCGTATTTGTCCGGGTGGCAAAGCGCAACAGAAGATCTCGTGTTGTTTCACTAAAACTGGAGCCATAATCCATAGGAATGCTGTTACATATGTAACTAATAGGTTGTTTTAGATTTCCCCCCCTCCTTTTGCCCCACCCTGTTGAAAAAAAGATGGAAGGTGATGATGTGTTACTGTTGCCAAAGAGTGTTGCTTGATGGTCCATCTATGAATATGTTGTTTTGTTTCCCCCTTTGGCTTGCTGCCCACGGTCGATGGCCCTGCCATGTGCTGAGCCGGAGACCGAGCTAATGTGGGGAACCAGCCGGCCAACACATGCACTGGTGTGCGGTATTCTGGTTTTTCCGAACGTAGGTCCATATTCTACAATTTTTGGTGGGCTCTCCAGAGTTGGTAAGGGTCCTCCCGCAGGATCGTTGTCCACAACTGGTTTGGAAAAGGGTGCTGTTGTGACTTCAGGAGAAGAAATCCTCCTTCCTTTTCCTTTTCGTTTTTCTTTTTTCTCCTTTTGCTTGTTAGAGTGTTATGTAACTAAGTGAAGCCAGTTTCTCGAAAAGAAATCAACTGCTAAACTTCTGTTTGTACCTGATCTGTGCATGTCCATTACTTTGTGTTGTGGTCGGTGGTCGATGGTCCATGGTCGACGCCATACCTGTGGTTGTGGGAGAGCTGCTCGATGTCAGTGGCGTGGCCAGGGAATGGTTTCAGAGGAGAAGCGTTTGGCGGTATGAGGCAGGAGGCAACACAGTCTGCGGTGTTGTTGGGAGCCGGACAAACAGGCCTTGAGCCCTAATTCGATAGAGGGTTTGGATAAATCAGGTTAACTAAACCTGATTGGTGTGTGTCAGAGTTAACCCATTTTTATTTTGATAGAGGTTAACTCTATATTTTTTTATAAAAAAATATAGAATTGCCATCGATCAATGTTCATTTGAATAATGTCCTGAGACATAAAAAGTGCTTTTTTCAACGGCATTCATGTTACAAGACATCTTCTCTCCCGTGTCTGAGAGATAGAGCGAGAGAGAGGGGTGGGGTAGGGGGTGTCAACGGTTGCAGTAGGGTACGGTGGCGGTAGGGGGATGCTACGGAGGTGGGGGGTAAGGTATAGGCTTGTCAACAGATACGGATATTATTCGGATCTGTTTTGAATTTGAATCCGTATTAACGGATAATATTGGAATTTGCATTCATTTGTTCGGATATGAATAATATCTGAATTTGAATCGGAGCGGATATGAAAATTATAATATTTGTTTCGAAAAATATCCGTTTGAAATATTATATATCATATAATATATATTTTTAAATAATATATTATAAAATAAATAATATTGTAGAGAAATTTAGACATTTTATAATTGTATTTTAATTTAGAATTTATTTTATATATTTTTGATATTTTATAGTTATATATTATATACTTTTAATATTTTATAATTATATTTATATATTTTTGAATTCGAATCGCATAATTCGAATTTTAAAATAGAGCGGGTACGGATAGTCATATATTCGTTTCGTATCCGAATTCAAATCGAAACGGATCAAAATCGGATAATTCAAATTTTAAAACGGAACGGATATGGATAGTTATATATTCGCTTCGTATCTGCTCCATTGACAGGTCTAGCAAGACATTACCTTCCATCGGAGATAGGGTAGAGCATCGTCACCTTTAGAAGGCACTCTCGGAAACGGGGCAAGGCATCGTCACCCTTGGAAGTTGCCCTCAGAAGTGAGGGCAAGGCGATGTGGGGTTGGGTGGGGCAGCGGCATCGTCAACAATGGGGGTGGCATCATCGGCGGCGGTGTTATGCCCCTAAGAGAGAGAGAGAGAGAGAGAGAGGTAAGAGGTATCTTCGATCAAGAGTGGACCTCGTCAATAGGGTAGGGGGTTTATCATTGTCGGTAGCGTCGTCGTCTTCGTCGGTGTGGGTGGTCAGTTTCGATAGCAAAGAGAAGAGAGAGAGAGAGAGAGGGACACACGAGAGTCGATATGCATTCATCAGGAAAGTTTACTTGGGGATAAATTGACGAAGCTCGACGAGTGAAATAGGAAACCCATGGTTAACCCTTTTTTGACCCAAACTATCTTATTTCAGCTATCAAATCGCCCAGAGTTAACTCAGAGTTAACTCTGTGTTAACCCCAAGTTAACCCTCTACCAAAGAATCTTAAAACTGATGCTAATTTTGTCAAACAAGAAAACAATTAAACATGTAATATTTATAAAGTTTAGAATAAAAAATTGAGAGAGTCATCTCGATTTGATATGGAAGGGAAAAAAACAATCTTCGTTGGTAGCAAAAGGTTTAGCAAAAGAAGATTTTTAGAGTGAGAAGGTCTGAGAAAAGTTGCCCTAAACACATGTTAATAAATGGACTGGACAACTGCATTCCCAGTGGAGTTGAAAAGGCTATGTGGAGAGGAGATGCCAGTCTGTAGGGTTGCCGACCGCTGAGAGTCATCCCAGAGGGTGAAGAAATTAGTTTTGGGGGATTTTATTTTTCATGAGGCGTGTATTTATCTTATTTTCCCTTCAACTACCGGAACAAAAAAGATTTTTTTGCATGAAAATTATTGTTAGATATAAATTTATAAAAACTCAATCCTAAAAATATATTAACAATTATATCAATGTGTAAATTTGAATTATATAAAAATATTATATTTATTCACAGATATAACACTTTTTTACTAAAAGTTTGTAAAAAAATATGCTTAAATGATATTTATACACTATTTAAATTAACATAGTGATACACCTACTAATTCATTTTTATTAATAAGTTTTTGTAAATTCATTATTCACAATAATTTTCATGTAAAAATCTCGAAAAAAATGTGTTACGGAAAGTAAGGAGGACGTCACTTCAACTCCATCCGAACATGAGAGAAAATGAACGAGCATATATAACTAGTCATGAAATACCACATTAGTCAGTCTTTCTCTACAACCCCTTTTTTTATATAAATTATGAAGTTCTAATTTGGAACATTTGTAGTTGGAAGTTGAAAATGAAGAATTTTCTCATCAAGTGAACTATGTTTTCATGTATAGTCCCATGATTACTTTCATACAAATAATGAATTTTATCGAGCTGTTCAATGATTTATATATAACTGCATTTTAAATAAGGATTTGTATATCTAAACTAGTGTGTAGATAAAAAATCATAGATATATCATTCGTGCATTTTTTATTTGTATACACATCATTAGAAATGCTGATATTGTGCAAAAATGTCACGGAACGGTCTTTTCACACGACTTTTATGTGCAAAAAGACCGCTCAATTTACGTGCAAAAAGATCATTGAGTGGTCTTTTTGTACAATTTTGATGTTTTTAATGACATGTCACAAATATAAATGCAACTAAATCTGTCATTTTTATTTTAACAATGGTCTATATGTAAAAAATCTTTTTAAATAAAATAAAGTATGCTTACCATCATAAAAATTCATTTTCACATGCAACTTTTAACGAATTTACTATTTCTGAAATACAACTTACATCTGGAACAAAAAAACTTCCAAAAAAGGTCTAAATGCCAATTTTTAAGGGTCACTTTGATAACGGGTTAGGTTAGGGACGGATGATTTACTCGGGTTAGCTCACTCCACCCTTAACCCTAACCCGGGTGGATTAACTCATTCCACCTATTTTTTAAGAATGAGTTAACCCACTTTAACCCTATCTGATCCTGGTTAAGAAAAAAACTATCAAACAAGGAACAACTTACCCGACTCCGGTTAACTCACCCTAACCCAACTTAATCCGTTATCAAAGTGGCCCTAAAAATTTGATGATCATCATATCAATGCATGAATTACAGTTTAGATTTTAAAAATATTTTTATGTAAGTAATTTTTATTTTGAATAATGATATTATTTAAGAAATTACTCACACCAAGCGCGTTTTTGTTAACTGGTAGAATAAATAAGTCGTGGTGCTCTGCAAGCCCATCAAACTTCCTTTGTCAAATCGGGCCAAGGAAAAATGCCAATATCTGCTCACCAGACTAGACAAGTAACTGGGCTTAAACAGCCCGTCTGTTTGGGCCCAGAATGGGTGGCCCATCAGGGTAACGAAATCTGCCACCTGTCACCAAGCAGCTACCTCTTCCTGCCTCAGCCAATCACATTCAATATCCAGATACTGCGGGTAGCCCATCCTTCCTGGGCCAATAGGTTTCTGCCTACGTGGCACTCTCCTCATCCTCACCGCTCACACCCCTCCCCGGCCTCCTATTTTCGACCACTATTTTAGAGCGGTTCCACTGGCACAGAGGAGAGCAGTCGCCGGTCTCTCTCGTTGGCATTTCCCCCAGCAGAAGGCGAGCACTCGTCCATCCTCCCATGGCCGCCTCCGCGATCCAGCGCTCGGCCTTCGCCGGCCAGACGGCCCTGAGGCAGCAGAACGAGCTCGTCCGCAAGGTCGGCGGCTCCGGCGGCCGCGTCTCCATGCGCCGCACCGTCAAGAGCGCCCCGGACAGCATCTGGTACACCACACCTCCAACACTTTTCGCAAACTCCTCCTCCTCCTCCTCTTCTTCTTCCTCCTAGTCGTATGCGCAACCCAGATTGGGGTTCTTCCAGCTGTTTCTGCCCCCATCTGGTGGTTTTCCGTAGAGATTCCTAACTCACGACTTAACCCCCAACCCCCCCCCCCCTTTTCTTCTCCATCATAAGCTCTAATCTGTGCAAAAACAACAAAAAAACGTGGGACGTTGGTGATGCAGGTACGGCCCGGACCGCCCCAAGTACCTGGGCCCCTTCTCGGAGCAGACCCCCTCTTACCTCACCGGCGAGTTCCCCGGCGACTACGGCTGGGACACCGCCGGCCTCTCCGCCGACCCGGAGACCTTCGCCAAGAACCGCGAGCTGGAGGTGATCCACAGCCGCTGGGCCATGCTGGGCGCCCTCGGGTGCGTCTTCCCGGAGATCCTCTCCAGGAACGGCGTCAAGTTCGGGGAGGCCGTCTGGTTCAAGGCGGGCGCCCAGATCTTCTCCGAGGGCGGCCTCGACTACCTGGGCAACCCCAACCTGGTGCACGCCCAGAGCATCCTCGCCATCTGGGCCTGCCAGGTCGTCCTCATGGGCTTCGTGGAGGGCTACCGGGTCGGGGGCGGCCCGCTCGGGGAGGGGCTCGACCCGATCTACCCGGGCGGCGCCTTCGACCCGCTCGGCCTCGCCGACGACCCGGAGGCCTTCGCCGAGCTCAAGGTGAAGGAGATCAAGAATGGGCGGCTCGCCATGTTCTCCATGTTCGGGTTCTTCGTGCAGGCCATCGTCACCGGCAAGGGCCCCATCGAGAACCTCTACGACCACGTTGCCGACCCGGTCGCCAACAACGCCTGGGCCTACGCCACCAACTTCGTGCCCGGCAAGTGAGAGCTGCCCCCCCGGCCGGAGGAGTGCCCTCGTTGTAAGTTGTACCAGTATTATGTACGGACGAAGGGAGGCCGCGGAGTCTTCCCGGTTTGGTTCGGGTAGTACCGATTATCTGCTTACTATGTATAAAAGGAAAAAATAGCAAATGAGCTTTGTGGCAAAGAAGTGTCATCCCACTCCTTCAGTAGTTTTTGACCGGCCTCTGCTTTGCGAATGAAGTGGCCCATTCCTTTGTCACATAAATCCACGGCTATCATTCGATTCATCAACACCTCATAAATTTTATTTTATCAATTTGGCGTATCTCGCTCCCCCTCCCCTAATATGGGGAGTGGGACCAACCAGTGTGCTCCATGGACGTTGCGCGCTTACGCACGGATTTGATCCCCTCTTCTAACGTTTCCAAGGGCATCCAACTTTTGAGTCAATTGTTCAAAAAAATAAATAAAGTTATTTTAAATCTTTGACATTTTTACAAGATTTATTGACTCGGTGATTTATATCGGATCGGATCTTCCCTAATCTGATACGGTACGTCCGAATTATAACTAACTCAGCTCGACTCGACGTGTATCATCTCCTCTCTCTTTATCTCTCTTCCTCCCTCTCTCTCTCTCTCTCTCTCTCTCTCCCTCTCCTCATCCCTCCCTCTCTCTCACTCACTGTGACTTGACCCGACTCAGCCGATCCTCAGGGTGATCCGTAACGTATCGGATTTTTTCAGATACGGTATAATACGCCCAAATCAATGGATCGAGTCAACAAACATGCATTTTTTGTCAATAATATGTACATGGTAAAGGTAAACTTGGAATTCAAACAGAAGTGATAAGATAAAGACAGTGACATTAACCTTATATATCCCTATTATTTTGGTTAAGAGAGAAAACAGAACGGCACAGTCTTTGAACATTGGACGAATGCGCTCTCCAAAATATGCTGGGTAGGAACATCATTTAAAAGGGAATGCATAAAATTAAAATTTTGCAACGTTACTTTCGTACAAAAGTTGTTCCATTCGTAATATTTCAACAACATGGGCATAGGCGATGTTATATATGGTTAAGGAGGTATTTGACATCTTAAGAAATATTTTCACATAAATAAATAAAAATAATAATTATAGGGAGCCTTCGTCATTAAGACTTCGTTTGGAAATGGAACGGGAGAGCATCAGTTTTGAATAATCCACGTATCGTACGGTATTATGGCACGGTGGGGTATTCTGACACGGTGGAAATTTCTCATCACGAGAAATCCCTAAAATCTAACTTGTTTCAGTTTTAAAGGATTAGAGAGATAAAACATTTTTGTCTCCGAATCTCTCTCTTTTGAATTTTAAAACAACGCATAAGTCGAGATGTGTCCATTCACCTTTATTATTACTCAAATCTTGTCGGAGATTTCAATCATTCAAATTCCCGCAAGATATGTTCTAAAACGTAGTTTAAGTTACTGTTAGAGATCGGAGCACCTGTAGAGATGGATAAATAACGGAGAAGGAAGAAAGAAGGGAGAAGAGAAGATCAAACCACAAGAACACATGGATTTACGTGATTCGGAGACGATGTGCCTTCCTACATCCACGGTCGCACTGGGATCTCTTATTTCGCACACACTGTCACGATTATAAGGGATCGATGCTGCCTTTATATATAAGGAGCCTAGGGCAACCCCCCGTCAACTTACCGCGAAGTTGGATCCGCGAAAGGACAGGGGTGAGCCTACCAATATTCGGATCAGACTCCACACTCCTCCGACAGTTACAACTTAGGATAGAGTTGGAGTGAATCCCCACCAAACCTGTTGAAGAAAGGAGCTAACCTAATCTCAAACTTAATCCTGAATTATAACTCAAACCCCTACAAACTAGAAATTTTTCCAATCCGACGAGACCCATTCACAAAAATTATGCAATATACATAATCTCCACAGTAACTATACAGTTAAATTTTCAAAAATAATAAAACTCTGTTAGTGTCGATTAACCTAAATGGGGACCTAAAACAGAGCAAGTGCTCAACCTGAAAACAAACCAATCCACAGTAAACAGATCGGAGCCCTGACTTTTGGATTGATTCCATCAGGCTTTGATTACAGGAAATATACATTTAAAACCATCTTACATGGCAACGCGTGCGATTAGGCTTTCACTTTAATGTGATATCTCTCTAAACGTTCACTTGTTTAAGTTTTTAATGCTTGGACTGTCAACTATTCTTCGGCCCCTGGGCAAAAGGTAATCCTCAAGGCCCACACTCATGAATCTGGTCAGGCCCAAGTCTGATAGGCCCATTGGGCCTCTAAAGGGAAACGAACATGGGCACAAATGCCTCACACTCGGAGGTTAATCCCCCGCTTGTTGACTTGGCTCTTACGCGTAACCATATATGGGGTGAATTATGTTTGTTTGTTGAATAGGTTAAGGGGGACATTACCACCAGAGTTAACTTATTCTAAAGAATAATTAATTTTAGAGACATGTCATACTTATTTCAAGTACCGATAAGAATATGGGATCCATGTAGGGATATAAATAGATCGGGCTCGGCTCGGGTAGACCAATATCATATCTTACCCGTAAAATTTTTACAAATATCATACTCAGATAGTACTCTATTATTTTCGCGGGTATGGAAACAGGTATATCCGTCTCGGATATCCGTATCTATCTATAAGAGATGAGTCCACGTCCACGTCTAAGGAAATGTGGTTCATGAGAAGTGAGAAAATAAAAGTCCGGTCAATTCTTTCATTTCTAAAATAATTTTTATGTTTTATAAAAATATCTTTATAATTTTAATAAGAAGTTTAAACTCGCAAACCCAACAAGACGGGCAACGGGTTGAGTTCATACCAAAATCATAAGTCTAACGTACTCGATGAATTATTAAGAACGGGTTCGAATCGGGAATGTGTTCGGATACACTAAATCCATATCCTATCCGAATATGAAATGTGTATTTTAAATTTATCTGAACTCAGATTCATATCCATTTATTCGGATATTATCCGACTCATCACTGGTCGAGTGATATAGGTAATTGGATTTATAGATATTTTTGACATCTCTAGACTGTGCAATCAAACCGACTAAGATAAGCGAGGGTGAGATATCCGAATTAACTCAACCCTATTATGCAAACAAACAGCGCCTAAGAAAATAACTCTCACATTTACAGGGTTTAGAATATAATACCTTTCATCGATCTATGCATAGTTTTCATTTCAAATAAGGAGCTGAACGATTTGAATTCGAAATTACAAATCCATCACAGTTCGTTTAGCAGGTGGGGTGACATAATTATTGTGTAAGAAGAGTATTAATGCGGTATCAATAGGTTCACATTATTTAAGTATATCTTCTCTTGTTCCTTGAGACTACTACAACCTTGATAATTGCGATCTCATCGCGTTTAATAAACACTACGGCATAATTATGTTCACATTATGTTACCAACAATGGCATACTTAATGACGATTCTTGGTTTCCCTTCGCTAACTAACTTCTTCTCTTCTTCTTTTTCTGCCCATAAATTTCTCTAAAATTGTATGCATACTTCCTCCGTAGTTGACAAGCATCATCTAAACGACGACGTTTCCCTCTGAAGAGCAACTTGTTGGGTTTTATCCCAATATATGGTCCACTTGTCATTAGGCTACACACTCTTAACACACCATTAAGTCCAGTTAAAGGAATATGTTAATGGGCTGAACCCATTTAGTGCCTATTAGGATCCTGTTATGGGTGGGATCCTGCTTAAGCCCAATTGGGACTGGTCCCTCCTCTCTACATGAGTGAGCAACTCCCCATTAGGTTACACACACACATACAGTACGTGAGATAGAGAGAGGAAACCAGAGGGAGAAACGGTGGGTTCCGGTCGCTCCCTTCCCGGTGTTCGCGAGCGTGGATCGTCTTCCTCCTCGGTGGGATGGCTTCCGCTTCAGGTATACATCCCAACATGTGGTATCAGAGCCCGAGTTCTGATCTCTCGGACTCCTCCCATCGTTCTCGGAACGATTTTCCGTGGGTTTTAATATCTCAGTTCTTCCGCTTCCATCGTTCGGAGAAGATCATACAGTAATTTTTTCTTTTAATTTCTTCTCCCCGTTGTCGGGCGGAGACCACCGTCGCAGAAGTTTCCACGGCCCGCCGCGGGCCTGGGCGAAGGTGGCTGGCGGGGCTTCCCTGCACAGGCGCACCGCCGCATGCGGCCGGGTGCGCAGGGAAACTCCACAGCATGTTAATAAATAAATAAATAAAAAAAAGGGGTTTTCAGACATTGGGGCCCCGGCGGCGGCCACCTCCCCACCGGACGACGCCTCCGGCGTCTTCAGCCCATGGGAAGGCCGGCGGTCGCCGGCGGACCTCCGCCCCCTTGCCCCCTGCAGCAGGAGCCCGCCGCGGAGGACACCTGCGCCCGCACAGGTGCTCCCCGCCGCGACGGGCGTGCGGCACCGCGCCGCCGCGAGCGCGTGCCTCCGGACCCCGCCGGACGACGCCGACGGCGCCGTCTCCGGCCGGCGGGGCTCCGGCGGGGCCGCGGGCGCCCCCCCTTCTTTCCCTGTTCCCCATGGCGGCGGTGGGTTTTCCTGTGCGCTTTGGGTTTGATGAAAGGGGGGTCTCGCAGGGGGTTTGTTTTGGGGAAGATGAAGGGTCATTGACCCCGTTGACCGGTTAACATTAACATTAACATTACAGTTTTGAAATTCAATTTTCGGGATCCAATAAGGTTTGTGGATCCGGTTTTGGGTCTCTTATTAATGTATTTGGATTTAAGTTTTGGGTTTGGATTGTGGATGTTTACGGATCCGGGTTTAAGTTGGTAAATGGTTCTGGTTTCGGATATTGGATACGAGATCTATATGGATCTTATTTAGAACCCGAATCCGGATCCGTTTACGTATCCGAATCCGATTCAAATCCATTCCTTCTAAATATCCATATCCATTATTACTTTAATGTATCCTTTAAGTATAAAGCTGTTTATTAAGATTTATTTAATTATATCCTTATTCTTTAAATTCTGTTAATGGGCCTTCTATAGGATCCATTCAGTTTTGGATTTTATACCCATCTTTTCTGGGTTTGATTTAAGCCCATTAACATTCTTTAAAGGGTATAGGGTCCTTTTGTAAACAGTTTGGGTACAGAAGTAATTTCTGTGGGTATATTTGTAATTCAGTGGTTATTTCTGCAAACTGAAAAGGATATTTATGCAACAGCATGCTAGAACTTGTGTTTTTAACCCCTTTTCATTCAGTTTTGGCATGATTAAAGCTTGTTAATGAACAAATAATTATTGCATTAATATTAGGAGATATTTTTTGTGATATTTTGACCTCTCTACAGAAATTATTCATACATTAATATCTCCATTTCAGATTGTAATAATTATTGTGTTTATATCCTTTTTGCTCATATTAAGTGTTATTTGATACTATCATATAGTTTTGTGTGAGATTTTTGATTTTTAAGTGGTTAGGTAGACCACCAAAGTGGCACTAACTACGAGGAATGATAAAATTCCACACTTTTTGAATTTAAGATAGTGTCATTCATGAGCATTATGTTTTTGCTTGTTATCATTTTTAATTGAGGGGAGGATATTTTAGCATTCAAAGTGTGTAAGTTGACCACCAAAGTGGCCTTATGCATGGAGAATAATAAAGTATTCTCATTAAGGAATTAAATTGATATCAAACTTTGTGTTCTTGGTTTGAATGTAGCATTTAACTCCCAAAGGAGTGCTCTATTTTCATGTCATGAACAGGATAGAATATAATTTATATGCATGCTGACTCTTGAGAGTTTTGTACCCAAAGGTGCTCTCTCTTGACATCAAAGTGTATATAAGTCTTAGTTCTATCACTTAAGTTATTTTGTGGGGAGTTTGTCCATTAGCATGCTAAAGTAATTTATTTCAGTTGTTAGAATTACTTAGCAATCATTTATATGCCTCATTATTTGCTGCCATTTCATATTTTGATATATGTGAGCATTTGGTTATCTTCAGGTGCTTCTCCTTTGTTTGCACCATTCACTGGAACTGTCCCTTATCTGAATGGCACTAATTTCACTGAATGGAAACAAAGGGTACTATTTACTTTAGGGTGCATGGATTTAGATTTGTCTTTGCGTGAGGAAAAGCCCGCTCCACTTACAGCAGAAAGTTCACAGGAACAGAAGACTCATTTTGATAAATGGGAAAGATCCAACCGTTTGTGCCTATTGTTCTTACAAGGACATGTAGGTCAAAACATTAAGGGATCTATCCCTGAGCAGGCCACAGCTAGTGGATTTTTAAAGGCTATTGAGGAACAGTTCATCAGTTCTGATAAAGCAAAGGCTAGCACCTTAATGGCTAAGCTTTCCTCAATAAAATACACTGGCAGTGGTGGTATTAGAGAACACATTATGATGATGAGAGATATTGCATTTCAGCTTAATGCAATGGAGGTTACCATTTCAGATACATTCCTTGTCCACTTTATTCTCAACTCTCTTCCAAATGAGTATGAGGCCTTTAAGATCTCATACAACACACATCAGGCTAAATGGTCACCAAATGAATTGATGACCATGTGTGTTCAGGAGGAGGAGAGGTTGAGAGGGGAGAGAAATCAAGTTGCTAACTTCTCTTCTCATAAAGGAAGTGGAAGTTCAGGAAAGCACAAGAGTGTTCAGAAGAAGGGCAAGAAGAAGCACTACAAGAAAGAAAAGGGCAAAGGCAAAGAAAAAGAAAAAGAAAATGAAAAGAGATGCTTCTTCTGTCATGAACCTGGACACATTAAGAAAGAGTGCTTGAAATTCAAGGGATTGTTTGAAAAGAAAGGTAATCTCCCATCTTATATTTGTTATGAGTCTCATTTAGTAAATGTTCCTAATGATACATGGTGGATTGACTCAGGTTCTACTGTGCATGTTGCCATTTCTATGCAGGGATTCCTATTCCAAAAGCCTATCAATAAGGGTGAGCAATGCATCTTTTCAGGAAATAGGACGCGCTCACATGTGAAGGCTATTGGAACTTATAGGATCATTTTGAGTTCAGGATTTGTTCTAGATTTGAAAGATACTTTTTATGTACCTTCTTTTAGTAGAAATTTGGTTTCAGTATCAAAACTTGCTTCAGAAGGTTTTCATGTTAGTTTTGGAAACTCTTTAGTTGAATTAATGAAGGATTCTGTTGTTATTGGTACTGGTTCTATATCTGATGGTTTATATAAATTGTGTCTTAGTAATGTGAATGAACAATCCTTGAATACCCTGCATACTTCTGTTTCTATTGGCAACAAGCGTGGTAGAGTTAATGAAAATTCATCTATGTTGTGGCATAGGAGATTAGGACATATCTCCATTAAGAGGCTTAAGAGGTTAGTGAGAGAAGGAGTGTTGCACACTCTAGATTTCACTGACTTTGAGATTTGTGTTGATTGCATAAAGGGAAAGCAAACACACACGCCTAATAAAGATGCCACTAGAAGTTCTGAACTTCTAGAAATAATTCACACTGATATCTGTGGTCCCTTTTCACCCTGTCTTACTGGTGAGCGATACTTTGCCACATTCATTGATGACTACTCTAGATATATGTATCTCTATCTACTTCTTGAAAAGGCAGATGTTTTCAATGCCTTTAAAGATTTTAAGAATGAGGTAGAGAAACAATCAGGAAAATCTATTAAGGTAGTCAGATCTGATAGGGGTGGTGAGTATTATGGTAGGTATACAGAGATGGGACAAAGGCCTAGACCATTAGCTAGGTTCCTTAAAGAAGAGGGTATTGTACCTCAGTACACTACTCCTGGCAGCCCTTATCAGAATGGGGTTGCAGAAAGAAGGAACCGAACGCTTAAAGAAATGGTTAGGACAATGTTAAGTCACTCTACCCTTCCTTTGTCTTTGTGGGGGGAGGCCTTAAAGACAGCTGTACACATTTTGAATAAGGTTCCTACTAAAGTTGCTCCTAAAACTCCCTATGAGTTGTGGAGTGATAGGAAACCTTCTGTGAGCTATATGCGCACTTGGGGATGTCCAGCTGAGGCCAGACCATATAACCCACAAGAAAAGGCTTTTGATCCTAGGACAACTAGTGGATTCTTCATTGGTTATTCGGAAAGATCAAAAGGGTATAGATTCTATTGTCCATCACATGTTCCCATCATTATAGAAACAGATAAGGCAAGGTTTCTTGAGGATGACGGAGTTAGTGGGAGTGGACCTTCTCGAGAGATTTCTTTTGAGGAGTTACAGGATCAGGTTAAAATACCTGTAACAACTGACAGCTTTGTTCCTATATTCATTCCTCAGAATGATATTCAGAGGGAACAAGAAGTTGTAGTTGGTCCACCTCAAGTGGCTCCAGAGCCAGAAGATGCTGCAATAGTTGACCAACCACCTCCTCAGGTGGATCAGGGGCCAGCACTACGCAGATCTGAGAGAGTTAGGAGACCTGCCATATCTGATGAGTTTTTGGTATACCTACAGGAGGATCATGTAGACAGGGGTGACATTGATGATCCAGTGACATTTTCACAAGCCATGAAAAGTGAAAAGTCCACCTATTGGTTTGAAGCCATGAAGGAAGAGCTTGACTCAATGGCTAAAAATCAAGTCTGGGATCTCGTTGACTTGCCTAAAGGGTCCAAACTTATTGGATGCAAATGGGTATTCAAAACTAAAGTGGACTCTAAAGGTAAAGTTGAGAGACATAAGGCCAGATTGGTGGCTAAATGTTTCACTCAGAGGGAGGGCATTGACTATGATGAGACCTTCTCTCCAGTTTCTAAGAAGCTCTCATTCAGGTTAGTCATGGCCTTAGTAGCTCATTTTGATTTAGAGTTACACCAAATGGATGTGAAAACGGCATTTTTCAATGGGGACCTAGATAAAGAAGTGTATATGGAGCAACCTCAGGGGTTTCATGCTAAGGGAAAAGAACACTTGGTATGCAAATTAAAGAAATCCATTTATGGACTTAAGCAAGCCTCCCGTCAATGGTTCATAAAGTTTAGTGAAATCATTTTATCCTTTGGGTTTAAGGAAAACATCATTGATGAATGTTTATACCTAAAGGTCAGTGGGAGTAAATTCATTATCTTGCTTTTATATGTGGATGACATCTTGCTTGCTAGTAGTGATCATGGTTTGTTGCATGAAACTAAGGCTTTTCTTTCTAAGAACTTTGAGATGAAGGATATGGGTGATGCCTGTTATGTCTTAGGCATTGAGATCACCAGAGATAGACCTTCAGGTACACTTGGTCTTTCTCAGAAAGCTTACATCTCAAGGATCTTGGAAAGGTTCAACATGCAATTCTGTGCACCCGATAAAGTACCTATTGTGAAAGGAGATAAATTCAGTGATTTGCAGTGTCCTAAGAATGACTTAGAAAGGAAGCAGATGGAGCTTATTCATTATGCTTCAGCTGTTGGGAGCTTGATGTACCTTCAGACTTGTACACGTCCAGATATTGCTTTTGCTGTGGGTATGCTTAGCAGGTACCAAAGCAACCCAGGTTTGGATCATTGGAAGGCTGCCAAGAAAGTCATGCGCTATTTGAAAGGGACTATGGATTATTTGCTCACTTACAGGAGGTCAAATCATTTGGAGGTCATTGTATATTCTGATGCTGATTTTGGTGGCTGCCTTGACACGAGGAAGTCTACTACAGGCTATATCTTCCTCTTGGCAGGGGGAGCCATTACTTGGTGCAGTGAGAAACAGAGTATTACAGTGACTTCCACTATGGCAGCTGAGTTCATTGCTTGTTTTGAGACTAGTGGACAAGCCATTCAGTTGCGGAATTTGCTCATATTTCTACCATTCATTGATTTCATCTCAAGACCTATCAAGATTTATTGTGACAATTCCGCTGCGGTTTTCTTCTCTAAGAACAATAAGGCATCCAAGGGTGGTAGAGCCTTGGATATTAAGTATTTTGCTCTTAGAGATAGAGTGAAGAATCATGAAGTGTCTATAGAACATATTGGGACAGATCTTATGATTGCTGACCCACTCACTAAGGGACTACCTGCTAGCACCTTTTGTAGTCATGTGATTAAGATGGGTCTTGTTAGTTCTCTTGATATGTTATGACACTTACAGTTATTTGTGATTAAGATGCTTCTTTTGTTTTCTGCCTATTCCATTTGTTGTATATACATGTTGGTTATGGATTATGGTTGGCAGAATATATGCTTAAGTGGTGACCAGTAGATAAACATTAAGTTTGAGTTTATCTATTAATTCAGTTTCAGTGTTCAGTTGTAGTAAGTTGGTGGCATTGTGGTACATGGAAGGTGGTGTGTGATTAGAATACATTTACCGCCATGACTCGTGTCATTTGATTTACTATACTTGAACTTCTTCAGATTCTATTAACTGGAATGGTGTGTGATTTTGTTTTAATCATGCGCGCATGTATCGTGTTTTTCCCTTCAGGTGTAGGCCCACTATCAAATCTTCAAGTGTCTTTTAAACTATATGTATGTCTATGTTATATGTATGTTTTCGAAAGGAAGATTTGATATGTTTATGACAAGATGAATCAAGTGGGAGAATGTTGGGTTTTATCCCAATATATGGTCCACTTGTCATTGGGCTACACACTCTTAACACACCATTAAGTCCAGTTAAAGGAATATGTTAATGGGCTGAACCCATTTAGTGCCCATTAGGATCCTGTTATGGGTGGGATCCTGCTTAAGCCCAATTGGGACTGGTCCCTCCTCTCTACATGAGTGTGCAACTCCCCATTAGGTTACACACACACATACAGTACGTGAGATAGAGAGAGGAAACCAGAGGGAGAAACGGTGGGTTCCGGTCGCTCCCTTCCCGGTGTTCGCGAGCGTGGATCGTCTTCCTCCTCGGTGGGATGGCTTCCGCTTCAGGTATACATCCCAACACAACTGACTTGGTCCTGTTTCCCATCACGCTTCTTTGCGGATTGAGATCTGATGTGGTTCTCGGGCCTGAGGTCACAAGGTCGGTCCCGAGGTGGGATCCGAGGAGGGAAGGAGAACTGGGTGTGAAGCCGGGGGTGAGCCACGGCCGGATTAGGGGGAGGCTCCGAGATGGTTAAGCTCTGCTGGAGGGGATCCGAGACGACCTTCCAAACTAACCTAGCACCTGGGGTGAGAAGGAAGACAATTAAGTGCCAAGCCAAATTCTTAGATACCTATGGTCTTGGCCAATTCCCCATTGTGAGGCTTGGTGGTTCTCGGGTGAACCATCGGATGAACCGGATCCACTTCCGGATCCAGTTACCCATCAAGATCCTCTACTCCAAATTTTATACGCCATATTTTTTTCTATTTTTCAGGGCTCCGTCTTTTAAAATTTGAATAAAAGAGGAGCAAATGTAAGTGGATAAGAGCTGAGATGCATTGGAGGACAACTGGGTTATAAAAGATGGAGTAAAAGATCTCCACCCCCTCTTTGCAATTTGCATTAGGGTTTGCTGATTCGTTGATAAGTACCAACTCGGAACTAACTCAATCCAGTACGAGTCAACCTAACTTAAGTTGGTACCACTGAGTCACATCTTTAAGGTTATTTTATTTTACTTTTTCTAAATTAAAACCCTTGTAATATTTGAATTACCTACCCTATATTTTACCTTATAAACTATCATTTTATTAATCTAAAGCGTGTATCAATTATTTAGTCTATATTTCATTTTTAACTAATTTTAACATCTTCTTATTATTAGATAATCACTAAATCAATAGACTTAGTGAGAAGGGAAGAACTCCACTTGAGTCCATTAAAGTCCCATAACGACTGGCGCACGGTCCTGACTTATATGTTATGTGTGTGGTTGTCCCACGAACCACGTAGCGCACGATCAAGAAGTCATTATCACAATAATAGTGGATATTATCTCGGAGGTTAGCGAACGTCGAGCGGTGATCCACGCCTTCACATCCCCTGGAAGGCAGAAGATCGGGATGACTCACAACGCCACAATCTAAGATAACCATAATTCCAGTAAATCAAAAGGAGGAGCAGCTAAATGTGCTCTAGGAGAGAGACCCTATAAGAAGGATCCTGACCTGACGACCATGGGGTAAACATTCTAAGTCCATAATACTATCCATTTCATTTCTCTTTCCGAGCACTCCTATTAAGTATTAGAAGACTATCCCCTAGGATAATAACGAGGCTCCTATGTCTCTCTCTTTACTCACATACTTCTCTTTGGAAGAGATTCTTCTCGTTCCCAACAAACAAATCTCATAAGTGTAACGCAAGATTCGAAGAATTCACTCACTCTCGACCTCTACTACAAAGAAAATAGGATTCTATGTTCTTCTTCCATGAAATGTAAAATTCATGACTAACTTAACATTATTATATTATTAGTATTTTAAAATTTTATTTTAAAATTTTAATTTTAATTTTAATTATTATACTATTATTTAAATAACAATGAACCACCCCCCATCATGACTAGGGTCGCCATGATCCGGTAAGAGTCGACCATGCTTTGCATGGTTGCACTCCTTGCACCCAACCAGCCATATCTTGTTGGAACTCTCAAATCCTACATTGGTTTCAAAGGGAAAACAAAAAACAAAACCATCCAAATTAATTAGAAGCTTCCGCTTGCAAACTTCTTCCCCAACCTTGGAGTGTGAAGTCTCCAGCATGCCCACAACTCGCTGCAGTCTGCTGACATCCAAATGCATGTAATTCTGACAAAGGAAGCTCCATTGCGACACTTGCAGGAGAGACCAGGGGAAAACCCAAGCAGCCCAAGTGCCGAGTAAGTGTGCAACCAGCAAGACAATACACCATGAACAATCACAATAGCTTGTTCTCATGCTACGTACCAAGAAAACAAGATTACAAAAATCAAAGAAACAAGGGAAAGATTGCAGGAAGGTGAACAGAATCCGCTCCAACTCCAAGTTCTAATCTTTACATGCAGCATTTGGTTTCTTTTTTACAGGTGAAGGGAGGTGTCGACGTCCTTGGCATCAGAGCTGCTCATGCTGCGTCCGGCAGGCCGCTCCGGCCACAAGCCCATGGAGCCAACGGTGCCGGAGGCGAGGAACCCGGCGCGCTCGGCGCCGAGCTCCGAGAGGAGGGCTCTGGAAGCGTGGAGGGGCCTGGAAGGGCGCACCAGCTCCGGGTGGAGGAACCCCTGCGGCCGCTGCTCGCCAAGGCATCCGCTGACCCGGTGCTCGGTCAACGCAGCAAAACCCCGCAAGTGCTCCCTCTCCTCCCTCATCTCCTTGGCCCTCTGCAGCTGCCGGAACCTCTCCTGCAGGAGCGCGATGGAGGAGTGACCGGCGGAGCCGGGGTCGGCGCTGCTCTCCCTCCCCATGAGGCCCCAGCCCAGTGGCGACGATGCAGAGCTTAAAAGGCGATGGTGTTTAGGGAGACCCAGATGCGGGAAACCACGCCATTTATAGGGGAATTAGCGTTGTCTTCTTGCTATCAATCGGCTTTGTCGCGTTGCTGCTGCTGCTACCCATCCCCGATCGATCGCAGATGATGCAGAAAGGGAATTGAAGGGGAATCGCCGGGGGAGGTGCAGAGTCCAAGGAGGAAAATGGCCGTTGCAGTGCAGCCAACCAAAGGCTTGGTGTCTGGTGGGGTGCCATGGGCATGGGGGAATGGGGTGAGGTGGCCATGGGGATATCTTAAAGAGGGGATAAGTGCCGGGGGGGAGAGGCCAAACCATGGCGGACGGGAGCGCTTGGCGGGGTGCTCAGCGGCAGAATATGGCGGCCCCGCCTGGCTCCCCCACCCCGCGCGCGCCGCGCCCGAGGAGGCGCTGCAGCACGCCTGTGTGCTGCTGCTGCTGCCGCCTGCGGTGGGGCTTCCGCAGGGGGAATAATTGTCCTCGGAAGATGGACTTGCGCCTTGTTGGGTTCCCCGTTGGAGCTTCTCATGAACAGCGCAGCCGCAGATGGCCCTGCATGCCCGTCGGCCGCGTGGGGGGAGAGCCCGGCGTTCGCTTGTTCTCTTTACGCGTGGGGTGTCTCGGCGTGGCTTGGTTTCTTGTGCTGGTGAGGTTTTCGGACCAGCTTTCTGCTCTGGAATGGGGAGGAGGAATGAGAAGACGAGGAGGGAAGGAGGGCATGGTTCGGTAACAACTGATGAGCTATTAAGTTTTTTGTTAAATGTAAATTTAAGCTAGGTTTTGTGAATGAAAAGATTTTGCGGTCTTTGAAAGGTATTGTATTGTCTGCACGATATATGACCAGCGGGAACATTTTGTGATTGTTAGGAGGTACGTATTGTCCGAAGGATAAACATGGTTTTATCCCCTTAAGATACTTTTTAGATTAAAAGATGAGTATGTAACTTGTAAGTGCACAATGTTCAACAACCAACATAGGATTATTTGAAACCCTCATCTTTTTACTAATAGATATCGAGGAAGGGAAAATCCACGAGGCCGGTTGCGGCCCAATAACACTAGGCCCGTCGCAGGTTAGGGCGGCCAAGCGTATGGCATTCCACCCCGGCCAGTCGGAAGTCTCGAGGTCCAGTATAGGCCCATCGAAACCTTTCCAACCCACGGGCAGGATATCCACGCGCGTGACTTGGACGCCGTAGAACTCGCCAGCAGATGAACATTGAGGCTGTCATTACAAGACTTACAACGACGAGAACTGAATCACGCCCATGTCACCGAGATGCCTACCACGAATGAGCGAGAGGGCAACGGGAGATCCCCATGATCAAGCAGGACACGATTTCAGGGACAACGCCATTGCTAACTCAGAGACACGTCACTGCTCCCTGTATAAATAGGTCCTCAGTTGGGTCTAGAGAGACAAGGGATACAGAGAGAGAGAAGGACAGACCGTGAGACTTGCATCGGCAACTGAGGGAGACTTTCCTACGACCAGAGAAAGAGAGAGGGCTCCCACTCATTCACCTTCGCGGGAGACTCCCCCAGAAAAGTAGAGAGAGAGAGAGAGAGAGAGAGAGAGAGAGAGAGAGAGAGAGAGGTCCCTTCGTGGTTCTTCTCTTCCTGACTCTCTGAGCACTCTCCAGACTCCATCACCACGTTGCAGGCTACTTCCTCTCCTCCCTCTACTCACATGTTCTTTGGTTCTCTCTTCCTATACGGTTCTTACTTAAGCATCGGAGGGTTATCCCCTGTGATCACTCTCAAGACTCCTTCTCACTCCGTTTTCTAGTGATTACAGGTTTTCTGGGGTGGCCGACTGCTCTTCCGTGACATATAAATCTTAAAGGTGTGGTATGAAATGAGGGAAACACTTTTCTATCTCTATATTTTTTGGCGCCATTTGTGGGAAATGAGTAGGAAGTCATGGCACCCCGAGGAAGCTATTGCAACACTAGCAACCGTCAAGGGGCTCACGGTTTCCAACGAGCCCCAAGTTCTCGACGGGGGTCACAAAAAGCATCCTCTTCCACTCGACCACCCCACCGCTAACGAGTTGGCAGAGATGTGTCACCAGATCAAGACGTTGACGGAGGTATGCCAAGGCCTCCTTAATCGACAAGCAGAGCAGGATCGCGCTCTGACAAGGCTCCCTCAGAACGGAGGCGCATCCACAATAGCAGAGTCTCGCCGGGTGTGCGATCATTCATACGCCTTTGTTGCGCACTCACAGCGCCTGCGCAATCTACTTGTGCGGTGTCCCGATAGCCCGCTGCACTCCAATTCGGAGATGGCGTAGCAGCTACGACACTATGAGGAGGTGGAGCGCGAGCTTGAAGGAAATGTCCACTATCTGGACTATATTCTTCAGAGAGCATGGACCAGGTGGTTCCTTGACGGCGACTCAGACTCCCATGCCCCATTCTCTCAAGAGATCATGGAGGCACCGATCCTCCCGAAGTTCCAATTGCTGACATTCACTCCATACGACGGCATCACCGACCCTGCCGACCACATACATAGCTTTGAGTCTAGCTTGGTATATATTCCACCGGGCCTCGGATATTGTGAAGTATTTGATGTTCATCACCACCCTGCGGGGGAATGTCCCGGCCTGGTTCGAGACACTACCCGCCGGGACCATAACCTCCTTTCGGCAACTAAAGAAGATGTTCAGGGGGAACTTCATCGGCTGCAAGAAAGAGGTCAGATCGGCGGTGAGCCTCCTCGCGGCCATCAAGCAAGGCCACGAGGAATCCTTGTGGGACTTCGTTGCCCGGTTTCGCAAAGAGGCTCTCTGCACCCCTCGTCTGGACATCAGTATCGTTATGATAGCGCTGACACAAGGCACTCTAGACACCATCCCCGACGACGTTGATGGAGCTCCTCGTCCTAGCCCAAAAGCACGCCAGTTACAAGGAGAATAATGCAGTGTTGAAACGAGCATTCGGGGCCAATCAGCCTGACCTCAAGACCCCGAGCCTCAAGCAATGTTATCATAACCGAAACGATACCTGAACCGGGCAATGAACTGGTTCGGTTCGAACCGGTTGGACCGTTCAATCGAACCGGTTTGAACCGTGATATCATTATAATATTGATATATGGTCTAACCCGATTCTATAACCTAAGATAATAAGAAATAAGATATAATGATCAAAATAAATAAACATACATGTATAATTATTAGTCATGATTATGTAACTACTAACTATACAAGTAAAAAAATAACAATAACATAGTTAAATAAACTAACCTTAAAATTTTGTAATATTTCATTGGTGTTCACTCTTCACAATTGGTATTTATACTCTTTTTAATATTTAAACTTCAAATATATCTAAAATAAAATGATAAATAATAACAAATCAATAATAATAAGATACTTTTGTTCACACATACATATCATTTTGAATATTTAAATATTTTTTTTATTTTTTTTTGAAGGGTGAATCCGGTCGGATCGGTTCGGACCGGTTCACCGGTTGAACCGTGGTTCATCCGATTCGTCCGATTCTTTAACATTAGACCGGATCGGGCCTAATCAGACCGATTCCTATACCGGTTCACGGTTGAACCGGTTCGACCGGCCGGTCTGATCTGATTCTGATAACAATGGCCTCAAGTGAACGCCATCGACTATGAGCCATCGATGATGGACCCCATCCTCGACTATCTTCTTCATCAACACTTGCTTGAGGATTGCTCGGAGGCCCGATGAACAAGAGCCTGAGCGACGCATTTTACGCTTGTCAACAGACGCCTCTTCAGGTATTCACTATTGGCACCGCTTCTGAAGTGCTTGTTCCCGACCAAAGCCAAGCATGCCATTCGTGAAATCCATGAGGGACTATATGGCAGCCATATAGGAGGATGAGCACTCGCCATGAGTCTACTCAGGCAAGGATATTGATGACCCACCCTATAACAGGACTCATTTGAGTGTGTAAGGGGTTGTATCCAGTGTCAAAGGTACATGCACCTACATCACCAGCCTGTGATGCAGCTACATGCCCTTATGGAGCCTCGCCCATTTGTTCGGTGGGGAGTAGATATATTGGGCCCCTTCCCAGAAGCCTAGGGGAGGAAGAAATTCTTCATCGTCACCATTGACTACTTCACCAAATGGGTCGAGACATAACCCCTAGGAAAGATCATGTGCGAAACATCTTGGAGGTTCATCCTGTACAACATCATATGCCAATTTGGAATCCTGTGTGTCCTCACAACCGACAATAGTAGGCAGTTCAACAGCATTGTCTTTCGAGAGCAGTGCTCGAAACTGGGGATGTGGAACCACTTTACCTTAGTAGGCCATCCCCAGGCCAATGGTGTAGTGGAGAATGGGAACCAGACCCTCCTTCATGGCATCAAGACCAGCCGACAATAGGCCGACGTGTCATGGGTGGACACCATTCCAAGTGTTTTATGGGCACACTGCACCACTGCTCGGACGGCCACTAGAGAAACCCCATTCCACTTAGCATACGATGCAAAGGTAGTGATTCCAGTCAAGATTTCCAACCCAACTCTAAGGGTTGGGCAGTTCGATGAAGCTCAGAATAACCAGACACTACGAGAGAACCTGGATCTGTTAGCAGAAGACAGGGATCGTGCTAGGACCCGACTAGTCATCTACCAGTAGCGGCTGGCACAACATCACAATACCCTAGTCAAGGAGCGCCTCTTCTTCTCTAGGGACCTCATGCTACGTCGCGCCAGTGTCACTGACCCGAGGGTGGCTACGAAAAAATTGGCTCCAAACTGGGAAGGCCCGTACTAGGTTACAAAAGTGCTCGACAAAGGAGCATACAAATTATCATCCCTGGAAGGCCGGGAGATCCCCCGCATCTGGAATTCTGGAAATCTCAAGGCATTTTACCAACAAAAAGTGGATCAAGCTGCAATTTCTCGCCATTTCGTCCCATCTCCAATACTCACTGGGACACTGGCAGCTTCCTGCTTCCTCTCTAAGGAGACGTACGCACGCTCCCCTCCAAAATATAAATGGTGACTTTTTAACTTCCAAGATGTGAGTAAAAATCCTCTCCTCTCTCAAGAGGCGGACATATGCTCCCCTCGAAATACAATGGGTGGCTCTTTAGCTTCCAAGAGGCGAGCAATAATCCTCTCCTCTCTCGGGAGACGGATATACACTCCCCTTCAAAATATAAAGGGTGACTTTTTAGCTTCCAAGAGATGAACAATAATCTTCTCCTCCTCAGGAGACAGACGTACGCTTCTCTCGAAAATACAAAGGGTGGCTCTTTAGCTTCCAAGAGGCGAGCAATAATCCTCTCCTCTCTCAGGAGAAGGATGTACACTCCCCTCCAAAATATAAAGGGTGACTTTTTAACTTCCAAGAGACGAGCAATAATCTTCTCCTCCTTGAGGTACAGACGTACGCTCCCTTCGAAAATACAAAGGGTGGCTCTTTAGCTTCCAAGAGGCAAGCAATAATCCTCTCTTCTCTTAGGAGACGGGCGTACGCTCCCCTCTAAAATATAAAGGGTAGCTCCGTGCTTGCAAGAGGCGAGCTATAATCTCTTTCCGAGGAGATAGACGTACGCTCCCCTCGAAAATACTGATAGTTTTGTGCTTCCAAGAGGCAAGCAATAATCTTCTCATTCCCAGGAGATAGATGTACGCTCCCCTCAAAAATATTGGTAGCCCCGTGCATCTAAGACCATGTAATAATCTTCTCCTCTTCAAGAGATAGACATACGCTCCCTTCAAAAATACAAAGGGTGGTTTTACATTGCTCCCAAGAGGTCATGTGTTTCCTCCTAAGAAAAAACTAACCCCCCCCTCCAAAATGGAGCCGGTCATTTCATAGCTTATTGGTCACGAGTACGACAGTAGTTATACCGACTACTCCACATGTGTGTCTTTCGGGATACTTCCTAGAGGATGGTGCCCGAGCATCCCTCCTCTTCAGGAGAGAGTCAGATGTGTCCCTTAGAAAATGGGGAACGGTCATCTCATGGCACCACTCGACTCTTCTCCAAAAGCACCGTGGTGATCCACTGGCCACCCCATAGGTGTACTTTTTGGGGTACTTCCTACAGGATGATGCCCGAGCATCCCTCCTTTTCATGAGAGAGCCAAATGCGCCCCTTAGAAACTGGGGAACGGTCGTCTCATGGCACCACTCGACTCCTCTCTAGGAGCACCGTGGTAATCCAGTGACCACCCCACAGGTGTGCCTTTCGGGATACTTTCTAGAGGATGGCGTCCAAGCACCCCTCCTCTTCAGGAGAGAACTAGATGTGCCCCTTAGAAATTGGAGTTGGTCACTCCTTGCTCCGTATTACTTTCCCTTCTCAGGAGGATTGTAACGAACGATTGACTGCTCTCACTCTCTTGGTCGACCTAGGCTCAGCCCGACCACGGACTAATCCTAGCATCTACGACCACCACGTTAACATTCAAAGCAGAGACGGGAACAAAGGCAAATATACGCAACAAAGAATGCAGGAGGAGGAAATTTTATTATTCACAAAAGGGGTACAAGGGGCATCAGTTGTCGTCTTCGGGAGTGTATGAGCAAGAGGAGGGCCCCAACAGTCCCTGGCTAGAGCGGAAGCAAGGAAACATCGCCAACACATCCCTCCAGCCCTGAAGGTAACCCTGCTCGTAAACCCTCTTGTAGTCCTCAGAGACGTCATCCTTCCTGAAGTCCTCCGCTGAGGGCTTACTAGCCCCGGGTGAGACTCCTATACGGGAGCAAGGACGCTTGGGGGATTTCTCCTCTAGAGAAGAACCAGAAACTTTCTATGACATGGCTTCAAGAAGACATGTATGAAGGTACGAAAGGAGACTCTGCATACTCAAAAGGCTCACCACGAGCCTCCTATTTATAGTGGAGGTGTTCTCTCCAGAAGGACACGGGAAGTTACTTCCCCTTATCATTCACCCAAAAACAAGGCAGAGAATCCTGAGAATCACGTCCGCCACTACCTACAACTTCCCAGGAAGACCCAACCGACGTCCACCTTCCCAAAAGAGACTCAGTGTTAGGCAGTTCAAAACTCCATCAAGGATGCGCCAGCCAGAAGAAAGTCGGGTAGTCGAGCCCGCAGCCAAAGGATAGGAAGGAAACAAAACCTCTTTACGTTGAAAACATGTGAAATTACAAGAGGACTACACCTTTTTGGGTGTGCCCGGAGAGGTTATAGAAAAACAAAAAAAGGAGAAAAAGAGGTAATGGGCTTCGGGCGACTGACTTACCCCCCTGGACGACGTTCTCAATAGGGGCACTTTGCTCAGTGACCGGCTCGACATGTGCAACTTCAAGCGACTGGGGGTTGTCCGCCAGGGTGATCAGTTCTCTATTCCCCTCGGGTAGCTCCCCAACCTGCTCGACTTCCACACGCTAGACCTTCTCCCCTCGGTCGTCATCAACCATATACGGAGACTACGACGCTGATTACTTAGGCACCAAAGCACAGATGGCGTCAGCGACGACCTTCAGGGCAGCGACCCAACCGCCCTTGAAGCTAGCATCCTTGGCCGACCTGTAGACTTCAACGGCTGTAGCATTCACCTCGTCACGTATAATATGTCAACGCCCGAAAGCCCTTGAGCACCTCCTCTAGCCCCATCGTCTCCTCCTCCTTTGTCACAGTGACTGCAGCCTCCAAGTTTGCCATTGTCGGCTCATCCAACATGAAACCCAAGCGATGCTTTTACTCCTGCAACATCCCATTTCTCTAGACATAGAACTGCTACGTGATGATGATGATGACGTCATTTGACGCACGGGGGTCTACCTTGCGCACCAAGGAAGGCAATAGGTGGTGGGGATCCCCGTGTTAGAAGAATGAGAAGGTCCGCGAAGGCCCTACCAGAGTTCCTCCCTCCTTCGGTCTCGTACTGTTCCTCTCGAGCACCGAGCACACTCGATGCTCGAGAGTGGGGGACTAATGAGGAAGGGAAATTTCACCAGGCCCGTTGCGGCCCAGTAATGCTAGGCCTATTGTGGGTTAGGGCGGCCAAGCATATGTCATTCCACCCTAGCCAGCCGGATGTCCCGAGGCCCAGTACAGGCCCATCAAAGCCTCTCCAGCCCATGAGAAGGATATCTGCGTGTGTGCGTCTTGGACGCCGTAAAACTCGCCAACGGATGAATGTTGAGGCTGTCATTATGGGATTTACTCCGACGAGGACTGAGTCACATCCACGTCATCGAGTAGCCCGCCACGAGTGAGCGAGAGGGCGACGGGAGATCCCTACGATCAAGAGGGACACAATTCCATGGACGACGCCATTTCTAAGTCAGAGACACGCCACTGCTCCCTGAATAAATAGGTCCCCAATTGGGCCTAGAGGGATAAGGGATACGGAGAGAGAGAAGGATAGACCGAGAGATTTGCATCGCCAACTGAGGGAGACTTTCCTATGACCGGAGAAGGAGTGAGGGCTCCCCACTCGTTCGCCTTCACAGGAGACTCCCGTAGGAAAGCAGAGAGAGAGAGATGTCCCTTCGTGGTTCTTCTCTTTCTGACTCTCCGAGCACTCTCTAGACTCCATCTCCACGCTGCAGGCTACTTCCAATCCTCTCTCTCTACTCACTTGTACTTTGGTTCTCTCTTCCTGGACGGTTCTGACTTCAGCATCGGAGGGTTGTCCCCTAAGATCACTCCCAAGACTCTTTATGACGTCGTTTTCTAGTGATTATAGGTTTCCTCGGGTGGTCAGCTACTCTTCCCCGACATATAAATCTTAAAGGTGTGGTACGTGACAAGGGAAACACTTTCTTGCCTCTTAATATATATATATATATATATATATATATATATATATATATATATATATATATATATGTATATGATGTGTGTATATCACATATTCCAGCCACGTGGCCTGCATCTCACCAAATCTGGGACTTCTCCTTGGTTTCAATATTTAAAAAAGTCATCATGGCTAGCCAACGTTAGCGTATCTACTCCTTGCACGACATGAAAATTTACAATCCTTATTGCTACAACAGTTACATCACTTCACGTGACCTTTTCAAGTCTACAACTTTATCGCCCTTGGCATACTTCACCAGCCATAAAAAGGGTCTCTACAACTTCCTCCAAGTATAGAACACATACAGAAGCACGGGCAACGCTACCCTAGCAATGATCCTTCTCCTCCTCCTATTCTGCTAGGCTACTCCCACACGTCATACACGCCCTCTACGTCTGAGAATCCTCCCTCCCTCCTCCCACTCATTTACTGACTTAAGCATCGCATAGTTCTCCTAGGACACACCCACCCCAGTGAGAATTTTTATTGTGCATGGAGAAGCTCGGCAAATTCCTCTCATGGCTTTAGCCATTGCGGCCACCTCGGAGAATAAGCTTGGCAAAGTCATCTCGTGAGTCCAGATCTGACGGGCTCATGCGACCGACCCAACTTCTTCGACAAGGAGCATCCGACTGCATACCGTAGAAGATGGGCTGACTCTCCAGGAGTCTCCCAGGGCAAAGCTCCGCGGTAGTCCCCGGCATGTTGATGCCACCCGCCACAGCCAACCTCAACTCAGGGCCCTCAACTTGGTCCTACCTCCCAGAGGACCCATCCCGCGACAGTCCGCATCCTCCCACACAATCTACCATCCAGACCTATGGCCGCACCAAGCCATGGTCTCCAGGTCAGCTCCCACGAGACCCCATATACATATTCTCCCAACCCTCGATCTCGACGTGAGACCAATCATACACGAGCATCATAGAGTCGGTCCAGAGACATCGCCAACGATTCCCAATCCTCAGCCTCGCTCTATTTTTCTCAGGCTTGTATCTCAACCTCGTTTTCTTTTTCTCGGGCTCCGTAAATCGATTCCGTATGAAATAGCCTTTGTATCTCATCCTCGCTTTCTTTTTCTCAGATTCTGTAAATAGATTCCGTACGGAATAAATTCAAATTGTAACATATTCATCAATATGTATATGTCATATTATGAGTCATAAAAGATATTAGCTCGGAGGGAGTCAGTTTGTTGGATGACTTGAAAAATTAATTTCCATCGAGAAGAGATAGGCTAAGCTCACTACAATCTTATCAATAAAAGAAACACAGTTCCACATCTACCTTTTATGTATCAAATTTCCGAGAGCTCAGAGGAATAGTATTCATGGGGGGAATGGAGTCAAGTCGGGGTAGGAGATGAGGGGTTGGGGATGGAGATCGGAGAAGGTGACGTTTTCTCTTTTCTGTCACAAGATCTATTCATTCAACTCATAAAGACACAAAGAGTACATGAAAAACCACCCACGAGAAGGGGAATAGACCCCCAGCAACATACACAGAGATCTGGCCACAACCCACAGATGCTGATTGCAACAGACAAAGATAAAAGAACAGGTGGGGAGGGTGCCAGGGGGGGGGAATGATGGTGTGGGGGCGAGGAGATGTGTGGGGAGGAGCATGCTTCCTTGTTGCTATCTTCTCATTTGGATGCCGAAAAGCTATCTCACCTCCTCCCACGGCGGGGCTCTCTGTTCTGTCCTGCAGCTGTTGTTAGGGAATGTCGTGATGGTGAGAGGTTAACCGTCGTTGGTGCTGCGCATGTTGGTGTCACGCTCAGCATTCCCAGTGTCACCATCTCCTTTGTGGCCATATTTTGTTGGCTCCTACCATATTGATATTACGAGTAGATTGATTTATATTTGATCATCGTAGTCAGAGTCTTATCTTAATTATTTAGGATTGACTACGTGAATCTTATTCTATCAAAAATTTATATCAAGTGTTATATTCATATTTAAATTTAAGAAATTAATGTCCTTCTTAATAACATCGTACCATCTCATTTTAAGTCTTCACCGAACTCTTTTATTAGTATCCACTAAGATTCGGCCACATCTTTTAACCGGTGCTGAGTTAGGGCGACGCATCACATGTCCAAATCACCTGAATCTATTTTCTCTCATTTTATTATCAATTGGGGCTATCTCCAAATCCTGACGTACGCGCTCATTCTTAATCTTGTCTTTCTTAGTCCTGTCATACATCCATCTCATCATCCTCGTCTATGCTACACACATTTTGTGCATATGTTCCTTTCGTACTGTCCAACACTCGGTACCATATAATAAAATAGGTTTACGACGATCACAGAAGACTCCTGATGTACTTCTCCATCTTAACCAACATGTCTTATTCCTATATGTAACGGCATCATAAATCTCCTCAGTCTCTTGTACGATGGACCCTAAGTACCGAAAACTATTATCTTTAAGACCGATTTATATTTCATCATGAAAAAAATTGTATAGAGTCGTCGATACGATATGAGTTCTCTTTCAGAAAATAAAAAAGAGAAAAGTTTTAGTCCCACTTAGATTCAAGAGTAAATATGATATGATTAGAGTCAAGTGAATTTTTTTATCCACTTTTATTTTTTTTGATTTGACATATCATCAGGTTAATTAACTTAACTCACACGTGAAAGTAGAATAAGTTAATTTAGATTAACTTGAGTTAACTTTTATTTGATTTGATTATCTAAATTTGATCATGTCAAATAAAGAGAGTTAACTCTGAATTTTTTTTTTCAAAAAAGATAACCCATGATTAACCCCGAAACAAAGTAGGGTTTAACGAACGAGTTGGACCAGCACGGATAGGTACGCTATTGTACCGTATCATACTACTTTTAGAGAACTAACACGCTTCGATCGAGTGATACGACGAGCCATGTCTGCAATTGCATACCGATTTAGAAGCTTTCTTTGTTCTTACATGTATACTGTCGTACAAAATTATGTCAACTCATCTTACAGATATTCTGTACTTGCATATATATTTTCACGTGAATATAGGTTAATACACAGATCGAATAAGATGTTTCCCGAATAGGTGGCCTACCATGTCGTTATTGGTAACAAAAATGTGAACATGAAGATGATGTCACGGGGCTTGTCATGAGTAGTAAGATCCTAGTTATCAATGCTATAAGGGCCTGTTTGTTAACTAGATAGGATACCTTACCTGAGGGGATGCGTATTCGAGCTGCCAGCTTGAATATGTAATCCCGAGTTGCTGGGTAAAATATGAAAGAAATGACCTACTCTACCCGTGTCCATCAAACCCATTTTGTAATGTCACCTGCGAATAGCCCCTGCGACCGGCATGTGACCGGCGGGTAATGAATCTTATCCATTTAACAAACAGGCCCTAATAGTCTCAAAAGACAAAATAAGTTGTACTTAATAATGTGAATCTACTTTCCTTAAATGGTTTGGAAGACGTATAAATTTAGATCTCTGTTGAGGTATTATCCCGTCGTGTCCGAAGGTAATTAAGATTTTATCATTTTTACTAGTAAAAAAATCCTCAAAGAAGAAGACTCAGATCTTACCTTATGATTTATTTTCTTAGACCTCTATACTAACTCTTCTCTTATTAAAGGTGGACTTTATATTTATTAGGTCGAGACTTCTAAAAGACGGTACCAATGAAGACCCCAGCAAAGGTGGGTTTCATATTTATTGGGTCGAGATTTTTCACAGACGGTGTCAACGAAGACGTACAGATTGAAAGCTGACGAGACATTCACCCTAAGCCTCTCTTTGGTTGGTTTATCTCGGGGTTAGCTCTAAGTTAACTCCGGGATAAGTTTTTTTGTGCTTTGGTAAGGAGTTAGTGTTAGTCGGGTTAGGTTAAGGGCTAACCCAGTGATATTCCTGGGTTTTGAAACCCACACCTAAGGGTGTGTTAAGGTGGGTTAACCTCCTACCTCAATAAATGCTCAATTAAATGTGTCTCTCTCTCTCATAATAAATGTTATTTATCTCTCTCATTATTACTAGGTTAACTTATTATTTACCAAATCATACTAGATTAAAATTAGGTTAGTCCACATTCTTACTCCCAAATTAACTACCCTCTTATCAAATCAAAAATGGGTTAATTCCGGACTACTTTAATCGGGTTGACTTAGCCCATCTTTAACCTAACTCCGTATCAAAGTCACCTTAAAGGGATACCCTGCCTTCAGATATTAACAAATTGAACGGTGTTACGATATTAGAATGCTCTTATACTAAAAGATGACAAAATAAGATGTTTTTATGCGAGACTATTTTAACAAAAAAAATTAGGGAAAAATTACTCTTATATCTTTGAAATCATTCAAAATTAAATTACTCTTATATCTTTGAAATCATTCAAAATTATTTTTATATCTCCATATTGATTTACTTATAGTAATATCTTTAAAATTTTTAAGGAAACAGTCATTACGAGAGGTATTAGAGATATTTTTTTGTTTTAAACACAGAGGCACGATGAATCTTTTCTTAATAATTTCAAGAGTATTAAAATAAATACGATAAAGATAAGGGTATAAGAGTAATTTTATAAGATTTTAAAGATATAAACAGGGTTTGCGGACCCGGTGCGTCTCGCCCCGACTCTCACGACCCGACCCGACCCAGGCTGGGACCGGGTCGGCCGGGCTGTGGGTCGCCACCGGGTCGGTCCATTATTTTAATATTATATTATATTATATTTTATATATAATGTATGTTTTTCTATTATATTATATTATATATATATAGTGATTTTTTAGAACGGGACAGATCGGGTCGGACCGAGACGGGAGCGACCCGACTCGACCCAAGCCGAGACCGGGTCGACAAACCCTGGATATAAATATAATTTTTTTCAATAATTTAATAGTGAAGATGCATACTGTGAAATGAGAAGGAGGGAAGTTGATGGTTGTCATCTTTTATTTGTCCACGGAGCTGGATGAGGTCCTCCGGAAGTGAAAGCGGCATAAGCACCAGGTTGTCAAACTCCTATTTGTTCACAAATGTGAACTGGATTCTAGTTAGGCAAAGAGGAACACAACATTAATACTGTTCTTCTTACGTAATAATGTCACTTCATCTGCTAAAAGTACTGCAGTGGATTTGTAGTGTAGACTTCAAATAGTTTCGCTCTTTATAAGGTTCGTTGACTCGATGATTCATATCGGATCGAATCTTCTTTGATTCGATATGATACATTCGAGTCGCAACTGACTTGACCCGACTCAACATATATCGTCTCCCCTCTCTCTCTCTCTCTTCTTCACTGTGACTTGACTCGACCGATCTTAGGAGTGATCTACACCGTATCAGATTTGTTCAGATACGATACAATTGGCCTAGTAATTGGGCACTCAAGGTCTTACTAGTAATAGCTGTTACAAACTTCAAGTCACATTTTTACATCTCATTAATCCACTTGAGATTGATAAAAGGGCTGTATAAAGAGAGAAACATAAGACGTAGATGTCAGATCAGGTCTCACAATATGCAGTTAATAACATTTTTTTTAAATGAGTGAGAATTTAGAACAACATTACTTGAGTCTATATGAACACCTATCAATTCACTCACGTGCATCTATTTCTTCCAAGGTTAGTAAATCTCGAGTTCACATCTTTCGAAGATTAAATGTGAGATAGTTGAACTCTCTCTCAAGAGTTGAACTTGTAACCGCTTTATTATGAGACGGGATTCTTACTAGTCAACCCACTCAGATGACCTACGAAAATATACATTATATAGAATGTGATAAACATCAAGTGTTATGCAATTCAGGCTATGACTTTGAGCTTAACAATATAGCAAGGGGATAGTGTATATATGTACTCTTAGGCCAAGTTTGATAAACTAATAGAGTAAGTTAGGATTCCGTATCCGTTGCAATCGACTCAGGTGGGTTTCGCCTAATCGGGGTCGAATCGGGTTAAGGGTCGATTTTCACCGAACAACTCATTCAAGCGGTGCATATAATCGTAGATGATCCTAAGATAAAGTCTTTCTTACTAGTCAACCCACTCAGATGACTTTATCTAACAAGCTGATGATACTATAATTTTTATAAATGGTGGGGCTACACCGAACAACTCATTCAACTCTTAGGCCAAGTACTTGTTAGATAAAGTCAATGCAAAGTTAGCTGATTGGCAGAGTAAATTACTCTCTCAGACAGGGAGACTTATCCTCATTCGGTCTGTTCTTTCTTCTATCCCTGTATACACAGCTAATGCAGCCTCTATTCCCTACACAATACTCAAACAAATTGGGAGAATTTGCTATAACTTTTTCTGGCAGGGTTTTGAAACTGCTCACAGGAAACACTGGGTATCCTGGGATAAAATATGCTGCCCATTTCAGATGGCGGCCTTGGCATTCGAAGCCCTTCAGATTCACAGATATGCTTATATGTTAAACAATTATGGTTGTCCATACACAGTGACTCTCTCTGGGCTAAGTTTGTTCGAAGCAAATATATTCATGGCAACCACATAACAGATTGTAAAAATCCATTCCCTACTGGAATTAAAGTTACTGATTTCAAAAAAGCTCAGACTATTATGAAGACAGGCCTTCGAATGATTGTCCAAGATGGTGCTAATACTAACTTTCTTAAAGATAACTGATACAAAGGAATTATACTGGCTGATATTCTGTCTATTCAGACTTCTCCTCTGATTGAAGATTGTTCTGTCCAAATGGCTATACCAAACCGACAGCATCCGGTTTGGCATTACTTGAGAGATCAGCAGGTGCAAAATGAAATTTAGAATTTTGTTTTCCAAGATGGAAATGATAGTATGGTCTTTTACCAATTCAGGCAAGTTCAGCATCAAATCCACCTACAGTTTTATTAAAGGGCAAGCACACTCGTCTGATTGGGGGTTTAAAATCAGTAAACTTTGGAATCAAAAAATTCCCCCAAGGGCATCCTTGTTTTGTTGGAAGCTGTTGAAATATGATGTCCCTGTTGATAGTCAAGTTCAAAAAAGTGGGGTTTACTTAGCTTCCTGCTGTGTCTGCTGTTTTTCCTCTCATGACATTGAGGATGTTGAACATTTATTTGTCAACAGTGACTTGGCCAAGCTTCTTTGGAGTTATTTCACACCTTTGCTACCCACTTCATGTCTTGAAATACCTACTATCAGATGTAGGCTGAGAACAGTAATAAATGAGGCAAATATCTATACTCCTAAAGGTTTTATGTCTCTTCTTATGTCTATCATGATTACCTGGGAAATCTGGAAATTCAGGTGTCGTGCAAGGTATGAAAACAAAAGAACAAATGCTATGCTGATTTCGGATTTGATTCTTGCAGAGATTATTCAAATTATGAATCAGGTCAGATTCACTCATGGGGGCAGCCTTGATTATCTGAAACTTGTACAAGATTTTGGTATAACAATCAATTGTAGCCGTATTGAATACTTTGTAGTTCGGTGGATAGCTCCTTCTATTAATTTTTCTCTCAAGGTGGATGGGGCAAGCAAGGGAAATCTTGGTCCTACAGGAGGCGGTGGCTGTTTCAGGAATTCTTATGGTCAGTTCAAGCTGGGCTTTTCTTATTACTATGGAATTGGTTCAAATATGGTGGCCGAAGGTCAAGCTCTATTAGATGGTCTTCGACTAGCTCAGTCACATGGCATTCAGATATCTGTTATTTTTATTGATTCGATGGTTCTTATTGAGCTGCTGCAGAATAAAAGAGAACCTCCATGGTCCCTTCTTCCTTGGTGGAAAAGTTTGAAACATCATTTCTCTATTTGCAACTGTTCCATTACTCATTCCTTCAGAAAAGCTAATCAGTGTGCTGATGGAGAGCTGCCATTGTTAGCTAAAGGATATGCCATTGATGATGCCAATGGCATTCCTAATTTTCGTAGAAGGCGTGTTTAGTTTTTTTTTTCATTCTTTCATTGTACTTCAGAGGCCTGTCCTCCCATGCACATGTATACATTTGACATAGCAAATAAAGCATCTAATGGTGGATAGGTGGAGTGAGAACATTCCTTTCCTCTGGAATGGGGGTGTACTCTCCCTTCTTCCCTGTTAGATGACTTGGTTTCATAAAAAAAAAACGGTGCATTCAGACGAACCTTAATATATTATTTCTAAAATCTTAACCTAAAAAAAAGTTATGCGAGGTTGGTTAGGACAGCGCCCGGGCTTGCTACCCTTGGGTTCGTTTATCAAAAGGCCCTTAGAATTTTACTTACTTTACTCTATATTCTCATATTCTTGATATTATTATCTATACTTTCGTATCAAAAAAAAGATTGTTCAGTTATATCTCTGTGTTCTACTCATTCTCAGATTCTAGATATTACTATGTATACTTTCACATTAAGAAATATTGTTAAGTTATATCTCTCATTCTCTAATTAATAGAATATTTTATTAAATATGTAAAGTATAAGATTTTAAAAAGGTGTATAAGATAATATGAAAGATTTTAGGAGGATGTAGATCATTATTTTAATTAGAGATTTTTTTTTAAAATATGCTTATTTTAAAAAGTATTTACCCAAATATTTATGCTAATTACAATACTTAGAATAATAGCTTTTAATAAAAATATAAAAATATGTTTAAAATTTACTCTCTCTCTCTCTCTCACACACACACGGGCGTGCAAGACCGTCGTTTTCTTTCTTCTTTTAAAGCGAGAGTAAAAATGTCATTTAATCTTCAAAATCCTCTACCATCGATCGAAAGTAACTCTTGTCAAGAGTTTTTTGAAACCAAATAGCACGAATTATCTTGTGTCTATATCTCTCCTCACGTGGAAATCCTTGCAAGCACGTAAGCCGATGAATGTTGGCTAGTTTGAAAATAGTGTTGCGCTATTAAAAATTTTAATAATTGGAATCACCTCCGAAAGACGAAACAAACTTTGAGTCTTAACAAATGAAAGGGGTATCTAAAAAAATGTAAAGGATATAGTAACAATTTCTTACCTGCCCCGAAGAGGCGACCACTCAGTTCCCTTATGCTCGCGCCCTCCCTTCCCCTCCAACCTTTTGCTACGTCCTCTCTCCCTCTGCTTCTCCCCGGTCTTCTCCCCCTCTCCTGTTCCTTCCTCTTCGACGGCCGGAGCTACACCAACGTCGACGCCCTGCTATTGTTGCTACGGCCGTGGCCGACTAGCCGCCGCCACCTTGTTTGCTTACCACGAGAAGGGAGCCAGATCCAAGTGCGGGAACCAACCATGGGTAAAGGCCTACCAGGTGGCGTTATCTCTCTCGCATAACAACCACACTTATTCACCTATTGCCGAGCTTGTCCTGCCATAAAAAATTACAACTTTGTGATGCGGAGTGAGTTACACGGTTTATAATAGATGATCCTAATTTATTTGGAATCGTCGAAGACATCTATGTTGAAAGATCATTTTTTAATTTTTCATATTTTATAGTCAATTTGTGGGTCTTTTTAGTTAAAAAAATGATTTGTTAAGTTAGTTGGAATTTTATTAATAATTTGTTTTACTTTGATATGTATTTTGTTTATTTTAAGAGCACGACTATTTGTAATGATAAAATTGAAAAAATTAATTTATATTTTTTGTTATTTATAAATAAAAATATATTAATCTTAATTTCGATTAAGTAATAATTAGAGAGAAAAATAAATTATGCCGTCGTAATCTATTTCTCAAATTCTGACTTATTCTTCCTAAACGTGAGGTCGAATCCCCCGTCTCCACCTTATTCCTTCTCCACCGTACCACCCCTTCACTGTTCATTTATTTTTACCTACTTCTTTTCCTTCTCCTTCCTCCGTACCGTCGCTGCTACGCCTGCTTTCTGCTTCTTCTTCTCTGTGAAGCCCAAGCCGCAGCAGAGACCACACTGCCGGCGCATCCAGCCACCACCGCGAGCCCCCTTCCGCCGGCGCTGCGTCCTCCGCAACCATCGTTCCCCGACGCAAGCCCCTGTGCGCCCACGGCCGCGCGCCCTCCCGCCCCCTGCCGCTGACGCCGGCCACTCCACCGGCGCCGTCCATTTCTCCGCCGTGCCCCACGCGTGGGCGCCCCTGCGAACCAACCGCACACGATCACCCACATTCCCCTTCATCTTTTCTCCTCCTTTCTCTCCTCTGCGCACAAAGCCCCTGCCCACCGTTACCTTCTTCCTCATTCCCCCACCGCCCCTTTCTGCCTCTTTCCACTCCGGCAGTACCACCACCGCGGCCGCCGGCAACCGCTCCACCCAGCGCTGCCGTTGACGTCTCTGCGAACCAGGCCGTCAGAAACGGCAGATCCGCCGTGCCGCTGCGTCTCCGCCGGGGTCTCCCCTGTCCGCCGCCCTTCCATCCCGCTTAGGCACGCCGGCCACCGCCGACATCCGTCCTCCGTTCTCCAGGTAGCAGGGCGTCCGCCTTGTCGCCAGCGCCAGCCGCCGGCCCTGCAACCCAAGGCGACGCCCCTCTGTGCCGGCCGCCCTGCGGGTCGCCCGACTCCGCCAGCCGGACGCCACGGTCCCCCTGTCGGCGCCGGTGCCCACGCCGGCAGTCCGCCTACGCCCCTGACAGCGGCAACAGAAGCAATTTCTTTGTATCCGGACGTCTTCTTGTTCTTCTGAGTTAATGCTAGAACTCCGGTGTAACAGAACAAGGAAAATAAGCTTTATTCCACTGTTAATTCTTCATCATGGATACAATTGCGAGAAAACTTCTTGAGGATGATGAGGTTGACAGGATGCACCCTGGGGCAGCTGTGGAGGCACTTACAGCGGCTCTGAACAGAGACATTGGGATGGATATGGCGCCCCACTTCTATCTCTCAGCCGCCTGATCTCCCTGGTACCTTGGGAGCATTGGTCACTGAGCTTGTCCTACATCACTTTGTAGTTCACATGAAAATGCGATATTTGCGGAGGATGGGAGTTCTGGATCCTCCTGCACCGGATGCTTCAAGAGTTGCGTGCGCACTGATCTGTCGCGTTTTTATTTCTTCCTTCCAATCAAGGTGATCTTTTTACTAGGGGTTGGAGATTTCGTGTCCTGAAGCGTGCTGGGAGCAATGGCCGAGCGGGCAGTTCCCACGAGCACGTTGGGCGCGCTGAAGAGGCACAACATCCTGATGGTGTCGGATTTTTTCTACCCCAATTTTGGGGGCGTCGAGAGTCACATCTACTACCTATCGCAGTGCCTGCTCAAGCTTGGCCACAAGGTTAGAATCATTTAATTGTCGTATGAAGTGGTGGGTTTTTATTTTGGTATATAATTTAAGGGAAGATCAAACTCACAAACTATTTCTGATTATATAATAAGTGGAACGTATGATCTGGGTAACGGAGCTCTGCCATCAATTGTATACCTTCTGTTATCAACAATTTCGAGAGTAAAATGTCATGAACAATCTCAGATTTCAAGGGGTTTACCTTATTTCCCTGGAAATGCATTTAAGTTCATAAACTGGATACCATTTTTTAACTTTGTCTTCTAAATAAGTGAAAAGGAATTACTCTGAGCAAAGAATCTCCCACTAGTTAATTTTCATGGATCAAACAGTCTTAGGTGGGTAACATTGGAAAAACAAATATACAAGAAAATAATGCACTTCAACCGTTGTTTTCTGATCTCCAGAGAAATGTATGACATGCATTTAACAGTGACATCAATCACAGTTTCCATTTTTTTGGTATGGCAGGTTGTGGTTATGACGCATTCCTATGGCAATCGCTCAGGTGTACGGTATATGACTGGTGGGTTAAAAGTATATTACATCCCTTGGAGGCCTTTCTTAATGCAGAATACATTACCGACATTCTATCTGACACTTCCGATTATGAGGACCATCCTCATAAGGGAAAGAATATCTGTGGTGCATGGGCATCAAGCATTTTCGACTCTCTGTCATGAAGCTTTAATGCATGCACGGACAATGGGATACAAGGTCGTATTCACTGATCATTCACTCTATGGTTTTGCTGACATTGGTAGCATTCACATGAATAAGGTGCTGCAGTTTACTTTGGCAGATGTGAATCAAGCTATATGTGTTTCTCATACAAGCAAGGAGAACACAGTCCTCCGATCTGGGATACCTCCAGAAAAGGTCTTTGTTATTCCCAATGCCGTGGACACTGCTATGTTCAATCCTGCTCCTGAGAGGCTGAAACATGATGAAATTATTATAGTTGTGATTAGCAGATTAGTCTACCGGAAGGGTGCAGATCTTCTTGTAGAAGTTATTCCAGAAGTCTGCAACTTATTCTCAAATGTAAGTTATTTAGTCTTCTTCTGGTTCCCTTTTCTTTTGAATTTGTACTAGTCTGGAAAGAGTCTCTTCAGCAGAAAGTCGATTTAGAAGACAAGTAGACAACTGATTTTTGCTATCTGCTAGATACATAATGTTCACATAGTCATCAGTCTTCTCGATGTCCATTGTACCCACATGCCTTGAACACCACAAACCGTATTGTTGTGTTCCTGAGTTGCCCTTGCGTTCTTGTTGTCAAATGGTGTGTGAAAATTTTAATTCTTAGGTTCGTTTCATTATTGGAGGAGATGGCCCGAAAAGGGTGCGGCTTGAAGAGATGAGGGAGAAATATTCTCTTCAGGATAGGGTTATTATGCTGGGGGCTGTTCCACATGCTCAAGTGCGATCTGTCTTAATATCAGGTCACATATTTTTAAACAGGTATGATCTTATACAGGTTCCTTTCCTCATTAGATGCTCTGTGAATTACCACGAAACTTGATAGGGTAAGTGAACAGTGTCACTTATCATTGTTACTGATGTTTCTAGGCACCAAACTGTTCTATCAACATTGTAAATTTTCATTTCCATCCTGCATTCTCCATCATAGCATACACCATGAATGTTTCATTGTGAATTTTCTGGAATGCATGCTAATTTTCATTTTCTTATATTAAAATTTGGCCATATTAAAACAAGTGAAGAATACATCCATGATTGTGCTCATATTCTCTTTTCCTCATCCTCTCCTTATGCCCATTGCTAATCAATTTCTTGGCTCATTTGCAACTTTATGCACTGGGATAAGGATTTGATACTTATGTAAACTAGTCTTCCTACTCCTTTATAACATGAGATAAAATTGTCAAGCTTATGCTCCTCAATCCTCACCCAAATGGTTAATGGTTTGGGCATGACCTGTTGTATTAGGCTTCTGGCTATTTGATGCACCTGGGAGTGGGAGTCCCAGCCCTCATTGTACATGTTGGCTGACTGCCAGAAGGCATTAGCAAATTCATTTCTTATTTTGAATTTGTTTTATAAATGTCACTATGAATTCCAGTTGGAGTTACGAATCTCGGAAGATTGCACTTTCCATTGGCCATGGGTATCGCTTCATTTTGAATACTTATAGTCAGAATTGGCATGACCAGAAACTGATACACCGAACTTTCCACCCCCCATTACTGAATATTTATGATATCTGCCATAAGATTACGACATGTACATCTAAAAAGAACGGCGTGTAGATTCATGGTGATCATTGGTTCTGATGCCATGCAACAATCTCAAATGCTCTTGGGTTGCTTGAAACCCAAGGAGAAGGTCAACAGATGCCATTTATGGAGAGTAGATCCCTATGTTGAAGGTGGCTTTGCTCCAACATACATAATGGTAGTGTGAGTCAACGTATAAAAAAATGTGTATGCATATATGATACATATTTCCTCCTTGATAGGGGTGTCATCACCATCAATATGTTTGCCCTTGCATTATTTGATGGGTTTCATAGTGACTGGTTCCTAGTCTGTATAACTGAAGGCACCAATCAACAACAGATCACGCCTATATAACCTAACAGTAATTCCTTTTTTTCTTACACTTGTAATGATGCGGATTCTTTCTGTAAAAGGTGCAGGCTCTGCATTGGCTGAATGACATCCAAGTAATGGTAAGAGGAAAGGAATGGTGTTACCATTCATCTAACCTGAGATGTGATCTATTGGTAACTTCCATTTTCAACACTGTCTTTACTTGGTACACAGATGGCTTAAGAATTAAGCCTTAGGATAAATGGCCATGACCCTTTTTTGGATGTGATCACCACTGAAACAAGCCCAAAGAGAAACTTAGATGAGTATATAGGTCCTATATGATGTTTGTCAGCTCCAGAAAATAAAGATATATTTTATACATCCATGCTTTAAGATAGGCCACTCCGGTATTTTTTTTTTAAGGTGGGTAGTACCACTATCGTATTAAAAGAAAAAAGGGATATACAAGTGTAGTCAATGAGATCACGAAAAATCCCTATACAAAAGAGGCCTTCTACACCAAGGCGAAGTGCTCGGTACTAACCCCCAAAAAAACCATAAATGGAAGACTTGTGAGAGTTAACATTACAAAGGATCTCTGCCCACTCTCTCACAAATAAAAGAGATCACTCTATCCAAATCTCTAGCTTCTCCTCTGAAGGATCTATTGTTCCTTTCACCCCATAATGCCCACAAAGTAGCATGAAGAATCAGCCACTACATAACTCGATCCCCCTTGAGATTCCACCTCCTATGCCAAAGACTGATTAAAAGATGGACACTCCCTTGCATGCCGATGCTAGAATGACTCCTCCTTGCGACTCTAGTCCACACTTTAGTCCACTCCAGTAATACATTGATCAGATTGTTACCCTTGAGGAGGACTGCAGCTCTTGGCATCATTCTGAAGACAGACTCCTGGGACGCAAAGGTCTCTGAAGTAGGATGACCCCGGACTGTAAGAATTTAAATACTTATCCCTATCGATAGCTACTTTTAAGTCAATCTTCACTTACCTCATGGAAGACTATTCAAAATGTTAATAGGCTTGAAGATAGCAAGTTCACAGGTTCGCATGGTGATCAGCAAGTCTGTTTCCTCATTTGTTGCCAATAATTTGGACCTATTCATTCCCCATGCTTCAGTCTCTGCTGAATCTAAATGTGATGTTCCTAATAATAAAAACAATATATGCTTTCAAGATCTATGTAGTCAGAGGCGAGAGGCGACCAAGGGGTCGCCTCGTGCCTCAAATGCTTGGGCAATGGCCTAGGCGTTTAGGGTGATATTTTATTAAAATAATATATATGTATCAAAAAATAAGATATATGTCTAAATATCACAAAAATGCATCTTTTATGTAAAATTCATGTACAATTTAACAACAAATTGCAACTGTGAATTGTGAACTACCTAACTCAAAAGTTATCAAATTGCAATTTAAATGATCAGGGGCTCAACCCCTCTCTCTGTCTGTGTGTGTATGTGAGACACAGACAGAAGAGAGAATGTAATATCCCGGACCTTTCGGATCCTTCTTCGTGGGTCCCGGATCTGATTTCTCGGAGTGTTCTCCGTCTTGTCCGAAATTTCGTTTCGGACATCTTCCGTGTCCGGATCGGCGCGATCCGGAGTTGTTTCGGAGGCCCGGGAGCGTTCCGCGGCTTTTCCGCATGTGTTTTTCGATTCCCGGTGTGTGTTTCGGTAATTCCTTAGGAACCTCGTTGCCGGTGAACCGGGTCGTTCACCTAGGCGAGAGTGGTACCGTTGCGATCGGTGCGTTCCGAGGATCGCGAAAATGTAATTTTCTATTTTTCGAAAATTCAGGATTTTCTATTTAAACCCCCCATTTTCTTTTCTTTTTCTTCTTCTTCTTCTTCCTTTCTTCTCCTTCCTCACCGTTTCCCCCTTCGTGGGGCTAGCTTGGGGTTGGAATGGGCGATTCCGGCGAGGTTCGCCGTTTTCGCGCCGGTGGGCGATGTGCGGTCGAACTAGGGCCCGCACAACCCTTGTGCGGCCCCGTTCTGGCCGTCCATCAGCTCTGCGCGCTGTGGCTGGGGCTCGGCGCGCAGTGGGCTTGTGCGGTCTGTCGTGGGAGCGCATATCCTAAGGTGTTGCCCCACAACGACCGCACAACCTTGGGATTTTCGACCGTTGTACAGTGCACCGGGGTGTGCGGCCAGGAGCTAGCTGCATAACCCCTCGTGCGGCTAGGGGCTGGCCGTACGTCGTCTGGTGCCGTTGCCTGGGTGTGCGGCCAGATCTAGGCCGCACAACCCTTGAACGGTTAAACCATAGCCGTTCTTCCCTAGTGCGGCTACGGCATAACCGTTCAGATTTATTACCGTTGGGAGACGAACGGCCAGGAGCTGACCGTTCTTCACCCACGTGCGGCCAGGAGTTGGCCGCACATCTGTTGAACGGGCCCTTGTTGGCCGTTCCTCAGTCTGTTTGGGCCTGGGTAGAACGGTCCTGTTCTGGCCGTTTAACCCTTGGTGCGGTCCTTCTGCGACCGCACATCCCTGAGCGGCTCAGTGTGGACCGTTCAAGGGGACAGATCGTGTCGGCGGGTCTCCCGTCATACCGAGTGGTACCGGGAGATGTCGCTGTCGGCTTCTGTCACCCTGCGACGGTATTGGTACGAGGGGTGTTCCTTATACCGTCCGGTTGTGACGCGGCTTTCCGTTGACTTGAGAGTCTACTCCGTAGTGACCCTCCACTAGTTGTAGCCTGCTTACACGCGTGTGGTCCCACCAGGGAGTGGTGGAGAGGCTACCCTTAGAGACGGTTTGTGGACCGGTTTCCGTCGGGCCCCACGTCTTGCAGCCAGAGTCCGGCTGAGGGGAAAATCGGTCAGAGGGCCAGACCAGGGACGTGCGGTCTGTGTGTGCACACGTGGTTGAGGACGGTTGGACCCACGCTGACGAGCGTGACCCCAACTAGTCACTCGTTTGTTGTTCTTGTGTGGTGTTCGTGCCTTTAGTAGGAGCTACCATGTCAGGCAATTCACCTGCTGTGCGGTATAAAACGTCAGGGGACGCTACCGGCTGTGCTTCTAGTGGGTGGTACTCTTGTCGAGTCGGGAGTGTCAGACTGTCAGTCTTTGCGACTTCGACCTTCTGGTTTTGTCGCGTTGACCGTGGTGTTCCGGTCGTTTCACCGTGGCACGTGTGTCGGCTTTTGTGCCGTGAGAACGGTGTTTTGTAGATTGCAGGGCTTCCCTTTTCGAGGTACTCGCTTACTGCTAGCGTAGCAGTTTCTTCGTTTGCGAGGTAGGGTTCGAGTGATCCCTACTGAGTCTTGTTCCAAGACTCATTCCCTGCGTGTTTTCACCGTGTTTCAGGTGAGTCGCGGTCTCAGGGGAGCGCGTCTGAGGCTCAGCGTGGTTCGAGTGCCCAACGTTAGTGCCAGAGGTCAGAGCCGGGGTATGTCCCGTGTAGCTCTACTTTTCTTTCTTGTCTCTGTACTATTTGTGGACTACTGCTGTTGTTATTTTACTTTATCTTGTGGACCATGTATCATGTAAACTGTTTTATTTCTGCAATTATTTGTGATACTTGTGTAGTCTCCACACCTTCCTTTAACCCTTCCGAGTCTCTGGACTCGTGGGTGGCGGTGCGAGTCTCGGGTTATCGGGCCTTCCCGGTAATCGGATTCTCGGGTCGTTACAGAATGGTATCAGAGCCGCAGTTGTGGGATTATACGAGAATCATAAGTAATTGTGGTGGTCCACTAGTCCACAGCGATGATGTACGGTTGACACTGGCATCGGGTATCGTGCGTTTTTCTTGACCTTGCTGTTTCCGTGTTTTCTGTCTTTTGTTTTAAGAGCGAGTATGGCGTCGAGGCGGAGCACTCGCTCTCAGTAGGGGCAATCGACTGGAGGTCAGGAGATCCAGCAGGGGGTTCAACGAGATCAGGAGGAGCATAGTAGAGCGCCACCGGGGGCCACCGAGGCAGTGGATACTACGACGCTTCCGGGGGCCGAGGATTTTTTTCGTGGCATGTACCAGCTCATGTCGCAGCAGTTCGGCGGAGAGGCTGGTGAGGGCTCGTCGACCAGGGGTGGGCCAGGTCGAGCAGTGAGGGATTTCATGCAGTTTCATCCACCTTACTTCGGCGGTCAGCCAGACCCTGATACGGCTCGGAGTTGGCTCGACGAGATGGAGCGGGTGTTCAGTTCCGCGCGGAGTACTGCGGATGACAGAGTGATGTTGGCCTCCAACCAGTTGCAGGGTACGGCTCGGGAGTGGTGGTCTTCCGAGTGGAAGACATCTTTCCAGCTTCGTCCACTTGAGCAGATTGCGTGGGGCGACTTTGTCAGTGCTTTCGAGCGTACCTACTGTCCAGAGTTTATTGCTACGCAGCAGATGCGTGAGTTTCTGGAGCTGGTTCAGGGCGACATGTCCGTGTTGCAGTACAGGGCCCGATTTTTGGAGCTGGGTCGGTATGCAACCCATATCATGGAGCATGAGTGGGTGAAGACCGCACAGTTCGTCCAGGGCTTGAGACAGGAGCTGAGGCACCATTTGATCGCGAATGCGGCCACTGATCTGGAGACAGCGTCTCGTGTTGCGGCTTTCTTGGAGATGGATATGCAGAGGACTCGAGGACCGATCAGCCAGGGGCAGTCTTTGTCGGGTCGCAGCCAGCAGTCGGCTACCCAGCAGCAGGGTTCCTTTCAGCGTGTGTCGGGTGGTTCAGGAGCGCCGGCACCGGCAGCGTCGGCGACATGATCTGCGTCTTTTGGTTTGAAGGTCAAGAAGTTCTTCAAGAAGGGGTTCGGTAAGAAGAAGTCCAAGGATCAGGGGCAGGCATCATCGGGCAGTGTACAGCAGCTGGTCCCGTTTCAGCGTCAGGGGTCAGTAGGTGGATCGCGAGGACCGTGTCTATGGTGTAGCGAGTACCACCCAGGCAGGCAGTGCACAGCTGTGACGACCCGGATTCCGGATACCAGATATACCCGGTAGGACTACCGAATACACCTGATACCACTTGGAACCCGCGAGGCCTCCCAAGAGCGGTAAAGCTCCGAAGGGAAAAAGGATTGTCGTGTAGTATATTGAACTGACAGATATAGCAGTAAGCAATTAAATTTCATTAGATCGGGTTGCTAAAGTAGCAGAAATAAAATTATATTTTATTTAACAGATTTTAACAATTACATGTCAGAGTCAAGTCCAAAGGAAAGACAACAAGTCTAACAGCAGTACAGTCGACAGAAAAGAAAGACGTACCAAGAAGTCGGGAGAATCCCGACGGAGGTACCAGCTGGCAGCTACGACTCGAAGTCTAGGACCCGCGGAAGCAGCACGAACAAAGTCACCCCACCTGAAAAGTAGGGGTGAGCCTCGTGTCACTGGCTCAGTAGGGGTCACGCAGATCCCCACTGAAAACAACGCAGTAACACGCAACACGAAAACAACAGTAGTAGCAAAGCAGGAAAACTACTACTAGAAAAGCTGTAAAAGAAAGCCGTCAACGGAAAGAGCAGCTACTGCTAAAAGAAGAGAAAAGCCGCATTCACCAAAATACAGCCGCCGACAAACCACGACGCTCAAAGCCACTCGAACCACTACACAGAGAGACTCGGGCGCACGCACGCCCCAATTGCCGTGTACGCTCACCAAAGCACAGCCACGTACACGACCGGAGCGTCGTGTACCACACTAAGCTGGTCCAGGCCCAGTCCAGAACAGACCAACTCAGAAGGGAAACACAGACTCCGAGAAAACACGAGAGTCACGCGTCATGTGACGGAAGCACCTCCTCATTAGAAGAACAGCCAGCTGCGTCCACTGACGCCTTATGCTGCGCCGAAAAGTGTCTCGTCTACGCTGTCGTCACAACGGCCCGACAGAGACTACGACCACCTCACAAGTAGAACAGCCAGCTGCGTCCACTGACGTCTTATGCTACGCCGACAAGTGTCTCGTCTACGCTGTCGTCACAACGACCCGACAGAGACTACGACACAACCACAGCACCAGAACAGGAGCTACAGTAACAAGTGACTAGTCAGGGTCACGCCCGTCGGTGCATGTCCTCAGCCCCTGACCACGTGTGCACACACTGGCTCTTGCCTGAGCCAGGCCCTCTAGCTAGTTTTTCCCCCTCCGTAGGACGCTACGGCCAAGCCGGGGGCCCACGGAACAGCTTAGGAACCGTTAATCGTGATACCCTACCACCTCTCCCTGGTGGGTCGACCGCGTCGTAGGGCTACAACCAGTGGAGGCTCACAAGACACGGAGACTCTGAAACACGAGTGCTGGAGTACTGATAGGCCAGGCCGCGCTGTCGCCCATACTACAAAGCACAAAGGCAGGACACCAACTGCCAACAGACTCAAGACAAGACAACTAGACCTGCAAACACCACGATCCTTGAGTTACGCAACTCAGGGTCAAGATCGTCGTGCAAAGCGGTAACACACCGCCAATCGAGCTAATCCTAAGCCGGGAAACGACTCACACGGAGGAAACAACTCACGAAAACCTGAGGGAACACCAAGACCCTCAGCACACCTGGACACGCGGACCGAGGTGAGACGATACCTCGAGTCATCCAGAACAACCGTCTCGAGCTGGACAGAACCGTCAAGACACACACACCGGGTCACATGTCAACCACTGGGTCACACCGGGTTGACCCGAACCGGCCAACGACACACCAAACGACTCAACAGGATGGGCGGTCGCAGGAACCACACAACGAAACACAATCCCTAGAGGCTAAAAACACCACATGCACGCGTCGGATCGTGAGATCAGGGCGATTTCCTCAAATCGACCCAAAACGAGTCACCGAGGTTCCCGGACTCCTACCGGCCCCGAATGACGACCAATCGACACAAAACCTACGTGAATGAGATCCAAACATCTAAGCGATCATTTTAACACTAACTAGACCGAGAATGATTGCCGTTCTCCGGCGAACCCTGAAAACGCCAAAACTATGATTTTCCCCAAACAAGCTCGATCTAGCCCGTTCTAGCGCCAAACCACGCACAGAAGCAGGGAAAACGTAGAGGACGAAGTGGTGATCCATCTCCCTACCTCCACCGAAGAAACCACGCCCCAAGGGGACTAAACCACGCCAAAAATCGCCAGGAACACGAACGTCGCCTTCTCGGAATCCACCAAGGGATCGCGCCCGCCACGCTCAAACCGCCGCCCCATCCCGCGTCCCGATCACTCCATCGCGTCCTCGCCTCGGCCAACTCCGCAACGGTGTGCACCCCGCCCCGAGAGACCTTGAAACGAGAGAGAACGAAGAGAGATGATGAACGGTTGAAAATGAGGCATCCGAAAGACCTAATAAAGATCCAATAGGGATACAGGGCATTACAACAGCGCCGATAGTTTGTTTCCGGTGTGACCAGCCAGGGCATATGACGCGTGACTGTCCTCAGAGGCCACAGCAGCAGCAGCCGTTTCCTCAGCAGCAGCAGGTTCCCCCGCAGTAGAGGCAGCAGCAGCAGCAGCCGCAGGGACAGTATCCGCCGCTACCCAGGTCAGCTAGCGTGGGAGGCCGGCAGAGAGCTCGAGACCAGATCACACACATGACAAGGGCAGAGGTAGTGGCGTCGCAACTCGTGGAAGGTACCGTTCGGATTTTGGGTTGTGCGGCTCTGGTTTTGTTCGATTCTGGCGCGTCTCATTCGTTTATTTCGGAGGATTTCGCGCTGAGTATTGAGGAGCCGGTGACCCAGTTGTCTTGTGATTTGGCAGTGGAGTTGCTTTCGGGTGATTTTATAATCACTCCGTATTGTTTCGATGAGGTTCCTGTGTGGATGGAAGGGCGGAGTTTGTCGACTAGGCTCTATGCGTTGCCGCTTCAGGACTTTGATGTGATTTTGGGCATGGATTGGCTCGAGGTACATCATGCGTTGGTGGATTGCGGCTCGAAGAGGGTTTATTTCCGGCGACTTCACGGACCCACCTTCTATTTCCAAGGTATCAGGTCTTCCTCTTCCCGCTTTCTTATTTCTGCGATTCGAGCTCATCGTTTGCTTGATGCGGGTTGTCAGGGTTTTCTCGCCTCCGTGGTTGTGACTGACCGCATGGAGCCGGATGTCGAGGACATTCCGGTGGTGTGCGAGTTTCCCGATGTTTTTCCGGAGGACTTACCTGGATTGCCTCCCCAGCGGGAGATTGATTTCGTTATCGAGGTTGTGCCGGGTACGGGACCTTTGGCGAAGGCTCCCTACCGTATGGCCCCCGCTGAGTTGAGGGCGCAGTTGCAGGAGCTGCTGGCCAAGGGGTACATTCGTCCTAGCTTTTTCCCTTGGGGTGCGCCCGTGTTGTTTGTGAAGAAGAAGGACGGTAGCTTGCGGTTGTGCATTGACTACCGGCAGCTGAATGAGGTGACGATTAAGAACAAGTATCCGTTGCCACGGATTGATGATTTGTTCGACAAGCTTCAGTCTGCGCGAGTGTTCTCGCAGATTGATTTGCGGTCCGATTACTATCAGCTGAGGATTCGCGAGTCCGATGTGGAGAGGACTGCGTTCAGTACAAGGTACGGGCATTATGAGTTTCTGGTGATGCCGTTCGGGCTCACCAATGCCCCCGCAACCTTCATGGACTTGATGCAGAGGGTGTTTCGTCTGTATTTGGACCAGTTCGTGGTCATATTTGTGGACGACATCCTTGTTTATTCGCGGTCTGCCGAGCACGTGTACCATTTGGGTGTGGTGTTGCAGACGTTGCGAGATCACCAGTTGTATGCGAAGCTCAGCAAGTGCGAGTTCTGGCTTCGTGAGGTGCACTTTTTGGGGCACGTGATTTCTGGTGATGGTATTTCCGTGGACCCCGCCAAGGTCGAGGCAGTAATGCAGTGGTCGAGGCCGAGCTCTGTGACGGAGATCCGGAGTTTCTTGGGGTTTGTGAGCTATTATCGTCGGTTTATCCATGATTTTTCTCGCATTGCGGCCCCGATGACTAGATTTACGCGGAAGGATGTGCCTTTCGTCTGGTCTGAGGAGTGTGAGCAGAGTTTCAGGGAACTGAAGAGATTGCTCACCTCGGCTCCGGTGTTGGTTTTACCTTCTGGATCGGGGGGTTTTGTGGTGTGTACAGATACTTCCGGGGTCGGATTGGGTGCTGTGTTGATGCAGCATGGTAGAGTGGTGGCTTATGCATCTCGGCAGCTGAAGCGCCACGAGGAGAACTACCCTACCCATGACCTGGAGTTGGCGGCTGTGATCTTCACGCTGAAGATCTGGAGGCATTATCTGTACGGCGAGAGGTTTGAGGTGTTCACTGACCATCAGAGTCTGCGATATGTGTTCACGCAGAGGGACCTTAACCTCAGGCAGAGGCGTTGGATAGAGTTTATGAAGGATTGTGACTTCACCCTGTCTTATCAGCCGAGCAGGATGAATGTCGTCGCCGATGTCTTGAGTCGGAAGGTCACGATCAGTGCCTTAATGTTGAGGAAGTGGAGGCTCTAGGAACAAGTGCCCGATGTTTCATTCATGCTCAAGATTCCCCAGGAGCCATGGTTGGCAGTGCTTGCTAGTCTGACTGTCACGCCTGCTATCCGCCGTCAGGTGACAGAGGCTCAGCATGCGGATCCTGAGTTGCCCCGGATTTTGGCTTTGGCTAATGTGGAACTCGGCGAGGACGGTGCCGTGAGGTTCCGTGGCAGGCTGTCCGTCTCGGTCGAGGAGCGGGTTCGCCGTGCGGTATTGCGCGAGGTTCATGGGAGCAGGTACACCGTACACCCGGGTGCGACGAAGATGTATCGGAACTTGCGGAGGCAGTTCTGGTGGCCTGGCATGAAGAGAGATCTCGTCGAATTTGTGGCCAGGTGCCCGACCTGTCAGCAGGTGAAGGCGGAGCATCAGCGATCGGGAGGTACTCTCCAGCCCTTGGATGTTCCTGCGTGGAAGTGGGACCACGTGACCACGGATTTCGTGGTGGGATTGCCGAGGACTCCGAGCGGTCAGGACAGTATTTGGTTGCTGGTGGATAGGCTGACGAAGGTGGCTCGGTTGCTGCCGGTCAAAGTCAGCTGGAGCGTGTCCAGGTTGGCTCGTCTTTATGTGGAGCGGATCGTTCCGTTGCATGGGATTCCCATCTCCATAGTGTCGGATCGGGATCCGCGTTTCACTTCTGGATTCTGGGAGAGTTTCCAGCGAGCGCTTGGCACAGATTTGGCTTTTAGCTCGGCGTATCATCCTCAGTCAGATGGTCAGTCAAAGAGGACCATTCAGACTTTGGAGGACATGCTAAGGTCCTACTGCCTGGAGTGGCAGGGGAGTTGGATTCACCACCTACCGTTGATAGAGTTTGCCTATAACAACAGCTATCATTCGAGCATCGGCATGGCTACTTATGAGACGTTGTATGGACGTCCGTGTCGGACTCCATTGGATTGGTTTGAGGTCGGTGAGCGTGTTTTGACGGGACCGGAGTTGGTGCAGCAGTGTGTGGAGGTTGTGCACCTGGTTCGTCAGAACATGTTGGCGGCCCAGAGTCGACAGAAGAGTTATGCTGACCGTAGGCGACGGCCTCTCGCATTCGCCGTGGGCGATCGCGTGTTCTTGAGAGTTTCTCCGATGAAGGGGGTGATGTGTTTTGGACAGCGTGGGAAGCTGAGTCCCCGCTATATTTGGTCCTTTCCACATCGTGGAGCGCATCGGTGAGGTGGCTTATCGGTTGCAGTTACCCCCTGAGTTGGCATCGGTGCATGACGTGTTCCACATCTCGATGCTGCGGAAGTATATGCCCGATGACTCTCATGTACTCGAGGATTCTGTTTGGCCCGAGGTGACTCCAGACCTTTCTCTTCCAGAGTTTCCGATCCGCGTGGAGGATAGACGAGAGCAGCGGCACTCTGGTGGTGAGGCTTCTTGGGAGCGTGAGGACGAGATGCGTCAGCAGTTCCCTTACCTGTTTGAGTGAGTCTTTCTCTTCTTTCCCTTGGGTTGTTCTCAATTTCGAGGACGAAATTCCTTAAGGGGGGAGGGCTGTAATATCCCGGACCTTTCGGATCCTTCTTCGTGGGTCCCGGATCTGGTTTCTCGGAGTGTTCGACTCCGTCGTGTCCGAAATTTCGTTTCGGACATCTTCCGTGTCCGGATCGGCGCGATCCGGAGTTGTTTCGGAGGCCCGGGAGCGTTCCGCGGCTTTTCCGCGTGTGTTTTCCGATTCCCGGTGTGTGTTTCGGTAATTCCTTCGAAACCTCGTTGCGGGTGAACCGGGTCGTTCACCTAGGCGAGAGTGGTACCGTTGCGATTGGTGCGTTCCGAGGATCGCGAAAATGTAATTTTCTATTTTTCGGTATTTTTCGAAAATTCAGGATTTTCTATTTAAACCCCCCCATTTTCTTTTCTTTTTCTTCTTCTTCTTCTTCCTTTCTTCTCCTTCCTCCCTCACGACCGTGGCCGCCCCCCCTCTCTCTCTCTCTCCTGTTCGAGCGCGGCGACCTCTGTTTCGGCTGCAGACGGCGGCGGTGCGACGGCGCGAGGACGTGGGTGATGACGAGGCGATCGTGCCGGCGTGCGGCAAGCGTGGGAAGGCGAGGTTCTAATGGCATTCTTCGTAGATTTGGGCTTGGATCGGCGCGTCTCGTCGCGGACCGGAGGTAGGGTGACGTTCCTTAGTCTCTTGTCTTCCTTCCCAGCGAGTTTTAGCTCGAGATGAGGTCGAGAGGGGTCAATTTCGTGCCGGGAAGGGCCGTTCATGTCGTGGGGAGAGTTCGTCCGATCCGCCGTTTTGAGCCCCGATTCCGTGGTTCACGGGCGTAGGAGCATGCTAGTGGGTTTGGGGGTTCTTCTCTCACCGTTTCCCCCTTCGTGGGGCTTGTTTGGGGTTGGAATGGGCGATTCCGGCGAGGTTCGCCGTTTTCGCGCTGGTGGGCGATGTGCGGTCGAACCAGGGCCCGCACAACCCTTGTGCGGCCCCGTTCTGGCCGTCCATCAGCTCGGCGCGCTGTGGCCGGGGCTCGGCGCGCAGTGGGCTTGTGCGGTCTGTCGTGGGACCGCATATCCTAAGGTGCGGCCCCACAACGACCGCACAACCCTGGGGTTTTCGACCGTTGAGTTTACCGTTGTACAGTGCACCGGGGTGTGCGGCCAGGAGCTAGCCGCATAACCCCTCGTGCTGCCAGGGGCTGGCCGTACGTCGTCTGGTGCCGTTGCCTGGGTGTGCGGCCAGATCTAGGCCGCACAACCCTTGAACGGTTAAACCATAGCCGTTCTTCCCTAGTGCGGCTACGGCATAACCGTTCAGATTTATTACCGTTGGGAGACGAACGGCCAGGAGCTGACCGTTCTTCACCCACGTGCGGCCAGGAGCTGGCCGCACATCTGTTGAACGGGCCCTTGTTGGCCGTTCCTCAGTCTGTTTGGGCCTAGGTAGAACGGTCTTGTTCTGGCCGTTTAACCCTTGGTGCGGTCCTTCTGCGACCGCACATCCCTGAGCGGCCCAGTGTGGACCGTTCAAGGGGACAGATCGTGTCGGTGGGTCTCCCGTCATACCGAGTGGTACCGGGAGATGTCTCTGTCGGCTTCTGTCACCCTGCGACTGTATTGGTACGAGGGGTGTTCTTTATACCGTCCGGTTGTGACGCTGCTTTCCGTTGACTTGAGAGTCTACTCCGTAGTGACCCTCCACTAGTTGTAGCCTGCTTACACGCGTGTGGTCCCACCAGGGAGTGGTGGAGAGGCTACCCTTAGAGACGGTTTGTGGACCGGTTTCCATCGGGCCCCACGTCTTGCAGCCAGAGTCCGGCTGAGGGGAAAATCGGTCAGAGGGCCAGACCAGGGACGTGCGGTCTGTGTGTGCACACGTGGTTGGGGACGGTTGGACCCACGCTGACGAGCGTGACCCCAACTAGTCACTCGTTTGTTGTTCTTGTGTGGTGTTCGTGCCTTTAGTAGGAGCTACCATGTCAGGCAGTTCACCTGCGGTGCGGTATAAAACGCCAGGGGACGCTACCGGCTGTGCTTCTAGTGGGTGGTACTCTTGTCGAGTCGGGAGTGTCAGACTGTCAGTCTTTGCGACTTCGACCTTCTGGTTTTGTCGCGTTGACCGTGGTGTTCCGGTCGTTTCACCGTGGCACGTGTGTCGGCTTTTGTGCCGTGAGAACGGTGTTTTGTAGATTGCAGGGCTTCCCTTTTCGAGGTACTCGCTTACTGCTAGCGTAGCAGTTTCTTCGTTTGCGAGGTAGGGTTCGAGTGATCCCTACTGAGTCTTGTTCCGAGACTCATTCCCTGCGTGTTTTCACCGTTTTTCAGGTGAGTCGCGGCCTCAGGGGAGCGCGTCTGAGGCTCAGCGTGGTTCGGGTGCCCAGCGTTAGTGCCAGAGGTCAGAGCCGGGGTATGTCCCGTGTAGCTGTACTTTTCTTTATTGTCTCTGTACTAGTTGTGGACTACTGCTGTTGTTATTTTACTTTATCTTGTGGACCATGTATCATGTAAACTGTTTTATTTCAGCAATTATTTGTGATACTTGTGTAGTCTCCACACCTTCCTTTAACCCTTCCGAGTCTTCGGACTCGCGGGTGGCGGTGCGAGTCTCGGGTTATCGGGCCTTCCCGGTAATCGGATTCTCGGGTCGTTACAGAGGATGTGTGCGTGTGTGTGTGTGTGAGGGGGAGAGAGAGAGAGTGAGATAGAAAGCGATAGAGCGAGACAGATTGAGAGGGGCTTGGCTCCTCTGTGTGTGTGAGAGAGAGAGTGAGATAGAGAATGGGAGGGGCCGACCCCCTGTATGCGTGTGCGTGAGAGAGGGAGAGAGTGTGTGTGTGAGTGAGAGAGGAGGAGAGAGAGAGAGAGTGAGACAGGGTGGGAGAGGGGCTGAGCCCGTGTGTGTGTGCATGAGAGAGCGAGAGAGAGAGAATGAAACAGAGAGTGGGAAAGGGGCTGAGCCACTATGTGTGTGTGCGGATGAAAGAGAGAGTGTGTGCGAGAGAGGGGGGAGAGGTACCGGTGCGAAAGAGAGAGTGACTGTCAGCTGCTCGTCGTCGTCCGCTGCTCATTGTCGTACCACGCTCGCCATTGTTCCCTCGTCTGATCACTGGTCGCTGTTCGCACGCGGGCCGCCTTTCGCCGCTCGCAGGGTCGCCGTTTGCCAGAGCTAGGGTTTCTGTTGAACAAGGGAAGATGAGAATGATCGGGGAGAGAGAGGGGCGGGAGAGTGGGTTATTTAAACACCGGATCCCCTTATCTGGTGATTGCGGGTTCGTGGGCGGACTGGTGGTTCGCGGGCGGAACGGGGCCGTGGTAGGAGAGGGGGGCCGAGCATGCCGAGGTGGGCGAGGCCGCCCAAAAGCACCTGGGGCGATCGCCTAGGCAAGCGCCTCAGGCCCTTTTGATAACATAGTTCAAGATGAACTTCTCTGCATCCCTATGCCAAGTTCTGATGTCCAAAAAGACTTGTCTAGAATTTATTTAACTATTTGATACTTTCATCTTATCTAAATACATGAGATAGGTTTGCAACTTGCATCCATAACAAGCATAGACATTAGTGAAAGTTTTGATGCATTATTCTAAGAAATATCGTGTGTTCGTTGATTTTCTTGGCAGCTCTCTCACTGAAGCTTTTTGTATAGCCATACTGGAAGCTGCTAGTTGTGGATTGCTCACAGTCAGCACTAGAGTTGGAGGTGTACCAGAGGCATCTACTCACAATACTCTAACATCCTCTTCTTTTGGCCATTCAAACCTATCCATATTCACCTGTTTAACACTCCTTCCCCCTTTCCCCTTTTTCTTATGGGGGAGGGTGATGTTGTTGCACCAGGTTCTCCCAGATGACATGGTAGTGCTCGCAGAACCAGTGCCCAGTGATATGGTGCTTGCGGTCAAGAAGGCAATAGATAGACTACCAAGTATTGATCCGCACGCCATGCACCTTCGTGTACGTGACCAAGTTTTAACCAATAACATGTCAGACTGAATTTAATTTGCCAATTTTTACTAGTCACGATGTTCAAGCTTGTCTCGTAGTTTATATTTTTCATGTTTCTTTTCAGATGAAAGATCTATATAGTTGGCATGATGTGGCTAGAAGAACTGAAATTGTTTATGATCGTGCTCTACAATGCTCAGATGAGAATCTGTTGCAACGCCTTTCAAGGTATTAGGTTTTGGACCATACATTTGCTGCATGTGATAATTAGGGGGAAAATGTCTTTCTTTAAAAATGTTTAAGTAAATATGGTGTTAGTTGACATTTTCTGCTACCCCTCTGAGGAAGCTACGCTCTTTTTAGAAACATGGAATGGATTGTTTTGCTGAACTTCCATGTGCATCATTTTTCAAAAGGTTTCTTTTCCCTTTCAGGTTTGAATGTTCTGTGTGCCTTCAAATTAATATACTCTTGGTTTCTTGTATTGTTTTCATGCCAGAGAAAAGGATACTTCTCAATTTTTATTCCTCTGTGTGCGGCTCTACCAATGGATAAATTATAAGCGAAGCAATTGTTGGATGCAGTCATGAACGTTGGCATTGTTCTTTTTATATTATACATTGCTGAAAAACTCTTATTCATAGTCATCAATTCAGAAGAGTAATACTTGCTGCACACCCAGCCTAATTGCACACATTGGTTGTGCAATGGTTTTTTTTTTAAAGTATGTGTTGACCCTGGGACCGACCTGAGGTACATGTCCATATAAGGCACACCAAGATCAGCCGACTAAAAAAATAAAAAAAAGGAATGGTAATGGACCAACCACTTTCAGCCCATTAACAATGTCCAATCTTTCTTTTTTTTTTATTTTTTAGCTGCCTGATTGTAGTGTGCCTTCTGCGGACATCTACCTTAGGTTGGCCCTGAGGTTGGCACATAATTTTAAAAATGAAAAATAAAAAAAAATCATTGCACACTCTAGGCGTGCAATTAGACTGGGTGCGTGGCATGTATTACTCATTTAGAAAAGTTCGCTGTCTCATTGTTCAACCTTTGGTTGGCTTGATTTGTACTGATTCCATTCTTGTTCATGCCTGGGATCAAAATTTTATTGATTAGCAGCTCTTAACGTTCTTTGTACCAATCCTGAATGTTTACAGGTACCTGAATTGCGGTGCCTGGGCTGGTAAACTTTTCTGTGTGGTCATGATCATCGATTTCTTGTTTTGGCGCCTTTTACAACTATGGCAGGTAATGTCCATTTGATTCTATGTTATGCTTCTCTCTAAGTTTATTCTCTAAGTATATATTCTTTATCCTTTGTGAGTGGGAAAGCAACATTTCATGGTAGACTAATTTTTCCTTTATACCTGCATTTCTTTATGGACCAGCCTGCAAATGATATAGAGGTGGTGCCAGATCTTAAACTGAATGAACATCGAGATGCAGACATGCCATGTGACTTAAGTGGAAGTCAATCCTAAGCTGATTTTTCGAGGTTTTAATGGTTTCTTTGAAGTGACAGTCCATCAACCTACTCCCATCGTGTGCATGCTCAAGGGGATGGAAGAAAATGCCTAATGGTAAAAGAAATGGTGGTGAGATTTTATTAATGCATAGCTAATGCTAATTGCTTCATAATTGGATTCGAGAATTCATACACAGTCAATTTGTGGTCCTCAGCCTCCCTAACTGCACAAGATTCAAGGACATAAAATCGAGATTTTTGAAGTGGATCGATGGTTCCAGTGTAGCCTAGTTCTTTGATATCTAAGTTTGCAATTTTTATACAGGTAGAAGTAGCTGGTGCTTCGACGTCCACCCCTGCCGTGCTGCCCCCTCTCCTGGCGTCCTGTCCTATCCTGCCTCGCTGGCACCCCCTGCTGCAGCTTCGCCAGCTCATGCTGTTGTCTCCTCAAGGTGGTTCGCCATCAACGCTCGACCAAGGTCTTCAACCGCGGTCATGCCCTCTACGTCCTCTACGTGGGTGATACTCCTCCTGACCGTTCGATGCAGCCTTCCTGGCCTTTGGGTTGTTTGTGTTACCCTCCCTTCCCTCGTGTTCCCCTCGTTGGGCTTGTGATCTCTGATGGCCGCTTGCAACTGTCTTCCTGTTTGCCATTTTGTTCTTTTGCTGTTTGCTTGTTGCTCGCCCATGGTTCTTGGGCCCTTGGTTCTACTGTTGGGCTTCTTGGGCTGCGTCCCACCTTCTTGTGTTTTGCCCCTCGCCCCCTTTTGTTTGGGCGCCTTCCCCTTTCCCACCCCCTCTTTTAATGTTCCCTTGACTGTTTTTTTTAATGAAAACGTTTGTCTGGTGACCGGGGTGGAACGTCCATTCTCTTCCGCAACAAAGGAGTTTACGGGAATCCTCGCCTAACCTTGTAAGTATTGACTGAAGTTAAAAAAAGAAGTATGAGTACGCAGGAAGTGTTTTTCTGAAGCTGAAGCAACCCGACGGATCCATTGTCTACACTCCTTGCACTCTGTTCCAAATTGCTGCCAAGTGAGAAGATTGAACAAACTTCAGAGACCTCACTGGCTTCTGTTTTGGAACAACTCTTCCCCATCGACATGGTGTTAGATTTGTCGGGAACATGTGTATGTGCTCTTTTGAAGTGAATGGAATGCGAAGAGAGTGCCTCCAGTTTTGGGTGACCGACGGGAACATGTGTATGTGCTCTTTTGAAGTGAATGGAATGCGAAGAGAGTGCCTCCAGTTTTGGGTGACCGAGCAGCACAAGCATGTCTTACTCCTGGTTGACCACATTATTTTACATTTTGGTAATGATATGAAAACGAAGAGGAAAAAAGATGTCTGTTTTGTAGTGGGAATAAAGAGCCTTTAAGTGAAGAATGCGCATGTTATTATATAGAAGACTTTTCATCAATCTCCACACGCAGTAAATTTTGTCAGTGATACTATTGATGTTTAGTTATATTCTATCAATTTTAACATTCATAGAGTAGTAAAGTTTATGATCACAATAAGTTTGATGCCTATCTAAATATGAATTAACAAGGGTGTTAAGTCTTGGGGAATCTCTAGACTCTCTTTCTTGTCCCTTCTCTTATACCCTGTCCTCTTTGTTCAGCTGCTGTTCTCCATTCTTTTTTGGAAGGTGGCCTAGAGACCACAATTGATAAGGGACATTCTTATGGGGGGAGAAAATAAAGTCCAGGCTCTGATATGGGGCCATAATTAATTATCCCTGGTATAAAATCTAATGTTAATATTGTAGATTTTTTAAAAATATATTGTAAAAAAACAATACAATTGATATTTCAATCCGAAAGGCAGGCATAAAGGATTACATCATAACAAAATTTTCTAGATTTGCACATGAGGAATGTGATCTAGATGATTTTTGATATCAAAAAATGATGGCAATTTGGGATTTAGTTTTCATCATCAATGTAAATTTTATCCTGTCAATCTAAGGCTGGTTAGACCTATTAGAGAGTGCCATGGGCTTCAGAAGGTCCTGTGGCCAATTATTCCTCATAGAGCTCTTTTTCCCGGTCTAGGTGCAAAATTGTTCATGTGGGTATGCAAGTAATAAGATTTGTAGGTTTCTATATCTCGTTTTCAACTTTAATTTGCTTCATTAATTATGTAATAACTCAAATGAGAAATGAGGGGAGTTTGGGATGGATTGATAGTTAATCACATTTTAATTTTAATCATGAAGTCTCAATTGGATCTCCTTGCTATTTCTCTAGAAGCAACATGCCAAAGAGTCTATTGATTAGCAGTATTAGACTCCTCTCTCACAAAAGAAGTCTTTGTTTTAATTTTCATCTTGTGGAGTTGTGTAGGAAGAGGAGAAATTGTGCCAGTGGCTTTGTGAGAGTCTATGTCTAAGGGTTTTTTTGCAAGTAGTGAAATTTGTGAGGAGAGTATTTCTCTCTGTAGTGGGCTCCTTGGGAGTTGAAGGCGGAAGTATAATAAGGGAGAGTTTGATAATGGAGTAGCTTAAGGGCGAGTGGCCTACGTGGGATGACCTATATGACCCCTAATTCTAATCGGGTCGATTAATTCATTCAACCTATTTCTTAGGAATGACTTAATCCACTTTAACTATGTCCGATCCCGATTAAGAAAAAAAAATGTCAAACAAGAATAATTCACTCGACCCCGGTTAACGTATCCTATCCGGGCTTAACACGTTATCAAATAAGACTTAAAAGAGGTAGAAAATCCTCTACATATGAGGAAGATTTGTGAATCTTAAGATTTAATGATTTCCCATTTGGAAAGAGCTATAAATGATTGTCCAAGTGAGCCATGTGACCAAAAAGAAATTTCTCCACGAGCAACAAATTATATTATCGCACCGGTGTGAGTCTATCGGCCCATAGTATACTTGGCAAAATTAAGGTCGACGGGTTACCGATGTGACATGAATCCTCATATTGAAAGGAGAAATTAAAAATAAATTATTATGATCGAGTCAGATTGGCACGTTGTCGTATCATATTATATCACATCGAATCATGTCATCGTTAAATCAAGTCATCTTGACCCAGCGACACGACCAACATTAATAAAAATATAACTCAACAATTAGCCAGAATTCAACGGCTGCGAATTTCCCCACAACTCATGCTGCGTTTGATAACGCTCAAATTTTAGATTATGACAGAAAAATCAGCCGACAAGAGTTGAGCCTTTTTCAAAGGCAGCACAGTCTCCTCGGTTTTTATATATGACAGATTATTTGAGAGAGGAGAGAGATAGACTATAAAAGATGAAATACCATTTTATCATCAAAAGCAACTTTACACGAGATTCTAGAGCCCTGATGGATTATGAAATATTTTTATAATTTTACCTTTTCAACTCTCATGCTTGATTTCATTGGTGAAATGAATTGTAAAAATAAAGAAAAAATATTATTGGAAATATAAATGTGAAGCTTACCTTACACAAAAGTGGTGCTACAGTGTACTCATTTGATGCATGTCATGTCATGTGTGAAATCTCTACTCACCCTGAACATGTCTCTATAATCGGATTATAAAAATTATTCACAATTCACAATTCAGTTGATTTGTCAAACGCGCCCAGGCGTCAACAGAGTGACGGCATTGAGTAGTCCACGTAGTACAACCAATGGAGAGTCACCAAGTAAGCCGATCGAGCCACCGGCATCTTCCACGATGACGTCACGGACCCGTCGCCCCCGACAAGGCAGGAGCCAGGAGCCCATCCACTTTTTTGGGTTTTACCCCTAAACTAATTTATATTTGTTGGGTACAGATAAGTCACGTGTTCACCGCATGATTTATCTGACTCGGTGCGTCTCGTACCGACTCGCACGACCCGACCCAGACCGGGATCGGGTCGGTCGGGCCGTGGGTCGTGGACGGGTCGGTCTATTATTTTATTATTATATTATATTATATTTTATATATAATATATTTTTTTCTATTTTATTTTATTATTTTATATATATATATATATATATATATATATATATATATATATATATATATATATATATATATATATATATATAGTGATATTTTAGAACGGGACGGATCGGGTCGGACCAAGACGGGAGCGATCCGACCCGACCCAAACCGAGACCGAGTCAACCGAATCAACCGGGCCGACAAACCCTGATTCACCGTCACACCCTATTGTTTTATATCAAAATACGTTACATTTCACTTTAATAGCCGTCACTCCAGAATATTCAGACATTCGACATTTTGATTTTCCATCTCTTTTTTTGGAAGCACGACATTTTCCATCTGACCTTGAAACACAAACTGTACTTATACATTTAAATATTAGTCTCAATATATTTGTCTCCTTTTAATATAGTAAAATAGACATGTCCAAGTAATTAAAAATTATAATTTTTATACAAAGAGTTTTGGTTAAATTTTATACGTGTAAACTGTAAAGTTATCCCTTTAAATTGTAATGATCCGAGTAGTTTTATTAGTGACAAAATTATCAAAATTATTCTTTTCAATCTCGAGAGTAAGATTTGATAACTCGATCGTACCGACCGTATTAATATTTTACTGGTACGGTACGATATGACACTATACCATATTATATCGTAATATGTCTAACTATATAATAAATTTTTATTATAATAAATTATATCTTAAAATTAGTTATAGGTTAATTGATTATAGAGTGACGCGCATCAATGTATTCTCACGGTTCAAAATGTTACGTTTCGAATCTAGATCAATCAAGAGAAAGAAACGTCCATAACCGATTTAGCTATCAAAATTTATTAAATATAAAATAGAACATATAATATTAAAATAAATATAAATACCGTATCGATTACATATCACACGCAGACTGCACCGATCTACGATTGGTATGATCCGATACGTGCGATACGTAATATATCAGACCGGTATTATAAATCTTGCTCCAAAGTAAGTCTCTTGTAATGCAACTATTTGCATATATACTCCTCGATTGACTTAAACAAACATAAAGATGAGATTTATTTCGTTCCACAAGGGATATTTATAAGACTAATATGTGTTACACATATTTGGTTATAATAAATGTATACATCAGGTCCTTATTAATCTAAATAAAATTAATGAGATTTAATTATAAGATTTGTCGGTCCGTTTTATCTGACTTTTATCAATATAGTACGATATGATAGTGTATCATATCGTATCGACGTGTGTTAAGAATGAATCACTATTTTATAAATATTTATTGCAATATAATACGATAAAAAATTGTGTAACTTAGGTTAGTTAGAGAGTGTTTGATGTAAGGACGAGGTTAGGAACTTGATTATCAATTTCTCACAATTGTCGTTATTTTTTATTTTAATTTTTAAAAAATAATAAAAAATAAAAAATGTGCTCTTATAAATTTCACATAAAATAATATTTAAAAAATAAATAATATATCAATTACGTATTATGAACTGACCATATCGATCTCTAATTAATATAATCTGATAGGTGTGATAAATCATGGAGCGGATCGGTACGTCAAACTATACTTAATTAGAGAGTAAGAAAAGACCCTCCCCCACACAAAAAATGAATCCCATCGTCAATTAAAAAATTTTTGAACGTTCTTTTTTGCATCCCAAGAACGTTGCATCAAGTTTTACTTTATTTGTAACCATAATATTTTTTAAATAAATTATCATATAAATAAATAAAATCATAATTATTCACGTAAAACTTTTTTTAAAATTAGACTAAAAAAAGACTATGACAGGAGAATAATACATAAGCTTGTTGTGGTGATATGAGAACAAATGTGCCAACTGCGCAGGTAAATTCTTGGATGCGCAACCTTTAAGAGGTGTGCATTGTGAAAAATGGCTTCCATAAAACGGAGGTCTGGACTCTGGAGGTTTCCGCGTCCCCGCCTTCGGTTTTCTGCAGACGTTGCCCGGAAGTGGAAGCCGAAGCCCTCTCTCTCTCTCTCTCTCTGCTCCCTTCCCGAATCGCAAGATGGTAATATTTCCTCCCTTTGCTCTTGAAAGTCACCGAGTTTTTCTTCCGAAGCTGAGAATTTTGAACCAGATCTCTGATTGGATTCGCGTTTCGGCCCCCCCTGATGAGCTGATTGCTTGTCCTTGGAGTATTAGGTTTCCAATGTCCCCGTTTTCGGGCTGTATGCGTGTCAGCTTTGATGTTCCGTGTGATGGATCCGACGATCGAAGGCTTATCGGAGAATGAGATTTTTCTCCTATGTAGATCTGGGAATGGGAATCCTTTGTTCCGTGTCTGGTTTTCGCGCCCTGATTGATCGTTAGTTGCCGTTGTATTGTTTCCGCTTTGTGAATCTCTACATCTTGTGTGCTACAAGTTGTATTTCTGACTTCTTTTGCTTTCGTGGTTGGGGGTTTTGTTTGATTGTCAGAGTATTGTAGGTTTAGACGAGAATTTTGCTGGTTCGTGGTTGGGCGTTTTGTTTGATTGTCATAGAGTATTGTAGGTTTAGATGAGAATTTTGCTGGGTTAGTTGGGTATCGTCTTACAATGTTTGCACGTGGATTAGTTGGGTGGGTTAGTATTGTGGTTTCTTGGCTTCCAGCCAAAAGCTTCAAATTGAGTTTCCTAGACTATGGGGAAAATGTAGTTGTTAGGGAGGGGTTGACCAGTGTCATTCCTCGGAGTTAGTTAGATCCACTTGATCCAACAATATTACCACACACACACAACCACCCCCAGCCACCCACTCACCCACCAAGTAACATAAAACTGAAATATTAAAGGTAACAGAAAACTATTAAAACAGATGCTACAAAAAATCTTGTCGATTGTTGAAGACAGGCAGTCAACTGTTCATGGCCAATCTTTTGATTGCTCTTGACATCAGTGTCATTGATGTTCGCCAAGGCAATCTCAAAATAAGTTTTCCGCTGTTTTTCTGAGTATCTAATTGCGTGTTGATTACTTTTGATGATTAAGTTTGTGTCACATAAAAGACATCTCACTTTAATTTTCTCTGATTCGTTTGATTGTTTTAGATTTCTGCCTTAAATTGCATGGAGTTTGTGCATCTGGAAATTCTCAGGTTCCTTGTCTAGGCTGTCATTGTAACCAGTTTAGTGAAAAACTCACAGAATGGTTTGGTTATGAGTAGATGGGTTATTGTTATCTTGTCTATCTTGCACGGCTATGCTAGCTCATCTATTTTGTTTGTTCTATTATTATGGTCAAATAATCTTTGTAGGTTGATTCACATTATATTCAGGCTGATTTTTTCTTTTAACCATGCTATATTATGACGGATTGACTTGGCTGATGGACAGACAACATCAAGGCGTCTTGCAGACAGGAAAGTAGCAAAGTTTGATAAGAATATCACAAAAAGAGGTGCAATTCCTGAAACAGCGGTGAAGAAAGGAAATGACTACCCTGTGGGGCCAATAATACTTGGCTTCTTTGTCTTTGTGGTGATAGGATCATGTACGTCTTCTTGTACCTTTTCCCCCCCTGAAGTGTTTAACATAAGAAGAGCTTTGATTTCATTTATTATCCTCATGCACTCTTAACTTCCACTAAACTCAAAAGAGTATTGGGAACATATTATTTATGAACACTGGAGAACGGGTGTTGTTGTCATGACTAGATCCTGAATATCAGCTAAAATTTTAATACATTCAAAGATTCCAGTTCCTTCTTCTGTTGAGGTGTGATCCTAGTTCTTTGTGCACATTATGGGAAAGAATGAGGAAAATAAAGACAAAGGATGTAATATGTATCCAGCTTACTGTGATGCAATCATAAAGAGGAGTCGCAAAATTCCATTGTGTATTTGTTAGGTTGCAACCAGCTCACATATCTGGGCATAACATGTTGTAGCGTCTCTTCAGGCTTGTGAAAACTAAGTGGCTGGCCTACTTATGTATAATTCTACATTAAGAAGAATTTTAGTTTGATTGTCTCTAAATAGGGCAGGGGTGTGGGTGCATATCATTTAAATGGTTGTGGCGTTTCACTGTCAAAACGTAAATCTTTCGTTGCCTAACTAATCATCATCCTCGGTTATTAATCATTTTAGATGTTATTTTTTAGGAAAACTGCCTATTCAGTTTTCTCTCATTAGGCCCTTTCGTCATGCCGCTCTTGACTACAAGGCTTAACGTGTCTTTTATGCACAACACAATCTGTAAGCTGGTCACATGCATGTGGATGCCTTGACACAGGTCAAATAACTGATGGCCCCTTTTGCCTTTCCTCTAAGATATTCTTTCTGATGATTGTATATTGCACACATGGCAATCTGTATGCATTTATCTTCCCTTCATGGCACAGCTAATTGCTATTAGTCATCCCGAATGATCCATCTTAGCTGATTAACTCCGTGAATTGCTGTGAAACTGGCATATGTTGTTCAATATTTGCCATTAGACACTACTGAGCTCTCTGATAAATAAAGCTTGTGGATATTTCTTAGGTAAGGAACTGGATTTTGATCGTCTGTCATATAATTAGTAAGTAATATACATATCAATGATCGAACATCGAAACATCTAAGCATGCATGGTGTTCCCTCTTTAGAAATTGTGACGAGTGCTGAACCCTGAATATTCTTGATTTGACAAATTACAAATATCCATTGCACCTCTCGCACAATTTATCCCATACTTGGTGGTTTATAAAGAGTAAGATTGAGGCCCTAACTTAAATCTTTTGTTGAAAACTGACTGGTTATGTTATGATATTCAAAAAATGTTATACTTTTTTTGCGCAATGTTTTCCATTGAATTGTTTTTTGAAAGTGGATTGAATAGTTCTTGTTGTAACTTGATTCTCGTCGTGATTGCAGCTCTGTTTCAGATAATTAGGACAGCCACAAGCGGCGGGATGGCCTGAAGGCCACACTGTGAGGCTGTTGAGATACATATTTTGGGCTAGGAGAGGAGAAGAGAGAAGCCACTGTAATCTTCGGATTGTGTTTAACTTGTAACCAGCATCCGAGTAGAAATAATAAAATGGCCTTGTACCGGATCTCAACCGGCGCATGGTCTTGCTTTTACTAACTCTTGATATAATTCTTGGATGGTATAATAGTGTGCTTGTGGGTTGATGCTTGCAATGTGATCCTTTAGCATCTCTGCTAGATTGCTATGATGGCATCTATAATAGATTGCCCTAATTCCTAAGGGATGAGATCCTTTCGATTGGATGCACTGTCTCCAGCCAATAGGAAGGTACCCCCACTGTCTTCCTAGGTATATGTACTTCTACAGGACATCATTCCCCTTATCCCTTGTGTGCTCAACGTCATCCAGTCTCTTTTTCCATGAGTACCTCTCTCGTCTCCATGATGGCCGATGAAGTTCCACTCCATGGGTTCTCTTCTACCATAGATGTGTCTAGTCTCCACAAAGTTTCTCATCCATCACCAGCAGTAAGGAATGGGTTGTTTTCATGATGTTTTACACATAGTCTGTGTTTAATTTTCCCTTGCATCATATCTTGGGATTTCATCAAGCTAGTGCGTAACACTGGAAGAATGTCATATCTCCACCATGCCCCTCTGATCGTCCTGAAAGTTGAACTCCAACCATTTAAACTTTTACTCCGGTTTCAAAGGGTAATCGCCCTCATTTTTGTGTGAGTAGTATTAAAAGTGTTTGAATTATCAAAATGTTTTAAGCTGCATTCTCACGTGATTTGGGCACTATACCGTTGGAAGAGACGTAACAAACAAAATTGGACACATGAAATAGTGACATTCACGTGAAAGGGCATCATGTATTAATAAATGTAACTTTTAAAACTTAAAAATCGCTCTACCGCTGAGGGTTCTATGTTACAACTGGGTTATAGCACATTTAGGAAAAAATATCTTTATATCTCTAAAATTTTATGAAATTATATTTATATTTTTAATTTTTTTGTATTTACTGTGATACTCTTGAAATCTTGAAGGAAAAATTAATTGTGCCCTTACCCGCTCCCATGCTTAAACTAAAAAAGAGTTTTTTATATGAAAATTATTGTTAGATGTAAATTTGTAAAAAAATATTCATGAAAATATATTAGTAGATATATGACTGCGTAAAATTAAATAGTACATAAATATTATCATCGTAATAATCTGTTATCACTCGTCAACTTAATCATAATTATTTTTAATTAGACTTATGAAAATATTAAATTACTTTAAATTTAAAAAATAAAAAATATGTTATTCTCTCCCTCTCCACCTAGCCATCGGACCCCTCTCCCCCTCCCTTGGTCACCAGACATCAGCGTTGGGGTGGGGGAGTGGGGAGCAAGATCCCAATGAAAGAGGGAGACATAGGGGGCGCCCTTGGGCTTTAGCAATCTTGCACAAAAAATGATTTCTTCTATGTATTAAAATTGTTACAATAGACATTATATATGAAACCCTAGACCTAGGACAATTGACCTTAACTACCCTTGGTTAATGGGGAAGGGAATGGTATTATGGGGAGGGGACAATTGGTCAAGCCCACATCGGTTAAAGGGGAGGGCGCCCTTCTCCATAGCCACTTGATCAATGATGGCAGCCCAAGGGGGACATTTTGACCACATGGACAATTGACCATATGGGGGGACAGTCATGGTGGAGATATGCGCATGATTTATGGAGGATGTGGACATTGGACAAAAAGGTCAACATTTGTGGCTTGGGAAGGGGGGGGGCTCTTGGGCTGGTCCTTCATGGGCCTTTGAATGTCCAATTGGGCTTAGCATGGTCAAGGGGGAGTGGATGGACCCAATTGAGCTCCAAGTGGTTTAGTTGCCCAACTCCTATCTAGACTCAAAATGGAAGAAAATCCATTAAATCCCAATGGCTTAGCCCAAAGGGTTTTGCCTAACGGGCCTTGCTAACCAAATGAGGCCCAAACCCATGGACCAATTCCTATCTAGACTCAAAATGGAAGAAAACCTATTAAATCATAGTGGCTTATCCCAAAGGGTTTTGCCTAATGGGCCTTGCTAACCAAATGAGGCCCAAACCCTTTAAACTAGGCCTTATTAACCCAATGGCTCATAAACGGCCTTACAAAAGATCCCAACGACTAAATAACAATATACAAACTCAAAAAAAATTAGTCGTCTTGCTCCGATGTCCCATCACTATGCATCTGTCCATATTCATGTTAAAAGATTATCCTAAAAATTGTTTAACTTTGATTCTTGTTAATAATTTAACTTCACTACAAAATGCACCTATGTCTATTGTCATTGTTAGTGAAAAATGAGTTTTGTGATACAACAATACTTTGCATTTTTCATTCACTTAAAAAAACCAACCACCCATGTCCACCATCACGTTAAGAAATAAAGTTTCATTTATAAAGGGGAAAAGGGGGAAAATGGGAAAGTGAAATATTTGCACATGTAATAAACTCATCTTACCCCATCTTAAAGCTTCAGTTATAGTTTTTAGATCAACAATTAATCTTGGTCTCATTATTCATTTGTAAAGTGAAATAATTACACATGTAAAGTCATTGTGTCGAGCTTTGTGATTTATGGACAGTCCCCTAATTAAATTCTAAAGAATAGGGACATCTGGTACCTTAGGTTGGATGGAATGTTTACAGTGGACCTGAAATTGGGATGGACTGTCTATGCTGTCCATGACTCCACTATTTCGCACTGGTTCATCTTATTATTCATCTTAATTTCTATGCCCATATCCATTCATTGCTGAACCTTAAATTTGATGTATGAAAATCATGATTGTAGGAAACTAACAACACCAATAAAGCTACTTATGCTGCAATAAGCAAACTACAATCAGTTGCATGAAAATCATGATTGTAGGTCAATCCATGGTTGGTGTTGATAGATGACCTTGGTATCATAATCTATTTGTGAACATTATGTTCCTTATCTTCCTACATATAGAGAAGTTCATGGCAGATAACAAGGGAAAGTCGCAAGTAACCAACTTCATGACTAAGCAAGACAAGGTGTTGCTAGACCTTTTGCTTGACCAATACTATAAGAATATGTGCAACCAAGGCACATTCAAGCAACATGTTTGGAATGACAATGTGAGCCCATTCAATACTCATACGAAGAAAGGGGCAGACACCGTCAATTTGCAAAACCGATGGAAGAACTTGAAGAAACAATACCATACACTCGAAATGTTGTTGTCATGTACTGGCTGGGGTTGGAATGATGTCACGAAGATGCCCGTGCCACCGGAGGATGGTGCTTGGGCCGATGCAATTGTGGTACGTAATATGATGTTCATTATCACTAACGAAATCTTGCTTTCCTATTAGAGGCCCATTTGAAACATAAGTTTCTCTTCCTATTTCATAGACCAACATTGAATACAAATTTTTTTTGGGGAAACCTTATGAGTACAAGATGGAAATGGACATTCTTTGCGGTAATAGCATGTCTAGGGGATGTTTAGGTTTCGGAACCAAAATGGAGAATGACTTATCACAAAGGAGGTCTTGGGGAGATGAAGACTCACCCCGAAAACATATGGGATCCTATGATTCAACCCGTCGACTGTTTAGTGCCATGGGTATTAATTCATACCATGTGGATGTGGAGAATGAGTTTACCCCATTCTTCTTCCCAGCTTCCCAAACATCTGAAGGTCAAACACCAACCCAGTGTAGGGGAGGCGATCTATTCCATCATCCATGGGAGGATGTAGTGTCACGGGGGAGTACACTCCTTCACCCACCACTAAGCGACCAAGTGAAGATGAAGCAACCTCCTCCATCAAGACGATGACCTGTTCCACTCCATCGTATAGAACTGGCACCACCAGGAAGCGTAATAAGAGGTTGGACAATGCCACCGATGCACTGAACAGGTTTTGTTCTATTAATACAAGTGGGGCGGAATTTTTTAAAACCATAGGGGTTGATGATGGTGCCGCAGCTTCTAGCTCACAGCAAAGAAGCACAATAAAAGATTGTCTGAAAAAGCTGAAGACTTTGCCAGGCTACACTTCGAACATTTTGTACACGGCAGTAGAACTTTTCGAAGACGTCCACTTTCGCTCTATCTTCATGGCATTGGAGGACACAGACAAGCTGGGTTGGATATCCCATCGAACCCGTTGACTTGCTCATGGGCTGGTGTTGAGTTTAGGCTCACCAATGGACAATTAGTTATTTTTGTGTGTTAGTCGTTCATGTGTTCGATTATCATAATTTTGGACCATGTTACACGATAATATGTTAATTCAGGCATCTAATATTTTTATGATGTATGATATACCTTGCATTTGGTATCTAGTAATATAATGTTATGTTGTATTATATTTCTGCAAACTATAGGTAACACATACTTTGCAGGGTCTTCTGAATTTGGATCATGGGGAAGTATAAGTGCTATGTGGTCTGGGTAGGTCATTGACCGGGTGTGTACTACACATGGGATGAGTGTTACGCACAGGTGAATGGCTTCCCTGGTGCGAGATACAAATATTTTGTATCAATTGAGGAAGCAAACATAGTTGTCAAGGCGCCCGCCTAGGCGCCGCTTAGCCTAGGCGAGGCCACGCCTTGTTGGACTTAAAAAAGGAGGCCCAAGGTGCCGCTTGGGCGGCCTAGGCACCCAAAGCGGTGCCTAGGCGGCCCCCTTCTATCTTCATCTCTCTCTCCTTCTTCTCCCCTGTTATAAATAGAAATTTTCTTCCGGGGGCTCCGCCCCCGGAAACTCCCGCAAGGGACGCTGCCCCCTTGAACCCTGCGACCTGACCGCGCAGGTCGATCTACGCGCAAGGGCGCATGATTGCGAGTTCGGGCTCCACACTCTAACACACTCTCTCTATTTCTCTCTCACACTCACAATGAGACCCACCCTCTCTCTCTCTCCTGCCCCCTCTCTCTACCTGTCTATCTCTTCTCTCCCCTTACCCCCTTCTCTCTCTTTCCCCCACCCTTCCTCCTCTCTCTCTTTCTCTCTCTCACACACACACAGTTCACAACTATCTCTCTTAGTCCCCCTCTCTCTATCCTACGGTTCCTACCTTCTCCCCTTTTCAATTAATAATGTGGTTAATTTGTTAATGGGACTTTCCTAGTTATGTGTTTGTTTACTTTATTATTGATTGTACGTGATAATGGGAGATATCTTTTTCTTTTCGTATCTGCTTTATAATATATATATGTTGTTTCGAGTATGATTTACATATTTTTGGAAGAAATTGGCAAACATCATATTAGTATTTTATTTATTTTGAAAGTCTAATTTTTATTGTTAATTTTATCTCAAAATAAATTTTGATATTTTATTGTAATGTCATTTCTATTAATTTTTATTTGTATGTTTATAATAGTGTTGTTTTCCATATTTGTAATAATCATGATTAATATATATATATATAATTACGTATATATTAATGATGATATTTTTTATGAACTTGACGCCTAAGCGCCGCTTAGACAGGCGCCTAAGCGTTTAGGCACTCGAGGACCCCAAGCTCGCCTTGGTCGCCTTGTCGCCTTGACAATTATGGACGCAAACGACACATTCTGAGCATTTGTCACGTGTAAGAATAATTCTATGCCTTATTTAAGAGGAGTGATGGCCGGTGAAGTTGAAGACCCCCCACCTCCGATCCAGCTACAGCCTACAGCTAGTCCTATTCTTACGCATCAGTTGGCTATCATTGTCATCCTTTTCGTTATCGTTCTCTTCCTACTTGTCATACTGTTCGGCATCTTTATCCTTCTTCTGCGTGGGCAATGAGAGTCATATTTGTGGTGGTTTAGTATGAGACTTTTTATGCATTGCTTGTGCTTTATGTAGCTGAAGTTGAAATTGTACTTGTAAGTTCATTTTTTATGGTGGATGTTGTCCCTCCTAACTCAATATCAGACACGTTGTATGCATGTGTATGGCAGGAGACATGGATGCAATGAATTGCATTAGATAGATAATGCAGGATGAGATTTTAGTCTTCCAATACATGGTTGACACAGTAATGGAAGAAATATTTGAAACAATCGAAGAAGATACACGTGAGCGTGCGCCCAGACTCATGTATACATCTCGCTACACAGCACATATGTGGGTATATGATATTTTGAGGGGTCATGAGAGACGATGTTATAACATGTTTAGAGTAAGTCCAGCTATGTTCACACGTTTGCGAGACATCCTTGTAGAGAGAGGCATGATTAAAGACAATCGAACTGTGACTGCGAGCTAACAATTGGCAATGTTCTTATACGCCATGGGTCACGGTGTTGCGACGGGTGCCATGTGCAAGCACTTCCAGCACTCATCGCAGACAATTAGTCATTATGTCAACTACATATGTAATGCCATAGTTGAACTTAGGCATATACATACATCCAACTCCCCACAGGATCAGAGGAGGTGCATCCTTTTATTCGACACAATGACAAATTCTACCCATACTTTAAGGTAACTTATAATCATTGTCATATCATTGTCATCACATGTGTGTCAAGATTATTATGCGATACATAATTGTCTATAGGGTGCAATGGGCGCAATCAATGACATGCACATCTCGGCCAATATTCTACGATCGAAACACGCACGATATAGGAATCGTAAGCAACAAATTACTCAGAATGTTATGGTTGTTGTATCTTTTGATTTACAGTTCCAATATATAGCCGCCGGTTGAGAAGGTTCTACCGGTGATCAAAAGGTGTCGACTTGGGCCTTGAAAAAATGTGACTTTAATGTGCCTCAGGATATGTGCTACTTGACCTCCTACTCATTTGATATGATGCACATATGAACATTTATTTAAGTAATTAAACACCTCCTACTATAGGTAAGTATTATCTTGCCGACCTCGGGTGTGCAAACACGGGCAATTTTGTGTGCCCGTATCGGGGAGTGCGTTATCACATTTCTCAATATCGAGGCCATGGTGGTAGAGCGTACTGAAACCTGTGGGACAAGTTTAACCATCACCATGCTCAGTTGAGGAATGTTGTGGAGCCAGCATTTGGCGTGGTGAAGATACGGTTTGCAACGCTAAAGGAGGGGAACATGTACCCATACCGCACTCAAATACTAATTGTTGTTGCTTGTTGCGTCGTGCATAACTTCATACGTCGAGAGCAAGGAGATGACTTCTACTTCCTAAATGCGCCCGATAACATTGAAGATGTCGGTGATGACAATGTTGACCCCAACGTGCCTATGACAGCACGATGCACCAACGCAGGGGAGTTGCTCGGGGACTCTATTGCTACCCAGTTGTGGCTTCGTAGATGATCTACTTCCTTTCCATTCCTTTGTATTGGCACTATCTTCATGGGATGCTTCACGCGAGTTTTGTCTTGGTACTCTGTTGTCACATTGTGAAACCTGGTTGTATTGTCATTTTGTTGTAGTTCATTTTCACATATGTGTCACATATTTAATGTATTTGCCTGCAGGTGACCTGTTAATACAACCCCTAATAGGTCTCCATGTTTGTTGCCCCCGGTGCATGCCCAATTGTCGGATGTGCGCATGGTTGGGTGTTGTAGACGGCATAGCAATGTAACTCCATCACAGTCATGCCTATCATGATCTTTGGGGCATTGATCCAAATGAGACAACAATGTGTGCATCGATTAGGGGTTGGGACAATGAGGAATGAGTTGCATGATTATATGTCGGGGTAGGATGTCCACTAGTGACAATCCCACGTGACAAGATGAATACACGTACTCACAAAATCCATACTGAGCCCATCCCACCATCGAAAATTGATTACCCTATCTAGCTTGGGTCGCAGTCTGCTAAGGCCATAATGAATTATGCATGCAGAGGTAAAAATTTTATCATTCTATTCTTTGTGACCACATGGTATTTGTTGAGGTTTCCTTTTGATTGTCATCACTTTTGCTATGGTTCATTGCTCTTTACTCTGTGAGTTGAGATTTTGGATGATGCTTCTATTATTTGATCATTTTTACTCTATATTCCCGTCGACATTAAAATTCACATCTGACCTTGCTTTGTCCTTCCTCTTCTAACAGATCAAATTTGATGTTGTCATATATATCCTCAATGTTGGTACTACTAATAATTGAATATGCTCACAAGACATACCATCGTCCACCATCTGAATCTGATTCTGAATTCCAAATGGACACCAAAATTTCAATCCATGTTCATGGTAGAGTCTATAAATGAAACCCCAACTATAGGTAACATCAGAAACTATAGAATTTATGTTGCCTTTGTGAAGTCGCATTTAATATCCCTCGTTCAATTTTATGTTCTGATCCGATGCACAGTTGCGTCAATTTTATGTTATTTGACATAATTTATTTTTATGAAATAACTTAATTAATAAACAATAGCTACATCATTAATATGCAAATTATAACTCGTATTTTACATTTTACAAATAATTAGTTAATTACAAAAACAATGAAGAAATAAAAAAATATGTGTGCATTATCATCAAAACGTAGGGAGAGAGAGAGAACATTATAATGGGTAAAAAATTAAAATAGAAGGAGCATTTTTGATAGATCAATTGTCGTCGTTACCGGGTTAATCTATAAGGGCGGATTTGATAAAAGAGCCGGAGTAACGTAATCGACTCCGAAGGGTCGATTACGTTACTCGGGGCTGGTTAACTGCAGTTGTGTGAGGGGGAGGCGGGGCCCATCATAACTCCGGGTGCGTTATCTGCCGCCAGACCAAGCCGCTATCAAAGCGGGGCTAATTTATCAAATCACATCAGGTTAAAAATAGGTTAACCACTTACTTACATCTGAGTTAACTACTCTATATGGGATAAGTTAATCAAGTTGACTCATTCACCTCTTAATCTAACCCTCGGTCAAAGCGGAGCTCAGAATGTCGGTCGGACATGACCAAGACCAACCCAGGAAACCCCACCACACGGAGACAAATGAGCCAGGCTCCCGCAAGTACACTCTGACTTACCGTGTCCCGCGGGGCACTGCACCCGATTTTCTTTCAAACCCGGCTCCCGCTCGAAACGAACGCTACAGTAACCCGTACTCCCCCACCGTGCACTCCACCCTCTCCTCCTCCTCCTCCCCTTCCCCCTCCAAAGCTCTCCATTTGGCATTTGCCCCCTAGAACGCAGAGCTCCGTCCTCCCCAAACCCTAGAAAACGATGGCCATGGAACCCTAGAGACCCCTTCCCTCCCTCTTTTCCCCGATCTCGCCGAGGAGCCCACCTCCCGAGTCCGAGAAGATGGCAGCCGCCGCCGGCGTGTCCAGGCCTTCCTCTCGCTACCCTTCCCTCGATTCCCGCTCCTCCGGGTCCATGTCCCCCTCCTCATCCTCATCCGGCAAGAAAGCCTCCTCCATCGGGCGCCTCATCGGCGTCTCCGGCGGCCGCCGCGGGCCGTCGGACGACCCGGTGGCCGCTGTTGGAGGTGCTTTGGGCGACGGCGGATCGTTCTCGTCATCTTCGCGGGCCCTCGCGCGGATGAGGTCCGGCGAGATTGTGGCCAAGAACGGGCAGAATCTCGGTTCGATGGTGAGGAAGTTCATGGAGAAGAGGTCCAAGACGAAGGATCCGGCGAAGGCGGTCCTTCCGTCGTGCCGGGTGGTGGAGGATATCAAGAAGACAGCGGCGGCGGCGGGGGGAGCCGGGAAGGGTTCGAATCTGGCGGTTTTCCATAGGAAGCTTTTCCAGAGAGGGAAATCGGGTGATGGGGCGCCGGTAAAGGCTCTGACAGAGTCCAAGTGTAACACTAGAACACTGGCGATGGTGCTTCGGAGCGAGAGGGAGCTCCTTGACCAGAACAAGGAGCATGAGGCGGAGATTTTGGAGCTCCGTTCACTGTTAGAGGATAAAGAGAGAAAAGTAATAAAATTTATCTCTTTCTTCTGTTCCGATTTCAGTAGGAGACTTTGATTCGAGAGTTTGGCTGCCATGTGTGGGATCTCGATTTAGTTGTTCTCCCTTCGAGCTTCTAATTCTAAAAGCTGACATTGAAGGGGCTTCTCTTTACAGGTGGAAAAGTTGAAGGATTTGTGCCTGAAACAGAGGCAAGAGATAAAGGCATTGAAGGATGCCATACTTTTCCCTGATGTTATGAATGCCCAGCTTCAGATGCTAGTGGAGAAGCAAGGTTCCGAGCTGAAGCAGGCAAAACAGGTCATCCCAACCCTGCAGAAGCAGGTTACATCCCTCACTGGACAGCTGCAGTGCCTTGCGGACGACCTTGCGGAGGTAATTTAAATTTGCCTTTGAGATTGTCTGAGGTAACATTTAAATTCTGTGGTTTATAAGGTGAAATAATCTTTTAAATAATTATGTAAACAAAATTTCCATGCAAATATTTTTCTCTCAGAACTATATGTCAACGCATCACCTGAGGTAAGTTGTCTCTAACCTTTGGTTTCAAATGTACATTGACCTATCAAAACTAAAGAATGGCATAAACAAATGGGTTATCGATATGCCCATGCCGGATGTAGATTTAGTTGCTTTATATTTTGATAATAATGAGTAATTCGCCAATCCATTTCTAGTTGTAAATTAAAATAGGAAAAACAATGTAGCTATCTAAATATTTCTCAAAATTGTCTGTGAAAATACAAAATAGTGACCGACACACATGGCCACATGAGAGCAGGACTTTCTTATTTTAATTTTTTGCATTAAATTATTGCTTTGCACATTGGCTTTTAAACTGAACAAGGAAGTGACGTCAATTTAGACTCCCATTGGATTAAATAAGCAAGGAGAATGCCAATTTTATGAGTTCACATCCTCGTACCCCTGATGTGCCACGGCACCCTATGCTGTGATCCGTACAATATAGTTTATAGTTTAGGAACCACCTTGCTCATTGAGTAGGGGGTGGATGCTACTACATTATCCGGTGGAACTCGAACCTTAGTGCCCCTTATAGCACTACTATTGTCGCCTGTTTGCCAGTAAAGCACATGATGATGGGCAGTCAAAACCATATTTGCCTAACTACATAATGTTCAATAATTTTTGACTGCTTGTTCAGGTTCTTACTTCTTTTGTCTCATGATCTGCCTAACGTGACTTTGGACAATTCTTTTAATTGGTACATTGAGAGTTCACTCACTTCAAGTATATTGGTTTGCTAATTTATTTCTCAGTTTATGAGGGCAATTGCATTGAATAAATTTGATGGTGGGAAACAGCCAGCTATGGTTTGATGTGTCAACACTTTAAAATGTGTGAATCTCTCTTTGTTTGGTTTATATCAAGTGTATCATCACTTATGAACATTGATTAGCAAGCTACTTGTCTGGATACTCGTTAATTGATTCAAAACCACCTTGGTTATTCTATCTAATTCATCCCATTGAAAGTCATATTGAAAAAATTATTGAAGATTCAAAAAACAAATTACCTTTTTTGAGACCCATAGAAGTCTTATCAGTCTCTTGCTTTGTTTGAGACCATTGTTGCCGGTTTTATCCTCAAAGGTATTCAGAGGCTCAGAGTTAAGTCATGTTGTCTGCGAACTCTTGCATCATTTCCTGTCCATTATTAATATACATTTTTCTCTTATGTTATTAGTTAGATCATTAGCATATTGTTGGAATTTGGGCATAGTTCCTGGGCAATAGTCCCGTATTGGTTAAATGAGTTGTGGTTCATATATTTATGACCTTGGACCCTTGTATCTCAACACCGTGGTTTTATGGATTCCTACAGTCCCCCTCACGGCCAAGATGGGCCGTGGAGATTAATTGGGTGGAGGTGCTGAGATAAGAAATATATGGAGTTGGGCCAAGATCATGCTCTGATACCGTGTTGAATCCACAAAACTGCGGTGTTGAGATACACATGCCCAGGGTCATAAGCACATGAACCACAACTCATTTAACCAATACGGGACCATTGCCCAGGGATTATGCCCAAATTCCAACACTCTCCCTCACGGCCAAGATGGGTCGTGGACATTAATTGGGTGGAGGTGGCAAAGAGGAGTTGGGTCATTTGGCCTACTCTGATACCATGTTGAAATCCATAAAACCGCGGTGTTGAGATACAAAGGCACAGGGTCATATGCACATGAACCACAACTCATTTAACCAATACGGGACTATGCCCAAATTCCAACACTCTCCCTCACGGCCAAGATAGGCCGTGGACATTAATTGGGTGGAGGTGGCAAGAGGAGTTGGGTCATTTGACCATGCTCTGATACCATGTTGAATTCACAAAACCGTGGTGTTGAGATACACAGGCCCAGGGTCATAAGCACATGAACCACAACTCATTTAACCAATACGGGACTATTACCCAGGGACTATGCCCAAATTTCAACACTCCCCCTCACGGCCAAATGGGCCGTGGACATTAATTGAGTGGAGGTGGCAAAGAGGAGTTGGGTCATTTGGCCTGCTCTGATACCATGTTGAAATCCATAAAACCGTGCTGTTGAGATACGAGGGCCCAGGGTCATAAGCACATGAATCACAACTCATTTAACCAATACGTGACTATTGCCCAGGGATTATGCTCAAATTCCAACACATATTTTGGTCAAATCATCACCAACCCCACTAGCTTCATGATACTCATCATCTGATAGACCTGGATCTTTTTTTAATCTTCAACATGGTCTGCTAATGAAATTATTCTCACATTTTCTTTGCATTCATCATTTTGTCTCAACTATTTCCAATAGCTTATTTGTTTTATACACTCAATACAGATGTTTTTTAACTATAATTAAGTGGCCATTTTTATGTGCATAAGAGTCATTTTTGACGCTTAGGCTGGACACAACACTTGGAAACATGTGTTGAAACTTTGTTTTACTATGTCAAAGAGAATACTTCAATGTTGAGGTTCACTAATTTATCAATATTTTCTTTACGTTTTTTATGTCTTAGACATTTGAATTGACCGAGGGGGTGGCCTCATGGTGGAATAGACTCCACACATCAAATGTGACACTTGAGGCCGTGAGTTCAATTCCAAGTGGGATTTCATTGACCCTGTACTATCCAACTGGGGCTTGCCAGGCCACAAGTTTCCTTGTCATCCAAAAATGAAAAAAAAGCAGTACTTCATTCATGCAAGTATAAGCACATATGAATATACCCACAACTGTAGTCTGCATGTGCCCTTATATACCCGCATCTGTAGTCTGCACGTGCCTTTATATGCTGCTTCAAATAATCCATGTCCATGTTGCCATTTGATAAGTGTACCTGCTTGACAATTGCTTGAGATCCTTCTTATCCAATCCTGCTGCTTCACAGCCATACGAGAAGTCCAGGGATAAGTAAATTTAATAACAGATAATCCTAAGAAAATAGAACTGTGCAAGTTATCTGTCCCTGGTAACTAAGATATTATACATTATGTAACTTTGAGCACATTAATGAATCTTTTGCATCAGTTATATTGTGGTTGATAAATTATCATTGCTCATTCCTAATGCATATCCAGGTAAAGGCTGATAAATATGCTGTTAGAAACTGCTTTGATGGCCATGCTATTTCCCCGAGGACTCCAGCATATGATCATGAGCCAGCTAATTCTTTGGTATAGAGCGTTTGTAATATATGCATCATTTGGTTTCATTGCCATCTCTTAATCTCATCAAGTTATGGCATATATGAACAAACCTTGACAATTATTTCCCTTAATTTCTTTAAAACAGGAGTTTAGTTGTGAAGACAGAATGACTTCTGGTATTCCAGATGATATGTTTCTGAAGGACATGAATCCCTGTTTGACTCCTTGTTTTCCAAAGACAAAGTCCAAGGTAAATTTCACATATTTCTCAATTCTTCCAGTTTGGTGGATTTTGGATCTTGGCATTCCATCTTAAATGGGCATCTTCATGCTTTGTCAGTGTTTTATTATGGAGAATTCCAATCCTTTTTATTTCATTCCTTCCAAAGTATACAATTCTACTTGTCAATCTTAAATTTTCAGTCTTTGTGCCCACTCCCAGTTCCTAAATTGTGAAAATCTTTTACTAGGAATATGATGAAATGATGGGTTACAATTTTTCACAAGGAGATGACTCATTTGGGAGCAGCATGATGTCAAGCTCAGATATGTGCTTCAGTTCACTAGATGATAAAGTGTTGAATAGCTCGGAACATTGTCAAAAGCTCAGTGTGGGCAGTAGTACCCGCAAAACACGCTTGTCAGATGGAAGCTAGTGGAGTACTGCATTACTTGTGCACCAGAGTCTTTTCAGAATCTGATAGATAGCCATTTGTAATATTTCCAAATTTTATATTTTGTCATTGTTTTCTTTGCTTTGCAGTTGTGAATTTGAAGAAATGTCTACCTGTTGCACTGAGTACTTTTAGTAGCAATATAAAAGGATAAATGAAATTTTGCCATCATAACATGAAATTTAGTGTAAAGGGGAATGGCTAATGTTTCCAGCAGTGAGAAAAAGGAGCTATTTCCCACTTCACTCCTGCATGGTTTTTATTTTCTTTCATCAAGATGGGCAAATTTTAGATCCCACTGGCTTCATTATATCGGTAAGTAGTATATGGCTAATCCCTGCTGGTTTCGGGTTAGACCCTAAAATACAGATGAAAATTTCCAGTGATGGATTATTATGCCATAAATTGGATTATTCATGACATGAAAATGCAGGACTCCTATCTGCTTATACACCAGATCAAAAAATATTTACCCATGGTTTAATGTAGCCTGGTCTTTTTACTTGCCAAGTATCCATGGGCATCTGTAGGCTGCACTTTGGTCCTAGTGTTTTTTGCATATAAACTATTGTTAAGGTTGAAATGACAAAAATATAATTCTTGGAAACTTATTAGCACCTGTATCATTGTTTTTGACGAAATGTTACAAATTCTTATGTCGTAACCCTTTGTTACCAGCTGTGAACTTAATTGTGATTAACTTTAATTGGAATTGTGAAAGGACAATAATATCCCTACTTAAAATAATGAGACTCATCTCCCTCCCACCTCTAGCTCAAATTGCCATAAAACCCTGATCAAATGGTAAAGGAGACTGGGAGAACGACAAGGGGGTGGGGAGGAGGCTTGTGATTTGTGAAGATTGGGGTGTCGACTGTCGAGCTTGACCGTGGCGACGGTGGTGCTGGAGGGGGCGGTGTTCTTATACCTGTGTAAGAGGGCGGGGAGGGATAAGTTCCTAGTGGGGATGTCAAGGGAGTTCGGGTACATGGAGTTGAAGCGGGCGGCGAAAATAAAAATGATGCCATTTATTTCAAAATCATACGATTCAATCTCTGATTTTTTTATCTACATTGTTAAATCTTCTTCAATATCATTATCGTAACTATAAATAAAAAATTATTGAAGCAATTATTTCCTTAAATGATATTGCTCTTCAAATTCCATCTAAATATTGGATGATATACTCTTGTCTCAAACGAAAGTGTAGTTTCTTACAATAAGCATATTCTATTTTCTTCATCTAATAAATTTCTTGGACTTTTTGAATGTATACTCTTACAATCAAAGTGGCTAGTAGGGTTTGCTGGATCGAAGACTTGGATCCCGCATGATCCAATATGAGTTAACTTGACTCAGCTGAGTCATTTGTTGGATGTTTTTTTTTTGTCTTTTTTTTTGTAGAACTACTATTTCATCGATTTGAAATATGTATGAATTATTTAGTCTATTTTTAACTAGGTTTTAATTATGATGTTATTCTTAGATAATCAATAAATCAATAAAGTCGGAAGTAAAGTTTCATGCTATTCATCCACGAAATGCAAAATCCATGGCTAATGTTATATCATTGTATTGTCATTATAATTTTTATTTTTAAAAAATTTAAACTAATTTGTTAATATTTTACCATTATTTAAATAATTAATAGCAGATCGTATCGATCCACCTTGGATCATGACTTAGGTTCGCCATGATCAGGTATGAGTTGCTTAATCGATTTAATCTGAGCCTGTGAACCACCTGCAAAAAATTATTCTTATGATCAAATACCAGTCCAAAATGTCCCAGAGTATTTTGTCACAATATCCAAATTATATGAATGAAGGAAGAGCTAGTTCTTACGGAAAATAAAAAGAACAAAGATTGAACGCCCCGAATGGGTCCAAAGTGCTCTTTTGCTACCAGTCGACCAACCAGTGCCACTGGATTGCGCATTTTTATCATAATCGTGTGTATATATTAAGGTAAGAACATATTTATGTTAGTTTTATGGTGAGGGGGAGAGCAAATATTAGGAAACAGATTTATTGTTTTATATTTTTAAGAATTGGGCCGTGACTCAGTGCAGCCCAGTCCAATTTGCTGCCACTCAAATTTCAAAAGATGTTAAATTTGGGTTGGACTGAACCGTTGAATTTGGGTTGAAAACAAGTTGGGCCGAAATTGGATCGAGGCTCATTTTCGATTTGGGTCGGCCCGGATTCTTACCCGGAGTCCATTGTTTAAACTTGGAGCAAGGTCAATCTACCTATCAGTATCATCGATGGCCATATTATTTGCATCCAGACTACCGTATCTACAGTGGTGGCGGTGGCACTACGTTACTACGCACCGGGGCTGTCAATGGGTCGGGCTAATCCGACACGGGCTTGGCCCGATTTTGGGTCGGATCGGAAGGTCTTTTTCGATCCACAGACTTTTAGTTGGGCCTAAAAGTCTGGCCCGATTAGGTCCGCGGGTCGGGTTCGGGCTTTGAGTTCGGCTCACTGGTCGACTCGGCATGTTCTCTTTTTTTATTCTCACTTCGAATTTTAAAAATCATTTAGTTAAAATTATATTATTTTACTTAATTAAAATTTTAAAAACTCTATTTTCGTACAAATTATGTAATTGATATTAAAATTTTAATTAATTTAATGATAGTATAATTTTTATATTAATAAATATGTTACTTTTATTATTTTTATTATTTATTTAAGTTATCAGATCGAGCAGGACTTTAGTCGAATTATATATTTTTTAAATAATATCGGGCCCGACCCAGCCCGGCACGACCCGACCCGACATAAGTCGGGCTTGAGTCGAGCTCAAATTTTAATATTGATAAGTCAGGCCCAGGCCGAGTCGACAAAAACTCGATCCGGATATGACCCATTGACATCGTACATGCGTGAAAGTAAAATGTAAAAGAAAATCATATATATATATATATATATATATATAGACTAATTTATATGCCATTATTTTCATAGGTCTTATAGTCTTATTAACCACTGATGGTCTTGTTTGAAAAATACAAAAAGAAGAACAGCGTTTCCAAACGCCGCCTTAATGAAATTACGTAGATTTCACTGGGGCTATTCCCTAAAAATTAATTCACCTATCATTCTATCCACCGCGAGGCCGCGCCCCAATCGAGAACAGTCCTGTTGTGCGGCGGAGGAGCTGCCGAACAGAACTGGAGCAGCTGCCCCTCCGCCGCGGCGGCTCGACACCTTCCATTGCTGCTGGTAGCCGTCCGGCATCGCTGCCTGCCACCGTGGCCTTTGTTCCTCGGCACTGTCAAATCCACTGCGTCCACCACAGGGTGCGTCTTCTATCTTTCTCCTCCCTCCCGTTCCGCCCGGTGGCGTGAAGGTTTCGCCTTCCCAGTCGGCAGGGGATCGCGATGTCGGCGCCGCGCATCCGCTCCCAGTCTCCGTTCTGGTTCGGGATCGGAGCCCGAAACCGGCGAAACCTTTGCTTCCGAGGTCTCCGGTGATCCCCGCCCACCCCAGCTATATGCTGTGGAGTGTGGAGGTGGTCCTGCTACTTTTCCGGCATATGGGTCCGGAATCGGGGAGAATTCGTCAACAGCAGACGGAGAGCTGCGTGTAATGGTCCTTTTTTGTGAATAGACCTCGGAATGGGAAGCTTCTGGGGTTGCCATCACTGTCTAGAGCAGCACTTTCTTTGTTGGAGCCTTGGAAGTGGTACCATTTGTATGTCCTAAATTATTGCATGTTTGAGAATGTTCCAAAGACATTACCTCTTCCATACCGAAGAAGTTACTTTTTCGATGTTTACTTGTGATTGTGGTTTGAGATCTTTCTTTGATTTAAAATCCTCGTAGATTCTTGAGTCATGTGCAGCTTACACTGACTCAGCTGACATGGGTCTCAGCTGCTGTTGCTGTCATTGCGATTCGGAAACAATCAGCAGCTGGTTCGCATGAAAAGATACAAGTATATACTCCCCATCTTTGAGCATGGGTCCAACGAAATCAGAAGAAGGAATGTTAGTAGCATCGAATTTCCACGCCCACCCATACACGGTTAGTTTTTCATATGTTCACTTGATTTTGAAGCTCATGTGAGGATGCATTTGTTGCTGCTGACCTGATCCTATGGTATGGCTATTTCGTTCTTGTTTTTCAGCAGTTCAGTCATCTTTTTTGCATTCATCAGCAGATGTGGGGGTAGAAGTTCCTGATAAAGAACAGGAGCTGGTGATTGCCTTGGGCAGCAACATGGGTGATAGAGTCCAAAACTTCAATGATGCCTTGGCTTTGATGAAAAAGTCAGGTATTTGTATCACTAGGCACGCTTGTTTGTATGAAACAGATCCCGCATATGTGACAGATCAGCCCCTTTTTCTCAATTCTGCTGTCAGGGGTTTTACAAAACTTGGACCTCATGATTTATTAGGTGTGCTCAAGCAAATCGAGAAGGCACTAGGCCGAAGAGAGGGGATAAGGTATGGTCCTAGGCCAATTGACCTCGATATCTTATTTTATGGCAAGTTTAAAGTCGCATCAGAGGTTCTGAAAGTTCCACATGAACGCATATGGGAGAGACCTTTTGTAGTTGCTCCCCTAGTTGATTTGTTGGGAGCATCCGTGGATAATGACTGTGTTGCAGCATGGCATTCCTTTTCAGGACATAATGGTGGGCTGTTTGAAATGTGGAACAAGCTTGGTGGTGAATCCTTGATTGGAAGCAAGGGTATGAGAAGGGTTTTGCCCATTGGAAGGCAGCTGTGGGATTGGTCAAAGAAAACTCATGTTATGGGTGTCATCAATCTGACACCTGATAGTTTCAGCGATGGAGGCAAGTTTCAGTCTGTGGAGGATGCAGTTTCACAAGCTAGACTGTTAATATCAGAAGGTGCTGATATCATTGATATTGGTGCCCAATCTACTCGTCCAAGGGCACCCAAGATACCCGTACATGAAGAATTGGGTAGATTAATACCTGTGATAGAGGCAATTGTACAGATTCCTGAGGTAGAAGGAAAGATATTATCAGTGGACACCTTCTACTCAGAAGTTGCTGCAGAAGCAGTTAAGAGAGGAGTTCACATTGTCAATGATGTATCAGGTGGACAGCTTGACTCTGAGATGCTTGGAACAGTGGCAGACCTCAAGGTACCTTATATTGTGATGCACATGAGGGGAAATCCATCAACCATGCAGAACATCGAAAATACAAGTTATGAAGATGTTTGCAGAGAGGTTGCAGCCGAGTTACATGCACGCATAAATGAAGCTGAACTCTCGGGCATCCCTGCATGGAGATTGATAGTTGACCCTGGTGTTGGGTTCTCAAAGAAAACTGAGCAGAACCTAGAGATCCTCAAGGGCTTGCCTAATATCCGTAAGGAACTTGGCCTGAAAAGTCTAGCTGCTTCACATGTTCCGCTCCTGGTTGGGCCATCTAGGAAAAGATTTCTAGGTGAGATTTGCAACCGTGATGCTCCATCTGAGAGAGATCCTGCCACTGTTGCAGCCATCACGGTTGGAATCCTGGGTGGTGCTGATATTGTGAGAGTGCACAATGTCAGGTACGGCTCAGATGCGGCAAAGCTTTGTGATGCACTATTGAAGAAAGGCATCTGAGTATGCTGTAGAAGTTGTCGCTCTATTATTTTTCGCCATCTTTTCTCCTTGTTTGATTTGAAAATCGGATGGTGAGAGGTGTTGAACTTTAAATTCAGCACTTCTTGTTGAGATCAGAGTCATCAGACTACGGAGATGTGGGTGACAATGGGGTGGCAAAAATGTTACCGCCATAACATTCTTTATGTTGTTTAGCATAATAGAAGTGAGAAAGATTTACCATCTCACTTAAAGAACTTTGATATGATTGCTCAAAATATCGGGTGTACCATCATGAGTGAAGCACTGGAGCTTCATTCCATGGATTAGGTTTGTATCCTTTGACAATTAAAAAGAATTGTGAACCACTGGAATTTGACAGAAATTCTTTTGGCAATCGCTATCGTAGGTTTTGGGTATCCTTTGACAATTAAAAAGAATTGTGAACCACTGGAATTTGACAGAAATTCTTTTGGCAATCGCTATCGTTTGTGAATGAGGTGAATGGCATGCTGGCATACAAGTCCATGGAGACTGGAGACCCTTGCTATTTTGTTTTGCAATTGAATTGACACTAGCAGAAGTGCTTTATCTACAGGGTACCCAGGAAGAATATCAACCTCTCCAATTATGTAATCGCAGTTCGTCTCAAACCTGCGAGAAAATGGGAAAATCTAGCTGTTGAAGGAGCCAAGATCTGATCAGTCTTGACTTCAAATGGATGTCACCATTATGGATACAAACGGACAAACTCAAAAGACCAAAAAAATGAAGTTTTTAAGAGGAAACATGTTCAATTTAAGATCCATATGAACGTTCATTAAAGTTCATTCCTCACACAAACACAATATACATATACACACACACACATAGAGAGAGAGAGAGAGAGAGAGAGAGAGAGATTATTATTACTCTGTTTCAGATTACAAAGAACATCAGGAGCTGTAAAGGCCCACCGCCCCATTTCTAAATGCAGTTGGTCAGCCATTCACATTTTGCGAACTGCACTCCAAGTCAATGTTTAACAAAGAAATAGTGTGCATAGAGTACCTGAACAATTTACACATCTTTTCTGGATGTAAAGTTGTAAGCAAGGAAACATGCCACTGATGGAAAAGCAACAAACAGCGGGCTATCCCCATGATAAAGGAAACAAATGTTATCCCATACATAGTCCAATGATCTGCTTACTCACCGAGAGGCCAAGTCATATGGGTGGAAAAAGGGTGCAAGATAAAACGGTACACGTTCAAATCACAAAAGCAGTGGAAGTGAACCTTGACTAGAGCTCAGACATATATGCAAGATACTTAACCAAAAAAACATAATTTGATGTTCCTGTGCTGAGAAATCATATGCCACAAAAATATTCAGAATGCTAAATAAGATCCTATCCATAAATCAAGTGCAGAAAGCTTGGTAATAAGATCTATTTCATAAACTGAGCTTCAAAAGAAAAAAGAGCGGTACAATAAGGGGGGGAAGTTTTAGGGAGTGCATAAGAGTTGACTGGTAGGATTCAACAAGCCCAGAAAGAAGAAAAACCAACAATATATGAAACTTTTGTTGTAAAATCTAAATAGGAAATCTAGAGGAAAATAGATGGGAGAAATTCCAAAGTCCGAGGGCTTTTATTTTTCAAAAATGGAAGAACTCCAAAAGGTTATTGACTCATTTCCGTATCTATCGAATCAACACAACCTGTTTAAAAGGGTTTATAAATATAACAGTAATACTCAATGAAATTTGAAATTAAAAAAATCACTATTTCTATGAGCTATGAAAGACAGAAGTAAGAAACAAAGGCTCATTTTTCTCGCCTGCTGGAATTCTATTTTCAGCAGTAATTTCTTTGGGCTGAAGAAAGAAAATATGAATACATGACATTTTGATTCATCTACATATCTTTGGCAGAACTCAGTGGTTCAACATCTAATGAACTGATTCTCCCTTTAGGCAGCAGCATCAGCATAAACCATAAACAGTCAGGATCCGTGAACCAGCTAGCTATGATCCACATAGGAACTATGAACATTCTTCCGTTACAGTAGACATAGTTGACCTTGCCCAGCCATGAAGGGTTAAGGTCTTCAAGGTTGCTTCCAGCTGTCGACATCTGTCAAATTCAGTAGAAAATGGAAGAGAAATGCACTGTTCTTGACTTCCTCCAACAAGTTTATGGCACGCTGAAGACTTGAAGGTTCTACTTCTCACCTTGACAACAAAAACTCCCGAGCCATTACACATACATTACCTGCTCAAGAGATAACCCGCAACTCCCTGCATCATTCACAACAACCTTCCTCACAAATACATCCCAACAATCCTCATTCAAAAGTTGATATTCACAAGATGCCACAAGATGAAGCACCTCAGTGAGCTCCTCTTTGTCATCAGACTCGTAAAGCCCATCCACCAATGTTGAACATGCAAATTTATCGGGCACATACCCTTTCTCCAACATCTCCTTCAAGACTCTCACTGCTTCCTTAGCCATGCCTGCCCTGCAAAACCCCTTTATCAGCACATTATATGTGAAAGAATTCGGAGAACACTTCTTCGCCTCCATGTCGTCCCACAGCCTCCCTGCCTCCTGTAACTCTTCATTCTCGCACATTCCCGATATGAGGGTGTTGAATGTCAGAAGACTCGGGATGAAGCCTTTTTCAAACTGCGCGAAGAGCTTCCTCGCTTCCCAGACCTTCCCTTTCTTGCAAAGCCAATAAATGAGAGTACTCGAGATGGCATTGTCAGGGGTGCAATTTTTCTTCAGGAGCTTCTTCCATGCATCACACGCATCCTCCACTCTCCCATCTTCACACAGCACGTCGATCACCTTGCAGCAAAGAGTTGGGCTTGGCATGTACTTAGCGTCCAACATGTCATGGAGAAGATTCAGAGCTTCCCCCGACCTCTTAGCTTTGCAGTAAGCCTCAATTATGACCGAGTATGTAACATCATTTGGCGCAACGCCATTCTCAATCATCTCATCCATAACCTTGACAGCATCGATCAACCTGTTCTGTAAGCAGTAGCCTTCCATCAGAACGGTGTAGGTGGTGGCATCGGGAGACCACCCACGATCCAGGATCTCACCGAAGAGCCTCCTGGCACCATCAAGATCCCCTCTTGCACAGTAGCCACCCAGCACGGTAGTGTAGCTCACAACGTTGGGCACCATCCCCCAGTGGGGCATTTCATCGAGCATCTGGACGGCGCCATCGATGTTGCCCATCTTGCACAGGGCCTTGATGAGAATGTTGCAGGTGAAGACGTTGGGCAATACCCCAAACTTGCTCCTGCAGTTCTTGAAGAGCACGGCGACCAGGTCGTAGCGGCGGTTCTGGACCATGGCGTTGAGGAGGGCGTTGAAGGCGCGGACGGAGACCGCGACGCCGAAGTCACGGCGGATGGAGAGGAACGTCCTGAGGGCGGCGCTCGGCTTGCCGGCGAGCCCATAGCTGCGGATGACGATGATGAAGGCCTCCTCCCCGCACCGAAATGGGCGTCCTTCCCCGCCATCGCTGCCGCCGTTGGAGGCGGCGCAGCGGCATCGGAGGTGGAAGAGGACGGACTCGAGCTGGGGGAATGCGCGGGCGCGGGCGAGGCGGTCGAGAAGGGCGTGGTACGTGAGGTAGGTGTGTGAGAAACCCGGGTGGAAGGCCTCGGCGTGCAGGAAAACGCGTACGGCGAGGTCAGGGTCGGCCTGGCGGCGAATCATGCCGGCGAGGCGCCGCGGGTGGAGGCGGTCCGGCCAGGGCTGGACGGGCGGGGTGACGCGGTAGGACTTGAGGAGGTCGGCCTTGGACCCCGCGACGGAGGAGAGGTGGTCGGGGTCGACGGCGGGGGCGGCCAGATGGGCGAGGTCCACGACGGTCGAGAGGAGGCGGCGGCGGCCGCGGCAGAGGTGGTCGGAGAAGGGGGCAGCATGGGCGTGGCGGGTGAGCGCCCGGAGGAGCATCTCTTTCGGGTCCGTTTTTGCGGGTCCTCCTGCCAGATCCGTCATCGCACCTGTAGGCTGTAAGTCGTAGGCGGCGAAACGATAATGGGTATCTGATGGGTCGGTCGGTACAAACGGAAGTCATCGGATCCGAAGCCGGTCGATCATCCGACGTCACGAGTCTAGTCCTCATTGGCTACACAAGGTTGGGTCAAAGGACTTAAAACGAGGTTATTCATACCTGAATTTTAACTCTTGTTTCCAGATTTTTTTTTAAAGAAATTGAGACAGAGCAAATAAATCAGATTAAGTTTTCACGGAGTCTAATTATATAGCATGATTTAACTGCTCTCTGCATGCCCTTTACAAATGGTAAAATATTATTTTGTAATAAAATTAAGAACTTTAATAGTTTATGGAAAAAATATAAAATTTTTTAGTTTTAACCCCTATAACCTTTCATATTTATGGATTAGCCTTACAACCTAGATATTTATTTGTGGCTCCTTGAATCTCGATTTTTTTTAGTGAAACACCTCATGTCGTTAATTATGAATAAGCCCCTCTAGTGTTTATGATAAAAATCCTTAAAAAGGGTGTTTACCCGATCGGTAATAAAATTTTCAAATCATATTGCTTAAAAGATATTTATTTTTAGAGGGCCTTAATTAATGACTTATCTATTGTGTTTCTATTTCTAAGATCTAGAATTTTATAGATTCCTTTAGATTTTCCCTCTCTTTCTCCCTCTTCACATCTAACTATTACCTACTTTTAATCATTAATATAAGTTCATTATCTAATGTAACCGAGAGAGAGAGAGAGAGAGAGAGAGAGAGAGAGAGAGAGAGAGAGAGAGAGAGAGAGAGAGAGAGAGAGAGTAAATGGACATAAAAAGTTAACTTGTTCCCGTCAAGAGGTGGAACAGTTTGTCGGGTTATATCATAGATAACTCTCATTCTCAGTCGAGTCATTTGTTTTGATATTTTTTTAGCACGCCAAAGTAAAAAAAAATTATTCCAGAGATAAGGGGCTAAGGGGATATATAGTTTTTAATTCTCGTAATAAATGTAGTGTTTATCAAATCGATCTGATATGTTACGAATCATTCGTATTAGATCGTACCAATCGAAGATCGATGTGATTTACGCGTGATATACAATCGATACGTTATCTATATTTATTTAAGTATTATATATTTTATTCTATATTTAATTAACTTAATTTGATAGATAAATTGGTTGAAACGTTGCTTTATAACGATTTATCTAGGGTTTGAAGTTCGTTAAAAGAATATTTTTTTAATTTTTATTTTCTTTTAAAGAAAGAGTCAAAAATAAATATCATTTGTGAGATTCGAACAGTGAACCTCACAGTAATCAACTAAATCAGGAAAGATTTTAACATATAATTTATTATATTATTAACACGTGTCATGTCATATCGTATCTGTAAAATATTGATACGATCGATACGATCGGATCGTCAAAATTTAAATAAAAATATCCATGTGAATAAATTTTCACGGAAATTCACTTTTATTAGGACTCGTTTGGCGGAGATCATGGCATCACTTTCGAGCTATTAATCTTCTGACATGGGTTAAAGAGTTTCAAATGAAAAGATGATGCATCGATTTTACTGGCAAATTTGATTGTCAGATGAGAGAGAATATAGACACAGATGCAAGGCATTCTATTAATCTGTAAGGAGAGATTTGATAACCGAGCATCGGGATGCCGTAATTGACTCCGCGGAGTCGGTTAGGGGGGTTCTGTGAGGGGGAGGGTGAGAGGAGGCGGGGTCCACCGATTAACCCGTGTCGATTGATCGACCGATCACTCCTTTGTCAAACAGGGCCTAAAAGCTCCCATCAACCTGATTATTTTTCATGATTAATAATCTCTGTCATTTGACCCGTACGTACTGAAATAAGATTATTTGAAAGATAAAAAAGCTGGTTGGATCTCCAAACCAAACGCGGCCTAAAGGTATAGATGCAAAAGAATCGAGTGTTTCCATATTTGTGCTGCGCCGCGGTACATTGCATAATTTTATAGAACTCGCCACACCCGTTGGCGCGACGTCTCCAATTTCCACCCTGCCCTCCGAAGGACACTTGGGCTGGCCGATAACGCCACTCTTCTCGCCGGCGAAAGGTTGGGTCTGCCCTTCCCTAGAGAGGCCGCTGCAATGGCGGGAGTGGCCTTGCTGCTGGATCTGCTCAGGAGGAGCAGCCCCCCCGGGAGCTGCACCTCCGCCAAGTCGATCCACTCCTGCGGCCTGCTCTCCGCCACCGTCGCCGCCTCTGCCGCTGCCGCCGGACACTTCGCCCCTCGTGGCCTGTTCAGGTGCGCAGATCGGAGCGGGCAGTCGCTTTAGCTGGTCCACCTCCCACTATCCCCGTTTCTCCGTTCCCAGTTACTGTTAAGGGTGAGAGGGATCGAAGATTATTCTATGATTCCGCTGTGAAGGCTGGGAGAAAAGAGATTTGGAGTCTAATGTTGCGTACTTCTTCTACTTATTGTTCTTGATGATCGATTCAAGTATGTGATTAAAACTAGGGTGGAAACGGAGACTTTGGCGTTACCTCTGGTGCTGAATCTTGCTGGCGTTTCAAGCATTACTTTGTGGGAAATTAATACCTTAATCTTTGCTGAAAGGGAAAATGCTTGTCGTGACTTGTGTGGCCTGCGGTTTATTCCCCGCGTTCCTTCTCTGGGCTAAAGTACATCCTTGGGAGGTCCTTGCCATCCTTTTTGGAAGCAATTCCACTTCCCCATTCTTGCACGGGGAAGATATTGTTCTTACATGATTTGTCTGGATATCTGGAAGCGACGATAATCTTCACCTCTTGTTTTTCATTTTTCCTTTTGAATTAGGAGAACACCAGAAACGGAGAAGGAGCCTTCTCGATTCATTCCCATTCTCATAGTTTTGAGCTCCTTTTTCTGTGAATGCATTCCTGGAATTGTTGTAAAATAGGGACAAAAATCTAGTTTCAATTGAAGAATGGCTTACAGGAACAGTAGCGAAACTGCCCACTTGATGTGGCCCGATTAAGCTCTCTTTTTTATGGCCATTCATGTGGGTAGTGCAGGATGACAACCTACTGCTGTTTCAATGCGTCCCAGACCAGCGCCAAGCAATGAGCTTTGGAAACACCTATAGATAAATGAATGTGATTGGACAAAGTTAAGTGCTCTGGTGCAGAGGATGCCTTTTCACGTTAGATGATAGTTTAAGATTGGGAAGATGTAACATACAGTGCAATTGGCCCAATTTAAAATTTATATTTATGTTGTTCGCCTAAGGCTTAAGGTTGTGTATGTCTTGGCTCTTGTCCCCCTGAACCTCGGTGATAATGGATGATTTCTCTCGCATGAGGCCAAGTGTCCATGGATGTATATGATTTTGTTGTTTTCTTTTACTCCATTTTTTTCCTTCTAAATAACAAAATAACAGATTCAGGACATTTGCTAGCCTGCTAGCAGCACTATAGTGCTTGATCAGCCACAACAGTCCATAAAGTTTTATAAGACTGTGGAGTGGTGGTATCATGTCCCTTAAAACACAAGCTATCAAGGGTATCCGATGCATGATTGGCCTATATACTCCAGCTCCAGAATCTATTTTTCTACATAAATTTTTATGAGTTTTTACTAATAATTCTTGTTTATTCTTGTTATCTTTCCAATATGGTAGGTTTCCCCCGGTCTCTGGATCATAGATTCATAATCATCATATGAGATGTTAGTGACAATTTAGTGTTTACATTTCTGTTTGATCTAATGACTGCTTGTGCACACACAACATTAACATTTTAGTTTTGTTGGTATTTATTTAATAATAACTTATGCATGCAGCCATACATTTAATGGAATGGTGATTCTTGTTGGATTCCCCAAGATGAAGTATTCACTTCAACTTGCAATGCGTCACAACTGTCAAATGTGCATGACTTGTATAGTATCAGTCTTACCACATGGATGTTATAGTTCAAATTGCATATGATGTTCAAGTCACTCTTTCTCAAAAGAATTGTGGATGCTAATCGTGATTGGCCCTCTAGCATGATCACTTTTCTCAAGCAGATAATTTTATGTTCTAAAATGAAGCTAATGACCCAAACAAGGTGGTCAAGGTTGTTTGTGAAAGAGCGAGGGGATGGGGTGTCTCTTTTTGTAATTTGGACATTTGTAACTCTTTTATTTTTCAGATTCTACGGGTTTAGTTTAATGTGACCTTGTTTAGGTCCTTTGGTATAGAGGAGTTTTTGTTCCTCATTCCTTTTACACTTGTACATCCCTCTTTTCATATTTTATAATACCTGTGGTACCATCCACATTCAAAAAAGAAAAAAACAACTTCTGGACTTCCTTATAAATGTTCTTTCTCATTCTTTCAAGTGTAATCGTGGAGACTGATTCCAGAACTATAAAACATGTGTGCTTTGGTGTTTACTGCTGGGTGGAACATTGATGTATAATTTCGTTTCAGCATTTGTTTTCATATCAGTCAGCCTGATTTTTAATGTTTCCTGGCGATTTGCCATTACTTTAAGACAGAATCCGGCGAAGTTATGATTGTTTCATTGGAATTCTGTAGGGATATGTGCAGGGTGATTCCTAATCATCTGAATGTACATTATCATGTAAGGGTAAATGATGGTAGAAGTGCCTACATGGCCCAGAGCAGTGACTCCCTTCAAGCATCTGGGCAGCTTGAGGGGGTCCTTGGAGGTAGCAAAACTTAAATGTTTCACATTTAAGTCATAAAATATTGAACATGGACTGAAAATATACAATCTACAGCAAATTATCTCTCTGATACTCAAGTTGAGCCTTTCGGTGGCACCTTAGTGGCCAGGTGCCTCATTTAAACAATCTGCCTAGGTAGAAGGAAAACTTATTACCAACCTGTCAAAAGCAATTGTAATGAATTTTTATTATTGGAGACATCAATCATACTCTATGATCATGCTTTAACAATTATTTGTATGACCCTTTTTTTTCTAGTTTCAAATGGTGACTTACCTTTGTATATGTCAGTGGTGGTGGAATATCAATTGCCTATTGTGATGCCGGTGCTGAATGGACAGAGGATCACATCCCCGGCATAGAAAGTGTTTATGAAAAATTTTCTTTTGGAAAGAGCTCTTCTGAGAAAACTGCCTGGCATGATTCTCTCAACTATAGAACAAAGGAATACCCTATAGAGCTAAAGCCTCTATTTTCAGCTTTTGGACTGAAATCTTTTGCAGTGACCTCACTGAGGTCCTTCTTGCTCTTTTATTTACCTCTCTTGGAGCCTCGTCCATCTGCGGAAGAGGATGATGATTTTCTGCAAGATGCTTCTGGTGATGAACCTGTGGATTTGGTTGTTCCCTTCAAAAAGTCACTTAAGCAAATTGCCCGTGAGGTAAATTTTCATCACCTTTCTTTATTCTGCTTGGGTTAGCTCATGCAAAGGAATTGTTAAAATCACCAAATTATGTATGAAATTCCATTAAATATTTAGGCATTTCTACAATTGAGAACTCTAGTAAATTTGTATAAGTAAGAAAAAGAACCCTAACTGGTTATTATCTGATTACAGTCAACTTTCTATCTGGTTAAACATCACATTTTTCCCTCCCATGAGACATAAATATCGATGGCTAAATATCTCTATCACTTATACATGGGTTATCAAGTTTGTAACGTTGTCAATTAGAAGGTAAAATCATGTTATCTGATTCCTGAATCCAAATACATTATCTTCGGAACAAGAGTGAAATTTTCTTTCAAATCCCTTTTTGTTTGAGTACCAGTAGCTCTTGCGAAGCATTTCTCGTAGCCATTAGGATATCCGTTACTGGTTTCACATCAAAAAATATCTTTGTTTTAGGAAAACACCTTAATCCTCCAAAAGGAATGCATTGAACAAGAGTGTAGTCAGATAGATTACTAAATTTGCTTGTAAGTCTGGGATTGATTACCATATCATAGAAATGGAAATAATGAGCGTACATTGTTGAGTTCACAATAATTTTTATTGTCAGATAAGAGATTTTGTGCAAGAGGGTTCCAGTATTCGATATTTTTTTTTTCAAAAATAGGTAGTACCACTATTGTATTGAAATAAGAAAGGGATGTACATGTATAAGCTATCAGCCCTCAAAAAAAATCTTCTATACAAAGAGCTCCCCCCTCCAAGAGGATTCGCCCCCACTAACAGCCCAAAAAGAGAAAAAAAGGAGGAATTATGTTCCCCCACTTTACATAAATGGCTCGCCCAAAACGCCACCGTTTCACAAACAAAAGAAAAAATCCTATCTTTCGACCTTGTCTCTCTTTTGAAGATTCTTCTATTCCTCTCGCTCCAAATGGCCCAAAGAGTGGCATGAAGGACCAGCCACCACATGAGCGATTCACTTTTTAGATTTCACCTTCTATCCCACTTGAGGAGGAGCTACTGGACCCCATCACAAGGCCTGACCGACTGGTGGAGTAGTTGGCCGATCCTTGCCTAAATTTCTTGTGCAAATGGACAACTTACGAGCAATTGGTCCAAGTTCTGCTCTGCATCATTCCCCGCATAAGCATCAAAGAGTGGATATACTCTGTTGGAAAGGAGCTAATCTATCACACGTGGGGAGCTGCTCATGGGAAATCCTCCAAATTAATAGCTTGACCTTGAGTGGGTTGTTGGTGCTCCATACGTGAGGTGCAAAAGCATGGCGCATACCTCCATCTACAATGAGAGAGTAGGCCGATCTCACAGAGAATCTACCCTCCCTGTCCCATCTCCACACCTAGCTATCTCCTGAAGTGGCGTCCAGTCTGAACTGTAAGAGGAAGTCGAGGAGATGCTCTAACTGGTCCATCTCCTCGAAGGTGAGGTTTCTCTTAAAAGTAGGTGACCAAATGCCCCCCGCCAGCTGTGCATCCAAGGATCGAGCCACGGAAGCTCTGGTGTACCCGCAATAGCATATAACAACGGATAGGCCTCCGCAAGTGTGAAAACCCCACTCCATCTGTTTTGCCAAAAAGAGCACCTCTCTCCATTGCCCAGCCTGAACCAAACACTGACTCTGATGAAGTCAACACACCGCATGATGCCTCTCCAAATAGGGGAGACATTGTACATGTGAGGCGGGCATAGATCCCACACCATGATTGAAGTATAATACCTCTGTCTGATTAGTTGTACCCATAGGTCTCCATCTTCTGTCCCGAGCCTCCATAGCTATTTACATAATCAAGCCAAGTTGAAGTCTCTAATATTCTTGATGCCCACACCTCCTGTCTCCTTGCTCTTGCAAACTCTACGCCAAGCAACATGCCATCCCCTGCCATTACTTTCACTGTCATGCCAGAAAAATCTTGCTTGAATAGAATCCAACTTCTTAGCCACCGTCTTTGGAATTATGAAGATAGAGAGAAAATAGATCGGCAAGTTATCCAACACAGACCTGCACAGTACCATACACCCTCTATAAGAGAGAAGCCTAGCCTTCCATCTTGTAAGCTTGGACTTATATCTCTGCACCATTACTTGTCAATCCCTACAATGGAGTGACCCTGGAGATCGAGGAAGGCGTAGGTAGGCGAAAGGAAAATCCCCAATCTGACACCCAATAATGGAAGTTGCATGCCTAATAGCTGACTCCTCCTTATTGATCCATGCAATGTGACTTTTGTCATAGTTCACCTTAAGCCCACTGATATATTGCACCACCTCTAGTTTGGTGTCAATCAACTGGTGATGCTCATAATAGTGTCATCGACATACTGAAGGTGTGAGATATTGTTGCTAGAATGACCCGCCTGGAAACCCACGCACCACACTTGTCTCCTCGCTCTCAACTATAGTCTACTCAAAATCTGAGCCACCAGAACAAACAAAAGTGGAGACAAAGGATCTCCCTGCCGAAATCCTCTTCCACTAGAGAAGTAGGTAGAAGGTTGTCCATTGATGAGAATAGCGAAAGAAGCAGAAGAGATACACTCTCAGATCTAGGAGATCCAAGTGTGGTGAAAGTCCATCTTAAGCACCTGCAGTAGGCAATCCCAGTTTACTCTATCATACGCCTTCTCAAAATCCAACTTGTGGCCCACTCCCCTCTTTCTCTGTCGCTTCATAGCATCTAAGCACTCATGAGCAACAAGAAAGTTATCCTGGATGTGCCTCCCCCTAATGAAGGCCCCATGCTGCCCACTGACTATACCATCAATAACCTTTTCTAGCCTTCTGGCTAGCACCTTTGAGATTATTTTATAGGTACTATTCAGCAAGCTAATAGGTCTAAAATCAGCCCACTCTTATGCACCCTTCTTCTTAGGGATCAAAATCAGAAGGGGTTTGTTAACTCCCCTCAAATGGGCCCTGCAGTCCTGGAATTCCCTAACTGCACCAAGAATGTCCTTCTTAATAGTGTCCCAGCACGGCTGAAAGAAAAGCATGGAAAAGTTGTCCAACCCCAGAGCTTTGTCACCTACAACAAAGAAAACCGCCTGCTTGACTTTCTCTTCTAGGATGGGACCCATAAGAGCCTCACTATCTCTTGAAGAGAGACGAGGAAGGAGGTCGTTTGCGAAAACAGGTTTGCACCTCTATTCTTCTGTGAAAAGCTTAGCAAAGAATTCCTTGGCATGTCTTCTAATGGAATCCTCCTCAATAATAGTAGACTCTCCAACTCTGATGGAAGCTATATGGTTTGTCCTCCTTCTACCTGAAACAATCCTGTGGAAGTACGCTGTGTTTCTGTCTCCTTCCTTGATCCACTTCTCCCTAGATCTCTGTTTCTAGTAAATTTCTTCCCTGATAAGTATCTCATGACACTCTGCTCTCAAAGTATCCCTACTGAGCTTGTCCTCATCATCCAACAAGCTTATTTCCTCCAAATTATCCAAAGCCTCTAATTGTTGAAGGATCATGTCCTTTGCCTGTTTCCTGGGAAGGTGCTTGCCAACACCCTCTTTTGAGCACCTGGGCCACTTGATGTAGCTTCCCAATAAGAGTGGCCATGTAAGACCCTTGTCACCTGTATGCATTCCACGCCCCTCTGATTATGTCTAAGAAATCCACCTCCTTGAGTCAGAATCTCTCAAATCTGAAAACTTGTCTCTACTCTCGACCACGGCTAGTTTTCAAGAGGATATACTTGTGATCTAAGAATGGTCTAGCCAAACATGATACCTGAACATGTGGAAAATGATCCTCCCAATCCACTGACACAAGGAACCTGTCCAGCCTGGAGCATGAAGGGGATGCCCTCATATTTGACCAGGTGAATTGAGCATTCACCAAGCCAATGCCTATGAAGGCAGCTTGCTGAATGAAGTCACATAAGTACTCTGCCCCCCCTCCCCCCTATGAGGGTGGCCCCCCGATCTTCTGAAGTCATCGTCACTGTATTGAAATCACCACCCACACACCGGGGACGGGCCAAGGTAAGGTGAAAAGCCAACAATTGATGTCACATAGCACTCTTCTCCTCCTGGTTTGAGGTCCATAGATCCCCGAAAAAGTCCTAGGAGAAACTGTCCCTCAAGCTTCAGAAGTGAAGAGAAATAGCCCACCGGCCAACTTGCCTGTTATCCTCCACCTCCTCCATCTCAAAGGAGTTCCACACCACCATGATTCCCCCCTGCTCTTCCCACATCGAGGGTGAGAGCCTACCTCCACCAATCTCCCTCAACAGCTCTTTTCTGTCCTCCTCACTCTTAATCTTCTGTAAACAAAGGATATCAGCCTTACAACTCCTCACTATCTCCCTCACCATCCTCCTCTTTTCTCTACCCTTAAGCCCCTCACATTCCATAAGATGATTCTGATGGGGACTGAACAGTGTCCCCATGTCCCTTTCCCTCTCTCCCTTCCTCTTCCTCTCCCACCCCCTCACACTCCCTGCTCGTCCTCTCCTGAGATTTATCTTTTTCGCCTCCCTCGCCAACGCTGCTAACCACCTCTTTTGGATAAGGATTAAAGACCCTTTGATACCCTTCTCCACCCCTTCATAAGAGACTCCCAACTTCTCAGTTAGCTCCCTCGTATGTTCCGCCTTCAGCCTTTCCACCACCCCAAGCAACTCCTTTCCCACCTCCTTCGCAAGAATCCCACAAACCTCCATCACCCCATCCTCCAGACCGGCCACCCCAGGAGTAGGGGTGGTTGGGGGCTCGATCTTATCCTCTGACTGCTCCAGCAGAAGTCCGTTTGTCGCCTCCAGGAGGGTTTGATCCTCAACCTCTGCTTCGGCATCTGAGAGGGCTGCACCCATCCTCTGAACTCCCTCCTCTTCGATTGGTCCCAAGTTCAAAGCGGACGGCATCGACAACTGTAGGCGAGGTAGCATCAAGTCGAGCAGAGGGTCACACGTCTCTCTCTCTCTCTTGCACTGCCTTTCCTCCCTGCATATGACATGCACAGCCCTCCCGGTGATTAGCACCCCCCTATTGCTGCAATGTGCCGGAGATGACGATCGAGAGGTGCATCTCTGAACCTTTCCGTTGAGAACACCCATCAAGCAGAGCGGCCTCCCCCCACCACGGAAGGGCTAGGAAGGGCCTTGCTTCTGATCTTAGGCGCCTCCCCCGCCAAAAAAAGGGCGATGGTGCAACACCGGACGACGACAATGCAGCCTTTACCCCGTCTGGATGGCCGGATAAGGGCACTTGTGAGCTCTGCAACACCGGACGGATCGGGTGGGGAGGAAGCCCCTTATCGGGCCCGAGCAAACCGATAAAACGTGCACTGTCGGATTCGGGTAAGTTTCGGGTCCCGTGAGGTGACCTGGAACGGTTACCCGATACAAACAAGCCCGGCCCAACTCCGTTGTTCGGCCCACCTGCGAAACCGGACCTTGAGCAAGCGGGCTCGGCCCGCACCGGAAAGGATGGCCCAACCAGGCCCAAACCGTTCGATTTTCGAATGCCAGCCCTACCATCGTCCCTAACCTCCGGCTGGCCTTTACAAAGCCCTAGCCCTGGTGGTGGCGCCGCCTTCAGATGCTGCTCCTTCACTCAAAGCCTAAGGGCATTAGAGTCCCCCTCAAGCTTCACGGTGACGACTGCTGGGATCGCGGCCGGACTAGGAACTTGCACCACCACCCCGACTGTCGTCCTAGAGCCCATCGGGGCGAAGCCCAAGCTCACCTTGACCACTGACCCTAAGCTTTGAACCACAAAAGATATCCCTTGCTCATTGCAGAGCAGCAGAGGAACCCCCTCAATAACCACATGAAAACTCCTTGGCTTGGGGCAAGGAAACCTGCCTCTATACTTCGTCCATCACTGGAGATGTAGGAGTGCTCTTCCTACCACCAAAACTCCTGAGTCTACCATCGCCGCCACCAGCTGCTCCTCATGACTGACCACCAGAATGATGCCTACGTCACCCTAGAGGTCTCCCAGCTGCCCCCTACGAGTTCCTCGAACCTACGATTGACTTCCTCCGGGCCGACCGAGCCTTCCACCACAGTGCACATATGCTCCGGCGCAGCCAGCCCGACTGAGCAGGAGATCCCCCAGAAAGTCCCTTGTGTCCATGCACCGCTTAGTCCCCGGCGCTAGAGGCCCGTTAGGATTGGCGCCCTTCACCACCATCGTATATGCCCTCTTGCACTCAGGCCTCCCCCAAGCCCTAGCCCGCGAAGAAGATTCCACCATACAGAAACGACGGATATGTCCCCTCTTCCCGCATCCGAAGCAGGTCGGTGGAGAACAGCCGGCCGCTCCCCTCACTAGGATCCCCTACGGCGAGAACCCCCGCCCCCGGTGGACCATACTCGGCCGAGGGAAGACGAAAACTAGACCTAGTGCCGATAACTTGCTTCTAATCTATTTTTTTATTCCCTAGTATTCGATATGTTTTAGATGAGATTGATCCTTATGAAACTAACCTGCTCATGTTGTCAATTAGAATGTTGAGAGATGCCCTTATTTAAGGTAACTCCCGAACATGGACATTGGGCAGATGAATCATGCTTTTCTAGTTTAAGTCTATCATAGAAGTTTAATTATGCTTTTGTAGTTTAGTCTATGATAGAAGTTTACTTTTGCTTTTTTAGTTTAATTATGTTGTTATTTATCTGGAATTTTTGACAGATATCATCTTGGTGAAATGCTATAAATATCTTATCTTTAAGAGATCTATAGTTTCTGATGTGAATGTACGGAGATCATTGTTCTGTCATGTGATTGAAGAAAATATGTTTCATAATTACTGGATTAAATATGTTCCTTGTGTACACTTATCAGTGAATCCCAATAATGGTGTTGACTGAAAGATCTTGAGAATGGGTTACAATGAGGCTACACCTATCAACATGCACGTGCTTTTCAACTTTTCTTTTCTCCTTTAGTATTCTTTTGGTAGAGCACTCGGTTAACAAGAAGTGGTTGATGTTTTCTAGTTAGTACAGGCTTAGTTTCATTCTGCAGATGAAAAGTGTACTATATTGACCAAAGATCACTAACTATTTAGTCACAGCTTCTATCCTTCACATAAAGAAATATGAAAGTTTATGTGCTATAGGCATGTCCTAAGAATGTTATTCTGTATTCTGGGGATGACTGAACTGAGAGCTACTTACAATTGAAGTTCAAATCAGGATGGATGAGTGAGTAGATGGCTGATATCTTGAGTTATAAAGAACTCTACTGATGGAGAGTTGCAGAGAGAGAAGGCGATTTTAGAGGATGTCGTACCTGGGGAATTAGAGATAGGGCACCAAAATGGCTAGTGCAGGTGTATTCTTTGGTTATGGTGTTCTTTGTCATATTTACACCACGAGATGTCATTGCTTCCTGTGTCTTCAGTATGTTAATACATTTCTCAAATGTTCTTGTTGGTGTTAGTTGGAAAATCCATTTTGTTTCCTGTTGGTTCTCTCTGTCATTTGAATGCTAGCTGTCCGTTCAATATGGCAAGCTTATTTCTGCTTTTAAGTGTTGAAGTTTTTTTTTTCAGAATTTAACCATCAATGTCAACTAGAAACTGACCTATGAGAAGCTCTTGTCCGTTTTCAATTTTTTCAGACGAGTATAGTCACAACCAGACGGGTGCTAGAAAGACTTGCTGTTCATTATGTTTCTCAAAGAATGGCGTGGAAGCTTCTTAAAGGTAGCATGACTTTTAAGTAAAATGTCATTTTTGCTGGCTGTTCAAGGCATTTCTTCTGTCGTTAACCTGCAATACCTAAATTTAGGCATTGCAATGGGTTGGGCTCAAGCCGGGCTTAGCAAAGTGCAAGCCCAAACCCACTATGAAAAGCTAGGCCCAAGCTGGCCCAAGCCCAATCCTTAACATCTAGGTCCAAGCCCAAAATAAAACAAGCTTCGGACTCGGGCTTCGGGCTTAAGAATAAGAAGTGTTACTTCTCTTGTTCAAAGAAATACAAGCTATCCACTTTCAAAAAAAAAAAAGAAATACAACCTATCATTCTAACATAAAATAGTGTCTACATGTTATTCATTTGATGCAACAACGAATGCAATCACAGTTAACTTTCATAAAACATCTAATTATATAAAAATCTTTGGCAGAATGCCAGTTAAAAGATGTGCTTCGTCGCCCTAACTCAGCGCCGGTTAAAAGATGTGACCAAATCTTAGTGGATGCTAGTAAAAGAGCTCGGGGAAGGCCTACAATGAGATGGTGCGATGTTATTTAGAAGGACATTAGTTTCTTGGGTTTAAATATGAATATAGCACTTGATAGAAATCTTTGGCGGAATAGGATTCATACAGCCGACCCCAAATAATTGGGATAAAGCTCTGATGATGATGATGATGATGATCTAATTATATAAAAACTTTTCATCAAGTTGTTGAGAGTTAATGCGTTGGTGGTATCATGAATACATTATCACCGTCCTCATCTTTCTGATCAAAAGTGCTAGGTGTGATACCCTCCAAAGGATCATATATATATTAATTTCTCCTAAAAGTCACATCTTCTATAAAGCAAAGGTTTACTATTGCACCTATATCAAATAATGAACATACATTAAAAAAGATCATAACAGGTGATAGTGAATATGATGATCATAACAGGTGATAGTGAATATGATGATCTTAAATGTATCTTAGATATATGCAAAGAATATTTTCTTTTGTTCAGAAATAATTTATGCCATAAATTTAATTGTCATGCTTGATATAGATTAATATGTATAATATATATACATAAATATATATATATATATAAATAAACAGTATTGGTGATATAAACACTATATATATAACATAAATTTAATTATTATCCTTTTGTATTTAATATCTATCGGGCTTTTCGGGTTCTTGGGATCAAGCCCAAGCCCATCCCATTAGGAGGGTTGGGTTAAAATTGTGGCCCAAGCTCACCCCAAAAATGAAATGGGCTTAATTTGAATACCCAGGCCCGTTAAACAAGGGTCTGGCTGGGCCAGGCTACCAGGCTTTGGGTGCCCATTGACAGCCCTACCTAAATTTGATGAAATAGCCATGAGTGATGCATGAGGTGCAGCAGCCAGCTTCACCGCATCAGGTGCAGCCCAAACAAAAATGGATTTTTTTTTTAATTTTTAGGGTAGCCTCTTCCTTTAGCAATCCATCCGGACCATTTGATCTTAGTTTGGATGGTTGAAAAAAATAAGAAAAAAGAACGGACAGCCTTTTTCTAGCAAAAATGGGCCAATAAAAAATGACCCAATAAGGCTGTCGGTTCTTTTTTTTTGATGGATGGGCTACCTATTTTTTTGTTTTTTTGGCTGTTGCCTCGCTGGCCGGTGCAGCAAGCTGCCGCACCGCCAGCAGTGCAACAAGTATTGCTGAATAACTATTATAATCTGAAGGGTCATTCATTATAATTGGTTCCTTTTGTTCTGTTTGAGTGTTATCGCCTAAAAGCAATATGCTATGGTTTCTTTTGAAGACTAGTATCCAAACTGATTAGGAGGCAAATTAAAGGTGGCACAATCCTGATGTGACAAGCAAAGAAGAAAATAAGATGCAGAGGATCCTCACTCAAAATTCTCTCCAATCTCCATTATAAATTCTCATCCCTAGCAACTACTAACGGGCTGTGGGCATATCTCCATGGCCAGCGAAAAAGAGAGAAACTCTCAAGTAATGGTTGAAGCATATATGCACATGCATTCATCTCCAGAGAGAAGAAAGAACATGGGCTATATGGTCTTCCTATCTTTCACCACAGAGCTAATTGATAATGATGTGTTGTGCATAAACCATGTGCTTCCCCCCTGTTAGAAGCTCTCAATTTGATTCTTCTGATAATTCGCCTAGTATGCATTCTTGATTACGGAAGATCTTCTCATTCTCCACCTACAATCCTATCCTATGTTTTCTTTGGCTATCTTCATTTCTTTTTTTGGATCATCCTTCATATAAATCAGCTCCAGTTTAACGTTATTCCAGTTCTATCATTATTGTGCTAGGCTCTACACTAGTACCGGAAAGGCTTGCCCACATTGCTTTGGAACGAAGTGCCCAATTGTTTTTGGGAAAAGTGTCACCTCAATGATGAGGTTTATTGGCTTAGAGCTTTCCTTCTAGGGAGTTTCTCCTTGCTTAAACTCTAGGTCAAGCATTGTCCTTTTAGCAGATAATAGGCTTTTCAGGTGTCTCCAATTCTCACTCTCAGGTCTTTTGGTATCAGTGCTCTTAAAGACATTTCTAATTAAATGCACATTCTTTTTTTGAACTGGACATGGCTCTGATATGTTGATGATGATCATATAGATGTTGAGTAAAAGCTAAAAGCAACTTATTTTCTAACCTAAGCCTTTGTATTTCTTATTTCCCGTTGTGGGCGTACTCCTCCCCCCCTTTTCCTGACTACTGCATTCACCATTCCATTCTCTTTGTAGCATCGGCCAATACTCTAAAATCTAAATGATGCCATTTTGTCTCATATTCAGCCAATGATTGATTGCCTTGTGAAGTTCATACTTTTACTGAAATACCATGTATCTTTTGTCTTACTTTGGTGGAGGTTTTGACTGTGCATTGAATAATACACTTCTTTTCAAATTTACCATGCTGTTTTTGGACATTTTATGTGCAAGACAGATAGGTAAAGCAAAGGATTTGAGATTTCAAATCATGGCTCTGTGAAAATTAATACTAGAAGTCTTGTCACATTGTGTGCCTTTTACGAGTGTTCACATAATCCTTTGTGCCACATGTATGAATCTATATATACCTCCCATACAAAGGGCAAGAATAAAAGGCAGGCCAATACTCTGGTGCTATTGTCTCCTATTCAGCCACTTATTGATTGCCTTGCAACGTTCATAATTTTACCAAACTACCTCCTATCATTATCTTTTGTTGGTACATTGAAAAGTTCACTTCCTTTTAAATTTACCATGGTGTTGTGGGACGTTTTATGTTCAAGACTGATAGCTAAAGCAAATAATTTGAGCTTTCAAGTCATTGTTATCTGAATATTAATACTATACGAATCTTGTCACCTTGTGTGTCTTTGACAAGTATTCACGTAGTCCTTCGTGCCACATGTATGAATCCATATATATCTCCAATGCAAAGTGCAATAACAAAAGACATGCCTTATGGAGAATTCAATGTCATGGTTGCAATACAATGTCATTACTTACATTGTTATTTATGTTATTCCCCTTGTGTGATGATCGGAGAAACATATGCCTATTGCAGTACTAGTATATGAGCTCTCGGATTTCCTTTTCTGGTAAATGAGAAAATTCGGTATTTTGCAGACGTCCCCCGATCTGCACGGCGCAAGGCTGCCAGGGGAATGCCTACCATTGTTTTCCTTGGCTGTGTTAGCAGAACGACTTTCAGAGGTTACATTCTTTTCTGTCGTAGTTTTAACATAAAGTTGTGTAAATGACAGCTATCTTGCTTACATTGTTCTCTTCTTTTCTTATAGGGCACTTGTTAGCGGTAGCTGCATCATGGATAATCCAAGTTGGAATTGATACATATAGATGTTTGTTCCGTAGATCTGATGATGACCTAGAAGAGAACACTACAGCAGAGAAGTTCCAACAACTTGGAAAAAGAATCTATAGGGCTACAGTTAAGTGCAGTGCTTCATTAGTTTTTGCATCTATTGGAGCAGGAATCTGTGCGTGCTTTCATCCTTCCATTGGACAATGGATTGGTAAGCTCTCAAAAAGAAAATTACTTTGATCAGTTTCCACTGTTTTCTGTGACGGCTTTGGCAGCAGTTGTGGGTGGGGTTCTTGTGTGGACAAATGAAGAAGTTGATGAAAGGTAGGGAATAACAAGGAGATAAGGATGAAGATGTTTGCAGCATCTTGTTCCCGTATTGATAAGAAGCACAGATGAAAGAAAATCGAAGTGGGTATGGGCATAAAAATAAGAAGGTAATGGAGAATGAGACAAGTAGAAGGGTAACATAAGAGATAACGCCTATTATCCCGATGATTTTATTCCTTTTTAGGGAAACATGCATGGAACCACAATGCTATTAAAGAAATGGATGTCACACACGAAAATCATATTATTTTTTCTTTTTTTGATTCCTATTATGAGGAACCAGAGACTGTTGAGAATAAGATCCTGATGAATCTGGGGTGCTTGTGAAACACCCTGCAACCATGAAGAGGGCTAGTGGATGAATTATACCTTTGACATGCTTGGGCGTATAACTTCTATGTTCTTAATGGAGCCTCGAGCAGCACCAGCGGTTCTGCAGATTTCTGAAACACATCTATACTGGTCTTTAAATTGGAAATTTGATACTTAAAATATTGCATTGGCTATGATAAGGATCCTAGAAAACCCCTTAGATGGGAGGAACTAAGATTGTTCGTCAGAGGGATGATATGTTAGTCAACCGGTGTACAAGAGAGATGGTGGTTTAGGTTAAACTTCCAACTTTCTCCTGCACTATATTAATCTTCTCTATTGGTGCTATATTACTCAGCTCAATGATCTAGATAATTTTGATTCTGAGAATGATACATTTTTCCAATTATTTTTTCTCCTTTTCTTCTCAGGCTGTGCATTGGGGGACCTGGGAGGACCCATCATTGTTACATTTTGCTGCCAAAGGTTTCTTCATCTGGAAATCTGAGACTGTCATTCTTAGATTCTGAGGAAGCATTTTGAGATGCAGAGGCTTTTCTCATGCGGGCTTCAGATCCTTGTACGCCCCTTATCTGAGCTGTCTGCGGAGATATGTCAGATATAATTGGCTTTCAACAATCTGAACCGGCCACGTGGGAAGAGGGAAAACACCTACTCGTGGTGTCACGCATCATAATCTTTCTAACTGATTTTTGTTTCCCCCCCTGGAATTAGGAACTCAGCATGGTAGTTTTTCATAAAAGATTGGGATGGTGGACAAAACTGGTTGGCATTGGAGATGGACATTTCGAGGCCCTGGTAATTTTTATCATTTGCTACGTCATTGTAATGTTTTTAATAAGATTTATTTCCCTTGAATTCCTGTTTTGGAAGGGCATTGATGTCACAATATCTCCTGAAAGTAATCTCCATCAATGAGTTTTGTTTCTGTGGATAAAGCCTGGGTCAGTTATGAGGGAGTTTTTGGAGGAGCACTTTATGCAAAAGAAGATAAAAAAAGGGTAAAAGAGTGTAATGGGATAGTGAAAGTAAGTCCTACACGTAGGGGTCCTTTCGGTGCATTTGTGGGATGTGATTTCTAAGATGACAATATCAGCCGAAATCGATATGTTCCGATCGAAACGTATTGATTTCGGTCCATATTGAAACGGTTTCGGATTTGCTCACTGTAGTAGGTCCGAAATAAAATTTATTTTTTAATTATTTCGGATAAAATTGATACCGGTTTCATCCGAAACTTAATCGTTTTGGTTTGAAATCTACCCGTTTCAGTCCGAAATCGAACTTTCTCATTGTAATTTTTATCTTTTTTGAATGTTTTGTTTCGGTTTCCGTCGAAACTAACAATAGTGAAATTGATAGAATATGACCGAACCCCTTATCAATAGTAATATTAAAATTGCTATTGATAAAGGTGTTTGATGTAGCAACTAAATAACCCCTAAGACAACAATGCTGAGACAAAGGATGGTTTCTTGGTATAATTTTCCATCGTCACATGGACTACTTATTTTGGTCTCATGGGCATATCCAAGGAGATGGTCCCATGAATTCTTAAATACTTTGAGAAAGTAAATCGAAAAAAAAGCTGAAATTGAGCATACTTTAACATCAAGAGAGAAGATGGGTCATTAGCGATCTTGGCTCTTGAAGGTTTTTGAGTATTATACAAAGAATCTATTGTCTTATCGAATTTGATACACCTTATTTTCGTTTGCTAATTCATTTATTTGCACCCCCAAAATGTATGTATGTATGTATGAAGAATCATTTGAGCATTAACTTAAAATTTTGGAGGATACTATGGCACCACACCCAAGTGGACACTGTTCAAGAGGGACGAGAAAGTGAGACTGTAACATGCCATCTGTTCATGTACATCTGGGTGTGGCATATTGCTCGGGCCCTTTCTTAGATGCACAAACCCTACTTAATGTTTGGACGCACACATCTTTATGAAAAGAGAAATACTAGCCGTACGTCTGGCGCGCGATTGGTCCGAGTATTGGCACGCGGATCAGACTCTTTAGATGCTTCTTAAATACTCGTGTCTTTTTTAATAAAATTATTTCTGAGCTTTAGAACCAAAGATGACAAATAACAAGGGTTACGGATGAGTTCAACGTGAAAAAATTATTTGTTTTTCTTAGTTTGTTATTTATCATTCTTAGGCCGCGTTTGATAACATTTTTTGAGGAGATTTTAATCATTGAAATCCTTGACAATAAAAAATCTCCTTCAAATGAAATTTTGTTCTCATAGGGTTTTGCATGAGTGAGATTTTATGGGGAGAGACTCTAGGCACAAAAATGGCTGGAGTTCTTGAATCTCATTGATCTCTTTTAAACCAGTTTCTTAAGATTCGCAACGATCGTTAATCCATGAGACTGCACATTGGAGTACGGAAAGAGAATTTTAAAAATTTCTCTCACTACGGTGGTGTTACCAAACGAAGCCTTAGTGTCACCGGTCATAAATATTCAACTAAGGGTGATAAATAATTTTTTGCATTGTTAATCTTTGTCTATTTAAAAATAAAGGGAAAAAGATGGTGGGGTCCACACCGTACACGTGGTCCAATGACACGTAGGGCTGATAAAAAATACGGGAAGTAAGCATTTCTCTTCTGAAAAATAGGCAATAAACCTACTCCAAAAGGTGACTTTTTCAACGGTTCAAAAGGTTGAGAATCCATGCACAATGGTGGGAATCAGAAACTGGAGGCATCTCTGTACTGAACACCCATACCCACCAACAGAAACCCCATCACACCCCTCTCTAGCCTTTTCCAAGGAAGGATAGATGCCCCCTTGCCTTCCTGCAGTGTGGGGGGAGCAGAAGGGAGGTGTCACTTACTACAATCCATTGTATCCAGGGAAGACTTCTCTAAACTTTGATATTTAATGGTGTAATTCTTAATTCTTCACAGATTGTTTAACAAAACATTCTAAGACCCTTGAAAGTAACTCTTTGTGCTCTTAGAACCCTCTGAAAGAAAGATCTACCAAATAAGTTTCAACGAGATAAAAAATTAAGATTAAAAGAATTAACAACCCCCCACTTTTTTTTCCCTCCCCCATTCCCAGTCTATATAGATGAAGAGAGGGGAACAACTCTCATTTCTCAAACACACCATCTGTCTTAAACAATCATGTGGAGAATCTTCTTAATTTGAGCATCCTTATTTTTAGATGGTAGATCATTGCATGTCTCATTTTGCAATAATTTATAAATGTTTTTGGAGTTTAGAAGGACTTCGTGATAATTCACCATATCTATGAGAGTTTGGAGCTAAAGAAAATCCTTGAACTTCTAAAGAAAAAGAAAAGTTCATGGAGATTTGATGGAACAAAATGTAAAGTCACTTTCTTTGGAATAAATTTCTCCTGATGCAGTGACATACTAGGAAGCTCTCATGGCTAAGGTAGGCTTTTAACTACTGTGCAAATGAACACCACATGCCTTATTCTAGACTCTTGATGACAAGACAAGAGTAGTGTAACATGCCATAAGCATCTCACTGTGGCAGGCAACCTAGATCAAAAGGTGACTTTTTAACAGTTTAAAGGGATGCCACTGGATACATGAACAGAGGGAAGAGAATCAGATCCTGAAAGCATCGATGTACTGAAACATCCACACCCACCAACAAAACCCCACCCCACTTTCTTAGCCTTTTCCAAAGTGAGGGGGGGGGGGTCACCCTCCTTGAGTGGGAAGCAAAAGTGACCACACTTTCCTTTGCTTCCAATGTCTCATATTTGAAGATTAGTATTTCTAGTTCTCTCACACAATATCAGATTATTTGATAAGTACATCAAAAACTTATAAATAATCTCTTATTATTTTTAGGAAAGCCCCTAAAAAGAGGAGTTTATAATATATATATATGTATGAGGTAAGGAAAAATGTTAAAATTAATATTATTACTCCTTAAAATTTTCTTTTCTTTTTACTCAATGCCATACGAAAGTGCCTCTTCTATGTTCATAATTCTCAAAGTCTTTTAAGATATTTTAATTATTCTTAGGGTGTAGTTGGAAATGTGTGATTAGAGAGATTCTAATTATTAAAGCCCGATTTGATAACATAGTAGATTAGGGGCGGGCGGCCTATCCGAAGTGGCCCACCGACCCCTCATTTTAATCTACCCTGGTTAACTCATTCCATCTATTTATAGGAATGAGTTAATTAACTTTAATCCTATCGATCTCGGTTAAGAAAAAATAATATCTCACCCTACTCCGATTAAACTATCTTATCCATACTTAACCCGTTATCAAACAAGGGTTAAATCTCCTGACAATGCTTGATCGCCTCCGTATGAGATTCTGTGCATAGTAAATTATACGAGGAGAGAGGGCAGACCTCTGCATTGGCGTCTCAAATGTGATTAACAATTTACAAAAAAAATCCCTCACATGTTCAGCCACTATATAAACAACAAATTATGCACGATCCAGTTCTAATGTCGATCGAGTTTCCAAAGGATATTGCAGCAAAATGACAAGTGTTGCGGTAAAAGAAGAAAATGATTTTTGTAAATATATCCCTTTAAATAGAATTATTGTTAAATATTTTTTATTTAAATTTATCATCAAAAATATTCTTGATATATCTTGAATGCTTACGATTATATCTTGCGGTTTGAAGACATCAACTTGTGATGAACATTCATAGAAATGTCATAAAAATATTAAGAGAGAGAGACCACCTCTCCTCTTGTCCCATCCTAGTGACCCCTAGTCTCTCCCCACCTTGGTGACCCCCCACCTTAACAATCGCCCTCTCCTCTCACCTTGGCGACGCTCGTAGGCCCCACTCTCCCTCACCCCTCCCGGTGGCACTCACAGTCCTCTCCCCTCCTCCCATCTCCTTCTTCTCCCTCTCTCCTCTTCCCCCATGCCGATGAACCCTCGTCTCCCCCCATCTTGGCGAACCCCCCTCCCCCCAGGCGAACCCCCTCTCCAGTGACCCTCCCTCTCCTCCCCACAAGCCAACCTATCCTCCAAGCCTTAGTAGCTCCAATGTCGAGCTCCTCCTTGATGCCCTCGACCCCCTCCAGACCCTCTCCTAGAACCCTAGGACGATGTCCTATTGGGTCAGTGTTCTCAGCTTCGAGATGTTGCTACCAAATCTGGTGGTCATTACAAAGGATGGCGATGATGTTGGAGTTGACCGAGGATAATGATGATGATGCGACGTGGCCTTAGGACAGGGGAGGGTGGTGGGGGGTTGCTGGGTTTCTCCGTGAGGAGAGAGAGAGAGACCATACTAATACGAAGGTAGGTAAGTCATTCTTTCTCTTAACTCACACTAATATTTAGCATATAGATGTTATAGCGGTGGTATAACCGCGAGCTACCTAGATGTATTAAGGATATTTTTATAATAATCTTAAATGAGGGATTTATATTTAAAAGATATATACAATTATCTCGAGAAGAAAACCATGTTTCTGCGCCATACGTTGACCAATTGCAATCTGCCACGTTCGTTAACACTTTGGCGGCCTTCTCCAATTGGCGAGGCGCATGTTGCGAGGCGCAGAACATCTCGTGTTCTAGAGAGAGAGAGAGGGAGAACCAAATGCGATCCTCCCGTGTGCCCTTTCGCACCGCCGAGGAGTTCAGGTCTCTCTCTCTCTCTCTTCCTATCTTTGGTTCCATTCCATCGTTGTTCTGGGAGCTCTAGGGTTTCATCCACGGTCGATCGGAGCTTGCACCTTGCCACATCCTCTGTTTTTGATCAAGCTCGCCTCTTGGGCTCTCGCGCCCTGCGGCCGCTGAGATCCATGTTCGTCTGCGCCCCATGGACCCGAGTCTGAGCCAGCCCGCCCCGCCAGTTGAGGAACTAGACGAATGGGGTAATGGCTCATGCTGCATGCTCATCGTTGTCATCGTGTTCTTCTTCCTAAGTTTGTCTCGTTGTGCCCTAGATTTTGCCGTAGATGCTAGGCTTTTTTAAATTTTTTCCGGGTTTTTAGTGCGTTGGGAGGAACGACGATGTGGGTTCTTTCGCTAGTGTTCACTGATTTGGTTGTGTGTGTCGGTGGCTTTCAGTTTGTTGTGCCTACTTCGTTCTCCTGACGTTGGTGGGAATGCAAAGGGAGGGTGGGGAGGGGAAATTGGAACATAGCTATGGTCTGTGTTGCGTTAGAATCACATATCATCTGCTATGATCTATTAGAAGTTCGTCCTCTGGATCTTATTTTGCAGGCTGCCAGTGGAGTATGAGCTGGGACGACTATGCCAGCCCTTCGCATTCTGTATCCTAGAAGATGATAATTCAGTTACATTTTCTCTTGTCATCCTATTTACAACTTTCCCATCTTTTCTCCCTCATCGTTCTGTTTTTTTCTCTTTTTTCTTTTTCCTGGTATTCTGTGATTGCTACTTACTGTCTCTTTTTTGTGCTCGAGTGTGGGGGGATTGGGTTTCAAAATTTGATTCTTTCTTTTAGCTTGTCACAAAGCTATTGCAAAGTTTTTGCCATAGACGTATGCCATTTGTTGCCGGTATCCAAGGACCATGTCCACTTCCTTGAGGATGTTATCAATCAGACGTTGTTAAGATCGATGCGCATGGTATTCTTAAAAATAGTAATTTCCCAGATCTTGGATCTATCATTGAGGGGAGTGGGAAGATTCAGGAGGATGTGTTACATCGGGTGAAGGCAAATCAGATGAAGCAGGGAAGTGTGTTGGGAGTCCTGTGTGATCTTTGAGTACTTTCGAAGCTGAAGGGGAAATTTTATAGAACTTTTGTGGGCGTGCGATATGACTATTGAAGGTTGGGTGGCAAGCTAGAAGCACATATAGAAAAAATTGTATTTAAGATGAGTGATGCTTAAATGGATGTGTGAAAAGAATAAGAACGATAACAATAAGAATGACCATGTACATTTAATTTAGAGTAACTTTGATTGACATTGAGTTGAGGAAGAATAGGCTTAGTTGGTTTCATTATGTGCATCATCATCCAAGATTTCTCAGGCTGCTTTGATAGGTATGGTTGGGTTCCTTAAAAAGGACCCGTAAGGCGAGCGTGCATCACACAAAGTGAACTGGTACAAATTGAGATCAGGGAAGGAAAAGCCTGCCTGCCACAACAGGGAGCCATAACCAAGATGGGTGGTCCAACCCTATGAATGGACAACTCCCTATATTAGCGTTAAGATATTAAATCTCTTTTATCTAAGTCTACGTCATATTTGTGTCTATAAAACCAGTAGATTCTATATAAGATTATGCAGGCAAGGCTTACCCAAAGTTCTGAATTTTCTTCCTTCATCTTTGCTAAGGAATAATATCTATGTTCTGTCTTTGACAAGAAAAAAGGAAAATAATCAGCTTATACATTCTGTTCTTTTGGTACTACAAATCTGATACTTTAAGAATGGCTGATAACTATGTGGATAATGGAGATATATAATTTATGGGCTGATGTTGTCAATGTATGTTTCCAATTTTCACACTTTTTTTAGGCTTTGTTTTTTTTTCAAGTGTACATTTCTTTTGTGGATATAAGATTTAACAATGTTTTCTTGCATAAATAAGTGGGAATATTTGAATAACAAAGTAAATCTAGTAAGTAGATCGAGAAGAGTGGGTTTGGGAAAGCATTGATTGTGGTTGAGACCTTCCCTTCTCTAAACTGCTCTTAAATTTTTTGTATCCTCTCTTCCATGATCTTGTCAACTCAACCCTGGTATACCCCCACCCATTCGTCTTTTCTTGCATCTTCCAACTTCATCTCCCCTGTTTCTGGCATTTTTTCACATACATGATCATGGCTATTGGCTGGTAACTAAGAACTAGTGACATCTGGTACTTTTTGTGTTGATGAAGATGTTACTGCAATTCTTTTTCCCTCTAACTATTGACTGGTGGATTTTTGTGGGTGGAGTAAGTTGTGTTGGCTACTGATCCTTGACTTTAGGAAGTGATAACTCGACCTTATAGTCTTGGACCATGTCCCTCTCTCTAAATTCTAATAGTCCACTGGCATGTTTATTACCTGGATTTTGGTGCTTGCTATAGCCGTTAGTATGGTGCAAGGATTCAAGCTGTGCTTCTTTCATATGATGTAAAGCTGACATGCGCCCCAGAACCTTATGCAACTCTATATTTCACCATAGGCAAAATTTTATGAATGAACGTTAAGAGTTCTTACACCATGCTGGAACTCACAGAGCATAGGAAGTAGGTATTGTCCCTTGGCAAGATTCAAACGGTCCAAATAAACAGTGTGCCAATGATCATCTTCCCCGCACACTTAATCCCGCATAATTTCAGACACTAGAAGCACAATAACTGGTTTTAAGAATTGATGTGGTGGCCTTGCCTAATTTTTCTTTTTTTCAGATACTGATGGCTTTGTGATCCCAAGCTTGTCTGGTGGAGACTCTGACCTGGGTAAGCCATATGCACCAGAGGTAGCAGAGCCTAAACCTCCTCCCGAGGTAATTTCCTGACTTTGAGAAATTCCTGTTAGCCAGATAGTGAAATAAACTGGAGACGATATATTATATGCTGCTCAAATCCTTCTAAATCTCTCTCTCATGATGTTTGTCTCAGAGTGATGGGTGTACTCGCTGGCCCAGATCTCTTTCATCTATTCTTAATTCCAGACCATTCTTTGCTTACTTAAACCCTTTCTCAAGGGGGATAAATGTTCAAATTATATGAAAACTATTTATCTTGTTTGGCAGCCGATCACGAAAGAGAAGATTTATTTGGGACCACACGGGGCTCCACCTTCTCAAGCCAAGCATCAAGATCATAATTCATCTGGCTACAAGCAGCGGTTCAAGAATAAGCTGAAGGAAGCAGATCGCAAGTTTGCTGGGATAGGACGGGAAAATAAGGTGGAGACACTGCGAGAGCTCGTGGGTGGTAAGGTGGCAGGCTTCAACATGTCCAAGGGATCCCCCCGTGACTGGCTTGACCCACACTGCCACGAGTCTCAGCTCGAGAGGCCCTCACGTTGAACCTGTTTACTGTACTAGTTAAAATTAGAAGCAATCTTTGAGACCACTTATTATCGTTGGGAAGGGTTACTGTATCCTTCTCAGACCCTCTATAATGATCACTCTTACTATGGAGAATATGACAATTACTATAATATATGATTTTGGAACTGAGTTTATATCAGCCAATGTTTTCAGCGACCCACTTACATTCTGGTTGATGAGGTAGCTGCAATTTGACCGCACTTTACCGATACTAATGCAAAGTGGTAATCTAATTTATAGAGCTGTGCACCTGATCAGGATGTTCATCACTGTCTGATGCTGTGGGTGAATTCTGCATCTCATGCTGTTGTTCTTCAGTGAATGCTTCAACATGTGAATTTCAAATGTTTCTGCTTCCAGTTTGGCACTTTGTTTCTAATAATCCAGTACTCCCTTGAGCCAATATAGCTATGCTCGCCCTTTGGCATTTTCCAAGACCCACTTTGTCGGATAAGGAAGGTGGAAGATAGTTTTCGTTCATGTGAACTGGTGTTATTCAGATGTGTGGGCTGTGCTAGAGCTCGAAACTATTTACCCTGTTCATGAAAAATGTTGGTCCTGAGTTTGACTCTTGCATCTCTCTCAATCTCTCTCTCTCTCTCTCTCTCTCTTGTTGCCTTCCCGAGGATCGGAGTTAAATCTGGTGCGACGTGCGTAGCTAGGGGTGAGCACGGTTTGATTTTGTTCGAAGAGAATTTTTTTTAAATTAAACCGAATTAAATTAAGAGTTCAACCCGAATCAAATCAAATTGAATTATTTTGAAATCAAATCGAATTAATTTGGTTTGATTCAATTTGAAGTATATTCTCGTCTCTTTTTAGAAATTAGATTGGATTCAAAAATGAATAGAGAATGATAAGGTAAAAGAATTTCTATCTAATAAAATAAATATTAAAGAAGTAACATTAAAAATTATAACTTGCAAGAGTAAATTTTATGATATTTTTATATAAAAAATTAAGAATTTTAGTTACAGTAAAATAGAAGGTGATTTAAAACTTATTTCATAGAGTCAAAAATCTCATCAAGATGAGAGATTAGATTTTTGGAATTAAGATTTATAGTTATATATACACTTATATTATTTTGATAAAAATATCTTTAAATTTGAGTTATTTGGTTCGGTTCGATTTCTTGAATTTTAAAATTAAATTAAACTAAAATTTTTAATACGATTCGATTTGAATTTAAATAAAAAAATTTTAAATTTTAATTCAAATCAAATCGAATCAAATCCATTGATTCGATTTAATTTTCGAGTTGAATTCAAATAATAGCTCACCCCTATGCGTGGCTGCGTCGTTGTCTTCCCAAGGACAGGCGTTAAATCTGGCTACAATGGCTCCCTCCTAGGCTACTAGCGATGGGATAAGTGTGCGAAATGGGAGTATTACTTGATCTTGGATGGCAAAAACATTATTTGTTGGCCATTAAACTCATGGCATTAGAATATGCTCTTAAAGAGTTCTAATTTGTGATTTCATTCATGATTTCTCTGGAATGGAGGAAAATGGGTCAGATATTCTGCTTTAATATCGAAGACTGTTTTTTTTGTCTTTTATCACATAGGAAATTGATGAATGGCATAAATTGCGTGAATTTAAGTGTGAAAGATGATTATTTTTCATGTAATTTTTCCTCTCTATTCTCCCATCCCGAGGATTCCTGTGACAAACATGACAGCAGATAGCAAAGGTGTCTTCATGGGTATCTCCCTTTCTCTCTCTTTCCCCACAGTTTGGCAGCAGCAGCCATTTCAGACCCACAAGCCTGTTCATGAACCCTGTAAAACACCGGACCCCCTAATGGATGACCTCACCGAGATCCTTTACACGATCCTCTGGAAGATGGGTCCTGAAAACCTCTCCATCTCTAAGTCCATTGACAAATATCAGCAACAAAATGGTTGACCTGATGATCAAGAGGGTTCATAGAGGGGATCTAGAGATCATATTTCTTGACAAGGCTTGGGGGGGGGGGATTTTCCGCCTTATCTAACACAAGGAATTGATCTATTAGAACCTGAAGAAACTATTTACTGGTCTGGTTCTTCTTTACAGGTGATGAACAAAATCTAAGCCTTTTCCATATTCCCTTTTCTTCCATCAACAAAAAGTATTTATGGGTGGTACTTGGTTAAGGTTCTTCCTATCACCATGTGCTCTAAGTCTCAAGGTTCAAGTGCCATGATAGGCAGGTTGCAGAATGTAGGTAGTTTACAGAACACTTTGATTATTTTACTGTACACATCTATAGTGTCCTACAAGCACTTCATCTATTGCAATATGAGTAATACTTGCTACAAAAATTGGTTTGCAGGTCTTCTTGCAAACTAACCCCATCATTGATTTAAATTGGGTATGACTGACCATGGGAGGCAAACAAAAGGTGCGACATAGACCAATCAATGAGAGGCCAGTTTGTAACACTTAAAATGCAAATATGATTTGCAGTTCATTGGAATGTTGGTGGTGGGTTATTCAGGTGATGAAAGCCCACCAAATGACAGTGGAAAAGTCTGGACTAAGTGGTGCTCTAATGAGAGAAATATTATGTATACTAAAATAGTGACATGGTTAAGTGATGAGAGACTTTTCTGTTGATCAGCTTAGCTAACTTCTTGAGGCAAGAATGCCCACCTCTATGAGCAGCTACCCGGATAGGGCTGGCGCTAACCAAACCTGCTGGCAAGTGTCAGCATCCCATAGTTCTACCAACAGCTAAGCCTGCCCATTTCTGTGTGGGAAAACGGCAGCTGCACATGGTAAGTTTTCTCAATATGAGAGCATATGCATCTTGGTGGTCCTAACCATGTTTGGTGTGGGAGGACTGACAAGGGGCTAGCACAGGTATGTCTACATGCCATATAGATGCTCAAGGTCACTGGTGAATCTGAGGGCCACTTTGGCAATCGAGTTAAGATAAGGTGGGGTCGCATGCTCGGGATGGCGTGCCCATCTCTCAACTCCATTCGACCCCTTCCCCCCCATTCGATCTACCCCCACCTTGCGAATGAGAAAATCCACCTTTAACTCCATTCGATCCCGATTAAGCAAAATGCACCTAAACTTGAATACGTGACCAGATGAGAATACGCCATCCTAACCGGACCGTATTCGCATATCAAAGTCGCATCCGAAGGAATTTATCCATTTTTTTTTGTTTCAGATGGAGGGCGCAAATAGAATCATAGAGTAGGAATTCTATTCGGGCAATGACAACTTGACTCTATTAGGGTATGACCACAAGGCACAACACCTTGAGAATGTTTGGGATTGTGTAAGATGATGGAGGAATAGCTATGTTAGTCCAAGGGAATGGACTTCAAAGGGTTTATGTGAAATGAGAAACTTTATACCATCAAAACCTTTAGGCCCCATTTGTTAACCGGGCAGGGTTAGCGCAATCGGGTCGATTGCGCTAACCGACCCCGGTTAATGCGGATGAGTGTGAGGGGGAGGCGGGGCCCACCAGCTCTTTCTCTCTCCCCGGTTAGACTATCCCCCGACAATTCTGCAAATAAACAGGCCCTCAATATCTCATTTTCGGAATTGAGATTAACCTAACAAAATCTACTCTGATTTTTGTTTTCCCGGGCCCAAATTAGATTATCGAGATAGACCGCTATATATATATATATATATATATTTGCAAAGATGGGGGAAAGAGACAAGTGGGGCATCTGTTCTTTGGTTGGGTCGGTGCTTCCACTCCTTTGGAACCATCTGTCTAAATGGCCAGAACAGAAACAAATCTCCAAGAATCTTCCGTAATCATGGAAGGTAGCCAAGACCAAAGGCCAAAGGAGGGATGGGTGCTTTTCTTTTCTTACTTATTCAAATAAATAAATAAATAAAAATATAATTTAATAATTCATTTTATCATTGGCCCAATTATTAATGTTGTGATCACTTATCAGACATGTATTGAAACCGAATCCTTTTTATTAATGGTTTTGGGGACTGTTAGTAGACTTGAGTTAGTAATCCTATCGGATACTACAAGGTATCGGAAACATATATCACTGGACTTGACAACCGATGGTTTATCTGAAATGAACAAAACTACACCCTATTAAATACAAACATGGTATCGTAAATATTTATTTTGTTGATAACTTAGCTACTATACGAGTTGTTTGGTTTAAAATAACCAAAAGATGATAAGATCTTGTTAAGAAGAAATACAATTTTTCTACGCTATTTTGCAAGTAGCATTTTATGTCCGGCGAAACGATGCTCGGAACAATTTCATAGCCGATACGTATTAAGGTTAAGATGATCAATCACTATGATATCAGAACTATAACGATACTTTATATAAGAGTAGACAACTCTAGCAAGAACGATTGCATCTAGTTATAACGAAGGCTTTCATTATTACAAATCTAGCATCAGATATATCTTGTTATCCCTTCCAAAATTTGATAACATTCATATTAATATCAAACTAGTATATATATATATATATATATATATAATGGCTAAAATGTTCCACGCTGTTATGCACAATCGATCATGTTACATTCTGATAAAGTGTTATTAGTGTATGAGATTAGATTAGGTGATGATACTCGGCACGTGCCGATCACTTATTTCCGAACTGCCATCGGCACTCCCTAATTATCATATATACACTTTTTGGTATAACCAATGAAAGTTCGACACTAACATATTGAATAATATATATATATATATTTTTGAGTGGGGGTGTGGGGATGGATGGTCATGCTACAGTACTCACCGGTAAATGGCGTACGTGTTCGGTAACGCGTTTGGGTGAGATTTTTTTAAAAATCTCTGACACCGTACAACTCTTGACATTGCTCAGAATGTTAACTCTCCTCCCAATCCCACGTGCAGATAATAATGTCTGGCATTTTGGAAGTGGGCCTACGATGGACGTGAGATAAAAGTCAATTGACTATTGTGCCCTCGTACACAAAACCCATGTTGCTTAATGATGTCCCTCACCTTTTAATTTTGACGATGGCATCTTCTATATAAATATGATCACTTCTAAGCAGCGTTATCAGAATCGGATCGAATTGATCGGTCGACCCGATCTAATCGTGAATCGGTTTAAGAATCGATCCTATTAAGATCGGTCCGATCTAATGTTAAAGAATCAGATGAACCGGACGAACCGCAGTTAGACCGGTAAATCGGTCCGAATCAGTCTAACTTGATTCATCTTTTAAAATAAAAATAAATAAAAATATTTAAATATTTAAAATGACATATATGTGTGAACATAATTATCTTATTATTATTAATTTGTTATTATTTATTATTTTATTTTAGATATATTTGAAGTTTAAATATTTAAAAGAATATAGATGCCAATTGTGAAGACTGGAGACCAATGAAATATTATAAAATTTTAAGGTAAATTTATTTAACCATATTATTATTATTTTTTTACTTATATAGTCGTACAATCATGACTTATAATTATACATATATGTTTATTTATTTTGACCATTATATCTTACTTCTTATTATCTTGAGTTATAGAATTAGATCAGATCATATATTAATATTATGATGAGATCATAATTCAAACTGATTTGATTGAACGGTTCAATCGATTCAAACCGAATTAACTCATTGATCGATTCATGTATCGATTCAGTTCTTATAACATTGATTCTAAGCGAACTCCCAGATAATGTGGATTAAGCGAACTCATTAACAAACGAACGCCCCCATATATCAAAGTGGGAACAGACTGCATCTACTGTGATTCTGCATTAATGGAAAAGTAAACATTATTTAACGGTGACATGAGTTTGTTTGGATTAGAAATCGGATCATGCACTCGAAGCTAGCTAGCTAGCTAGTCTAGGGGAATCTAATGCGGGTCCAGCTGACAGATCTCCACGTACGTCTTCCTCAGACGAACGTTGCTGCGGTGTCGGCCGGTGCCTCTGCCTCCTCATGTATGGGGGACGCGAAGGACCTCGGTTTCTCAAGGCGTGGGAGAAAGAAGCCTACAACGTCGACGCGTGGGAATTGCACGGTGGTGACCCAAGGAATTGTACGGCACGTGGAGCGGAGCGTATTTGCACCATGCACCTTCTATTGCCGTATTTTGATTCTATACCCTTCTAATATCATATTTTTCACTTCCATACCATCATCAGTCTCTCTCTCTTGGAGGTGCAACACAAATGTTAGAGGGGAAGCCTATCCTCTGTCCTTTCTCTCTCACTCTTCGTTCTCTTCTCTCCTTACTCTCCTCTGTCTCCTCTGTCCTTTCCCTCTCACTCTTCGTTCTCTTCTCTCCTTACTCTCCTCTCTCCTTTCTCTCTTCTCCTTCCCCTCCCTCCCCCTCTCTTGTTCCTATCCTCTAGCTTTCTCCAACTTTATCTATAGCTCTGTGTACGTTTTGGATGTATATCAATATATATAGGGCTGTCAATGGATCGGATTCGGGTCGGGTTTAGGTCGACCCGGCCCGAACCCGACTTATCAAGATTAAGACACGAGTTTAGCCCGGGCCCGACCTATGTCGGGTCGGGTCGAGTCGAGGCCGACATTATATAAAAAATACAAAGCTCGACTAAGGTTCAACCCGATTCGACAACTTAAATAATAATAATAAATATATTTAATAATATAAAATTTATAATTTTATTAAATTAATTAAAATTTTGATATTAATTACATAATTTATGTGAAAGGAGAATTTCAAAATTTTTAATTAAATAAAATAATATAATTTTAATTAAATAATTTTTAAAATTTAAAGTGAGAATAAAAAAAGAGAACGGATCCGGCCAGCCCGCAGGCCGAACTCAAAGCTCGAGCCCTATCCGCGGGTCTAGTCAGATCGGATTTTTAGGTCCGACTAAAAATTCACGGACCGAAAAATACCTTACGACCCGACCTGAAATCGGGTCAATGCGGGACTGTCGGGCTAGTCCGACCCATTGACAGCCCTATGTACATATAGGTACATGGCATTGCAGGGAACATCTGACCAGAGAGTTATGGCGGGCTAGGAACGGAGAGGGAAAGAGAGAGAAAGTGACGAAAGAATTTGGGAATTAATTATTGGGAGAGGTTAGAAGACATGCATGTACGTTTTGTCGATTGTTCTTGAGAATATTCTTCTTTGGAGATGTTGCTAGCCAACAGAGGACATAACCATGGTGTAATTTTTGGCCGATTTTAAGGATATAAAACAAACATGATGGTTCGAGAGATCTCAAGACAAAATAGGAAGATGTTAAATATGTACACAATCTTCTCGAGGTTCCATACAAATTAAACAGTATAAACCCCCGAAAGCCCAAAACCCCCGAGTCCCAAAATTAACTCATCATGAACCGCCGTGAGTTGGTGTACGTACATACACTGCGCACGTACACGTGCATGCATGATGATCAGCGAGCAACTCGCAATCTGGCACGTAGCGGCCCTGCATTGGTTGGCTGGTTGCTGTCCACCCACCACCACTTTTGTCGCTTTGCTATCGTCTCCGTCAGCTCTGTGTCCGCATATATGGTTTTAATCACCATGGCGATGAGAAGCCTATGGCTTCCATCCCTCTTCGTCTTTATCCGGCCTCCTCTTTTCTAGCTTCTTCCCCTCTGCACTCTTCTCTCCTTTCACGCACCCACTGATCTCAGATCACAACCCAAGACTCCATTCAGGTTTCAGCCATGAGTGACCAGGTATGTGAAATATATATATATATCCACCCACGGCATCTACTAGCTAACACCATTCCTGGTGGTGTTATCAGATTCTCATGCATCTTCTTAGTTTTTCCCTGGTTTGATTTGAAGGTGTCCTCATCTGATCGTTTTTTGGGCTAAATTCTCTTTCTGTGATGTCAAATTTCTACATGCATTTGAATTAAGGAACCTTTCTTAATTTTTTCCCTTCTTAATTCTCCCAATATTATCCTTGCCAGCTGACTGTCGACGGTTCTTAGGAGCTCCGTTGTTCTTAGTTCACTGCAAGTCTGTGGAACTGCATTTGCAGCAGTTCTCTTTGTTGGCATAATTCTCCGAAGAATTTGCATTCTTTTTCTCCATTCTTCCACTAGCTGAATTGGATGGGGTTTCTTACTGGGGTTTTGTTTCAGGACCAGAAATTCGTCAGGTACCCACATGTTTTCTGGTCCTCCCCTGATCTTGTTTGCCACTGAAACCTCTGTATTCTTCAACCTCTGTAATCCAGATACCTCCATGCCATCAGCCTGGTTTTCCCCCCCTTCTAATCCTTCCCCAGTACTGGTCGTCTTCTTCTCAGCAATCGATCACCGTACCGCAATTCCTGTTCTTTCACGTTTGTCTTTCTGTGATTAACGTATTCCGTTTCATGGGTGTGCTCTCCTCTACAGAACTTCTCAATCATCCTCACCGTGGATCTCTCCTGCGCAAAGTGCCACGACAAGATCAAGAAGATCCTCTGCAAGTACCAAGGTAATTAATTTACCCAAGAAGAAAGAACCCAACTTTCTCGGATTTAATCATACCCAAAACGAGATTCTGATTCAGATTCTTCCTGTGTTGAACGCCCAATTCCCAATCCACATGCAGAGAGGTGGTGCATCCAGTCGATCGTGTGGGACGAGAAGCACAACAAGATCACCCTCACCGGGCCCTTCTGCCCCCACAAGCTCGCCAAGAAGCTCCGCCGCAAGGCCTGCAAGGTCATCAAGGACATCGACTTCCCCGACAAGTGCACCTGCGAGTGCGACGCGCCGCCGCCGCCGCCTCCGAAGCCGGAACCGGAGCCCCCCAAGCCCGCCCCGCCGGAGCCGGAGCCGAAGCCCGCACCGCCGCCGCCGGAGCCGGAGCCAGAGCCCGCACCGCCACCGCCGCCTCCCGCCCCCGAACCTGCGCCCGAACCGCCCGCGCCGCCGCCACCCGAACCGGAACCCGAGCCACCCCCGCCGCCGGCCCCGGAGCCGCCCCAGCCGGAACCGGAGCCGCCGAAGCCGCCGCCACCTCCCCCGGAACCCGAACCGGCTCCGGCACCTCCGCCGCCGGAGCCGCCGAAGCCCACCCCGGCCTTCCCCTACCCAGTCTGGCCCATCTGCTGCTGCTGCCCCTGCTACAGAGGTCATGGCCCCTGCGGGTGCGGGGGGGAGCCGTGCGGCGGCTACCGGCCCTGCGCCTGCGGCTGCGGCAGGGGATGCGGGTGGGGCGGCCCCGTGGCCCCGGCGTACGGCCGGCCCTGCCACGACGGCGGCTGCCGCATCGAGTTCTTCTGCGAGGAAGAATCCCCGTGCCGGCCCATGTGAACCGGACCGGGCCGGCAGACGATGGGGGGGGGAGAGCGAACCGGATGGCCCCACCGTGGCGAGGGATCACCATCATGTGGTTGTAATCATCGTTAGTATGGTGGACCAGGTGACTTGATTGGTGCGAAGCATGATTTGTCGGTGATGTAATAATGAATGGGAGGTATAAACGTACACACGTATATGGATAAATTGAAACTTGTGGAGAATAAATAATGCATCTCCCATCTTTCGTATAAAAGTCCTTCTAAACATGGAAAATGTTAAATCATGTCTAATCTAGAGTTAAGTTTACTTGCTTGTCAGGTTAATTTGTTTTTCTTTTGATTTATGTTCTTCCACTGGATCTAATCCATTCTGCTAACTAGATTGTTGGAGTAAATTAAGTTTACGTTCATAAGCATATATATATATATAGTGTGGAATTAATTACATTCTTAGATACGTACCCAACATGATGCTTGCTAGCTAGGTAATTATCAGCTTTTTCTTTTTTTTTATTTTTTCACTTTGCGTTAAACAGATAATATTTCAGACACCAGATTTTTCACGGAATATTAATTAAGAAAAAAAAAGGCGAGATATTTGGGAGATATATACGGACATGTTTTTGCACACCCATTTTTTGTTGTACGGACGTTCGTCTGCATGTATTTTAATGGCATGTCAAAATCTTTCGTCAACTAATGATATAATTAAATGATGACACGAGACGGGGTGACGGTGGCCGTCTCCATCGGGGGAGAAATGCGTTGTCTCTTTGATTTTCTGGCGTGTGTATTCATTTCAAACCCCCCACGCATGACGTGAAAGGAAATTAGACCTTGCGATTTATTATAAAAAATTATAATTAATACTATTGGGATGATCAAACTTTTACCCCCTGCACCTGCGAGTGCGTCAGCTACCGTACGTGGTAGCAAATCATTTTTAAATATTAAGAATTAGGAAATTGTATTCTTATTTTTTTTGTTTTAAAACTTATCTGGATTAAGATGAAATAACTCATTCTACATTTTCCAGTTATTCTAAAATAATTCAAATTAGAAGTGAGAAATTAATCTACCCGCATGATCAACCTGTATTTTTACTTATTCTCTGAGTTAAAATCTCATACTTATTCTCCGAGTTAAAGTCTATTATTTCATTCTTATCCTGTTATCAAAGATGTTCTTATTATTTTTCAAAGATAAAGACTGTTTTTTTTACTCTCCTTGATGGTAAATATTTCTCTTAACAATATGGAGTGTGAATCTAGTTTTTACGAATGGTGAATGACTGTCGCTCTTTGATCCGCAAAATAAGGGTGATTTATAGTAGAGAGTCGAACCCAATTTTTTTACTCTCCGAGTTAAAATCTCCTTCTTCAATAACAGTATCACTCATCTCCAACCGAAAATTAGTAACTTACATAGCAATTACTCAATTGTCCAGTTGTCTATACTCTATACCTTAGTATTCTTATGTTGTCATGTATTTCTTTATATTAAGAAACATTATTCAGTTTTAATCCTATAGCTCTAACATCAGTTAATAGAATATTTTATTAAACATGTAAAATATAATATTTTAATAAAGAGTTATACGAAATAACATAAATATATATATGTTATGTTATTTATGTGAAAAGATTATATATTAATGGTATAGGTTTACGAAGGGGACTCAAAAGATCCCATATCGAAAACTATAAAGATGGACATATGTTTATAAGTAAGACCTAAGTCTTCTCATATGAGGACCTTTTTACAAGCAAAAAATGATAAAACCCTAGTCGCTCTCTGACGTGGCGGGATAATACCTCAAAGGTGACGCCGTCTGTGGGAATCCTGACCCAATAAGTACAAAATCCACCTTTACTGAAGGGGACTAGTGTAGAGGCCTAAGAAGGAGACTTAAAAAATCTCATATCGGTGATGGGGGACCAGTGTAGAGGTCTAAGAAAGGGATTTAAAAGATCTCACGTTGAAAACTATAAAGATAGACATACATTTATAAGCAAGACTCGAATCTTCTCCTTAGAGAACTCTTTTACTAACAAAAAAAAAAGAATAAAATCTTAATCGCCTTGTGACGTGGTGGGGATAATACTACGAAGACATACACGGTAATATGAAGAGCACAGGATGATGGATCTCAATATGCAAAGATTGTACGGGGTCTAGTTGTGTAGCACGTTATTCTAGTGGAGTAGCACTAATCGATAACTCACTAAAAGAAAGGTTATACATGCCTAGTTTATTCACTAGATCCTACTAGGAGATATGATGGCAAAATCTTGTTCATATCGATCCGATCTCGTAAAAAATGTGTGTGGGCTCCACTACGTTAGGAAGGGAAGAGACGGATTTGGAATAGGATGCTCACCCTCCCCCCCCCCCCCCCCCCATCTCTCTCGTGGTGTCTCAGCGTTTTTGTGATCCAGAAAGGGACCGTCCACCTAACGGGCCTGCCGCCTGAAGTGGTCCATGCCCATCCAGCTGCCGGCCCAATTAGGGCCATCGCTTTTGGGGCACGTGCAAAGTGGGCCGAGAAGGGTAGCCCTTTTATCTTACTAACTTATTCTCCCATTCTCGTATAAGCCTACAAGGCTACGACAGGTAGATGGTGGAATGTCTTTGTGTGGAAGCACCCATGACGTGATGAGGAATTTGGGTATGGAATAAAGAAAGATGAGTTGAGTAGCAGTAATGGGATTCTAGGGTTCACACAGGAGATGTGGGGGGTAGGTGACCATATATATAGTTATCTTAGTCATTTAAAATTCTTGAATGGATCCATTTTAGGTTAAGGGAATACCCCTTTTTTTTTCCAACCCCTCCCCCCCTCAGTTGGAGTCAAATTAACTGTAGGTTTGATGTTTAGTTAGTGACACATCTTGATCATCTAATATGATTTCCATGCATGATCCCACATGTTAGTATTGCTCTTCTTGGCTCACAGTTAGGACAAGTCAGGTAGCGTCTGGTTATGAGATGAGTATTGTGCAATGGAGCTGATATCTTTGTACATCTAGACTGCACTCTTACTTGCTTAAAACAACAAATAGAAGATATTCAAAGTGGTCCCCCCGCCAGTGGCGGGGTGGACACCCCCCTCCCCCCTCCTGCGCGGGTGGCAGGAGGGCACGGGTTCAAGCCGTGCCTCCCACCGGGAGGTGTTTGTCCCCGCTTTCCCCTCCCCTAAAAAAAAAAAAGATATTCAAAGTGTATTCCATACATCTAGTGAAATGTAGACTGTAATAGGATATATTGTCGGGAACATTACCGTGGCTGAGTGGTTTCGCATCTTTATCCACATGGTCTAGAAGTTGCGTGTTCGAATTCAGACATAGAGTGGGTAAAAAATTACTCGGTGTCTAGTTCTTAACTATACACTTTCGATTTGTTGACACGTTATTTGTAAAAAAATAATACATCAGTTAGTGAACTCACTAAGTCTCGAACTCAAGATGTCAAGTGCACAGACTGAGTCTTATAAAAATTGTGCTAGATTTTGGATTACCTAAAAATATATATATATATATATATTGTCACCATAAAAGAGGACAAAGGAAAGATTCCTAAAGGAAGCCATGGAGAATGAGGAAGTGGAATATTTGCAGAGCTTTTTCCATTTCCTTTGCTATGCAAAGGTGAAGTTGACAGGGATTCTTTGAGAGTGTGATGGCTGAGAGATGACTTTTGCTCTTGGTGGGACCAGCTTTGTCCTTTTTATCTTGTTTGCTAGATGGGGAGAGCCATATATAATTTAGTAAAGATATGCTCTAAACTACATTTAAGTTTTGTTTGTTAAGGGTTTGAAAATAAATATTGGAGCAACAAATATAACAATGTGTTGGATGAAATAAACATGATTAAAATACTTTTATGGCTTTTAAATAGTATGCTTGTGTAATATTTTTAAAATATTTAGTTATGTATAACATAATATATAATGTATACTATTATATACTAATATATATATATATGTGTGTTAAAATTTTGTCGACATGTCTAATTTGATAATTATACTGAAAATGATGTTATAGACCAATATATTCTTATTTATCTAAAAATAATATGTTATCATATCTAATTTTATAAGTTAATTTATTTTATAATTATTATGTATAAATAGTTTGGGACACAAAATTTAAATCACTAAGATGAGGGTATTACGGTCAAAGTTTATGAGAAGACACTTCCAAACATTGCGTGTATTTTAATTACCAAACTCCTTCAACTTCTAAACTAAGAAGTACTTCTAATTGAAGTCACTTCTATGTGAAGTTACTTTTGTGTGAATTACTTCACGTGAACTTCTCAAACATAGTCTAAGTTAATATTGCCAAAGTCAATAAGGACTGTTTTTTTAGCAGTTTTATTTTTTATTTTTTATTACTGAGCTACACTCAGTGAGAGGTTTGCTAAGGTCACCATCTACAACATCAAATCTGATTTCTTTTTCATAAGAGAAATATTTACTGTGATAGTGCTCAATGAGAGTTTTGCTAAGGTCACCTCTTGCACCACCAACAGTATAAGAAACCAAAAAAATAATTTTTAATATTTGTAAGCAATCCCTTATACAACTACTTGTCCACACCGTCCTATCTTTAGATTGAATGGCTAGAAAGAATCAGAAAAAAAGGAACAGATGCCCTTTTTCTCGCAAAAAAGGGCCAATCGCCTATCAAAATCAGCCTATTAGTGATGGGAATCAAGTCAGTTGTCAAGTCGAAGCAAATTGAGCAAGTTGCCAGGCCAAGTATGAAGGCGCTATAGGTCCCTAGTGCGACCTGAAGAAGGCGTTAGGTATCCCTAGTGCGATCTCAGCCAGAAACGTGATTGCAGACGGTCCAACTTCCCGGCGCCGAAACTCCCAAAAGTCTTCAATGTGTGCTATTTTTCGAAGTTGTAATCATTGTTCTAGTGTCGTTTTGTCTTCCCCTTCCCCCTATATATGTATCCCATTTCGTTTGATCAAATCAATGAATTGAAACATGAATATATGAGAGTTTGATTGAGTGTAGCCCATGGCTATCTCCCCTAAATCTTTGGAACCCCCTTTCTTCCTCCCCTCTCCGGGTGCGATGCCTAATCTTCTATCTCCCTGATTCTCTCCTTTCCCCTTCAACGGAGGATGATCAAAGCCCCGGGTGCATCGGCTCTGAGACGGGGTCGAGTGTGAGGCTTCATTCGGAGCTTTGATCTTCTTCCACCAACGATTTCACCTCCCCCACCACCGCCAATGATGCTGTTAAGGTCAGGATGGAGCTTGGCTGCACCGTACCTGCGATGGGTTCGGGTGAGAGGCCTCAGCCAAGCTTCTTCACGGCCCTAACATCATCGACGTCCACCCTCCTTCCCTTGCCGCTCACCCCCACATCCACCTTCTCAAAAGTTATCCTAGATAGTATGAGGTTGGTTTGATTTCATTTTAAGCGTTCCCAGTGTGTTATCTATCCTCATGTATGTTGTCTCCTTGTGTTGTGAACCCCCTGAGTCATCCACGGGAGCCCCAACGTCGAGGTTCTTCGTTCTGCTGCTGCCTGAGAACGCGTTAGGATGATATAGCGCGTTCTTCAAGAAGGCGCTAGGAGGCTATAGCGCGACTATGGGCAGAAAGAAGAAGACCCCCACTTTCGTTCCGCATCAATTAGGGGTGTTCGTTCTTTTCTTTTTCTATTGTTTTTAGTCATCAGATCTAAGATTGGATAGTATGAACATGTAGTTTGAACGAGACGCCACCTAAAAAACTTTTGAAAATTAATTTTTTTTTGGACAGTGCCTTAAGTAAAACTCTTTTCTTTCTTACAAATCAACTAACGAGTTGAATTTTCATTCTAGACGGGCCCAGTTCGGCCCAATGCCTTCAAAGCAGGCCCAAAGCCACGTTCTAAAAAATTGGGCCCAGTTCAACCCAACTTAATGTCACCGTGTTAACAAATTAGTCCACTTGCGGCACTGCTGCAACACCACCACATAACAACTGAGTTCCACCTGTTGCACCGCTGCCACCAAATAGTGTAAGAAAAAAAATGTCACGTAAAATTTCATCTGAGTTACATATCTATATAATTCGATCGACGATTGAATTATGAAAAACGGGCAACACCACAAGAACAGATCAAGATTGTTCACATCCGGATAAAAACTCAAGGAGAGACGACCCCATATGAAACAATTTTAATCATTTTTTTACTGTAAAACACCATTTTTTCAAAAAAAATATCGATTTAAAGTTAGTGAACATTTTATATTTTAAAATGCACAGTGTTTGTTTGGACAGCCATGAACTACCCATGTGATTTTCCAGAGTCTGGAAATTGAAGTCAGATCAAAGAGATGCCTCATGAGCTGTTGGAATTTTGAAATAGAATAGTTGTAAGGTTGTAAAAAGCGCACAAAGTATAAAGGGAATGCTACAAAATGGTGTTTTATAAGTTTCTACGAACGCACCAAACAATACTTGTAGGGGGGATTTTTCCTCCTTCCCGAAAGAGCACGTCACGGCTCGACCCAGTAGGCCCGAGGTTGGCCCATTAAGGCCACACAACTCGTTTGAAACATCTTAGAGCCCAGCAAGAGCTGCCAAGCCTAGAACGTGCCTGGCAGACCCCTATGCCAAGTTCCAGGCTGAGAGAGAAGCCGTTAGGTGAGTGTCGCAAAAACCTTCTAATTGTTAGTCTAGGAGGTCTCGAAGGTTAGCTAGATCTCGGGCCTTGGGGAACCATGGTTCGACAGTTGAGCCATCGAGAAGTCGAAGCTCGCTCTCGAGTCATAGAGGGGCCCTAGCTCGCTCCCAAGCTGTGGGAGAGCACCTGTCTGATCACTTGTCTCAAAGCCCAACATAATTCGATCTCGGGTCATGAAGAGCCTTAACTTATCCACCGAGACAAGAGCGAGTTTCAGCTCGATCCGTAGCAATGAAAGTCCCGGGTGAGCCCTCGAAGAAGCCCCAGCTCGATCGACAAGTCACCCAAAAGTCTTGGCTCGATCTCCGGCCATAGAGCAGCCCTAGCTAAGCCGACGATATCCTAGCTTGACAAAGCTAAACAAATGACTTTCAAGCTCGACTCACATAGCTACAGTGTAGTGGCATTGGCCTAGAAGTTGCATTAAGTAAGGCAATAAGGTCTACAAGCTGCGGATAACAAGACGACACATTAAAGTAGGATCTCAAGTATGTATCCCTTGAAGATCGCAGTTGCTGCCTTGCGAGCCAATGTCCATGGCCCGTGGCACACAGAGATACGAATACTACATGGTGCCAGCCACGTGACCTCCATCCCTCCAAATCCGACCCAAACAACTGAGTTTCAAAGAGTCAAAGCGCCATTATCACCTACCAATGTCAGTAGATCGATGTGCTTTTACGATGATGTGATATAGTCAACATCTCGTACACCGTGCTAGAAGAACCACCTTGTACAACTTTTTCAAACTTGAAGTCCCAGGCCATCTCTTAGGTTCAAAACCTTCATCAGCGCACTCCAACGTCTATATAAGGGGGTCTCCGCGGCCTCCTCCAAGTATCTCAGACATCACACAACAAGTGGACTCTTACACCATGAAAACACTATCGAGAGAGGGTTGGAAGAAGAGAGCATCCTTTAGATAGAAACCCCTCCCCATGAGGGCAACCAAGGGCAAAGTCACTACGAAAAAAGCTCCGTCTCCTCTTCTTCACCTCCACCAGGTTGCTCCGATAGACCATGGACACTCTCCACTTCTAAGAGCTCCTCCTCCTTCCACCAAAACGTCCACTGACTTGAGCGTTGGAGGGTTCTTCTGGGACATCTCCACTTCGGTGAGAAATTTCCTTATAGGAAGAAGTTTGGTGAGATACTCTCAAGGGTGGGGCCACCTGGGAATCTCCATTGAAGGAGTCCAGCGAGGTCCTCTCAAGACCCCAACTGGAAGTTCTTACACAGCACGTCCCTGTTGCACCATGTTTATCGGCTTGCACTTCCCATTTCTACCCAACACCGCCGAAAGTGAAGCATCGCCACCTCCAACTACTAGGCGATGAAGCACCACTGCAGCCAGTCGATGACGATGGCTCCATCTCTCACCTCAAGTGCACCTCGACACAGGTTTGACGCCTCCAGTAGGGCCTCTCCTCCAAGGGGACCCACGCATCAGGGGAAGGGTCCTAGCGGCTGTTGACGACCTCTCGAAGAATCCTATCACTTATCATGGTGACAAATCTCATTCGTTAGACCTTCACATGGACTAAGGTGCCCAAAGCGACCAATGCCCAAGCTGCCATCCCAGCTGCCCATGGGCTGTCTCGCCACCACCACTCCAGCTTCCGCATGACCAAGTATGGGTCCTTGAGTCTTTTCTCTTGGAAGACCCACTGACTAGCCGTCCAAGCTTCCGTCGTCGAAGCCCTACATGATGCTAGCCCGGGGCTCCATAATCTACCACTCAGGGCTACTTCAAGCCATCGCCTCCGTTGCTTAGCAACCTTCGCTAGGAGTGATCACGGTTCCTGATCATCAGGCTCGGTTGGTTCACCTGCACCAAAGGGCGCAAATATGAAATTCAATAGGTGGCTGACGGTGGCTCCCCCTTCCCTTTCTCATGTACGAGATTGTCCTTCTCGTCCTCATGCTCCTGTACCATGGTCCGCCCAGGCAAAATAATTTCCTCCCGTAAAAAAAAAATGAAAATCAAATAATTGTAGCACATGCGCACCCCCTCTCCTCTCACTAGTACTTAGTTGTATAGGCTAAGAAGGCGCGATTGTCCCCTCCCTCTTCACCTCAACGTCGATCCCCAGGCCATCTAATGGACCTAAGACGGTGCAAGATCCGAGCATCTTCAATATTAATCAAGTGCTACAGTAGCAGATCTAAAGAAATAGAACTGATTTGTGCATGTGGTGCCAACCAATGGCATGCCAGTGCGAATGATGGATCAAACTCAATCTACCACTTAAATCTAAGCTTGTCTGGTTGACCCATTTACATGTCTACTCAACATTTTCAAACTTTTGAGGAGTGTAGGTTATGAATGTCGAGTCTTCACCCTCCCGTGCGTTTAAAAGATCTAGAGTGGGTAGTGGATGCCATGTTCTAACTCTCGTGATCTCTCGCTCACGGTTTGTCATGTCACATCGGATCAATATATATCACGAATATCGGATCATGTTAATCAAAAATTAATACGATGATGCACACTCAATCTAATATGATTATTTTTAATAAAAATTATTTATATAATAAAATAATTTTTATAATAAATATATATGTCGACGTGGCACCGCATCATACCGTATCATAGCGTTGGAACACTGAAATAGTGTGCGCCAACAATACGATGAACTATACTTTCAATCACCACCAAACAATGAGTTATTCTTAGAATAACGACTTTATTCCTAACCGACCCCAAGTACCTTAACCCTGCTGTCAAACTCGGTTAAGGGTGAGTAGGCGAAATAACTCATCCTATTCTCTCTTATTCTGTTAAGCCCTCTTTATTATTCGAACGCAGACGCCGTGTTCGACCCCAAGAGGTCGAACACGTCACCTGCGCTCGGATAAGGCCGATTATGTGAGGGAGAGAGTGGGGGCCCCCTCGTTTCTCTCTCGTCGAATCTGACATTCTCTCGACAATTCTAATAACAAATCGGGCCTTATCAAAGTGACCCAAGGAAATAAAGTTTGGTGGAAGGCAGAAGCATCGACGAGAGAATTCATCAATAAGAAAACCACAAGATGCATTGCCGAAAGTGATGATCCCTTCTCCCCCACTACCTTCCCGTTCTTCCAAAGCTATCCGACCCCCCCCCTTTTCTCAAATTCCTATCCTGTGCAGCATATAATTTATTTTCTTTTAATTTTTTTCTCAAATTGACCTCAAGCTGACCTATATGTATATAATCTTTGGTTGGATGGTTGAAAAAATATAAAAAATTAGACACCCCTAAGTGGGCCTAAAATGGTTGGCCCATTATTTTGAGTAAAAATGGATGTTAGATTTTTAGTTTTTAAGATTTTTTTTCAACCATCTAATCAAAGATCAGACAGTATGGATATGCAATTCTGATTGAAGACAAACTAAATTTCTTTTTTTTTTTGAAAACAAATGGGCTCCATCGCATACAATGCAGCAAGAGGGACTATAATTCGATATACATCTAAAGGATCCATACTAATTATATTATATATATGTATAAATCCATGATTTGTATATTTTTATAATAAATTATATTTGATCATTTTCATCTTATTAGTATCATATATCTTTGGGTACGTAAAGAGAGGAGAAAATCTTTTCCAATAATCATTTATCTCTCTCACAAATGATTAACCTATGTTTTGACTTTTGTACGGAAGAAAGTTGTGTTCATCCTGTGTTACTTTTGCCACTTTTGCACCTCAATTACCTCTTAATTATATTTTTATTAGAATATCTGTCCGGTCACGATGTCTTGATACTGGACAAATATAGCCGAAGTGATATAATTTAGTATGAAAGCATACATAATTACTTAAATAATATGATATATATATATATAAACACTCCATGATTCTAAACCATACCTGAAATTATATAACCCCATTATTTTAAGAAGATTTATTTGAAAACTAGAAATAAAAGTTCCTAAAAATTTATATCTTTAGTTACCTGGTATACCATCCTCCCAATTCAGGGTGGAGAAAACAGAGTCATGTTAAGAGGTACCTTGTTTGTAGTGCCCTTTTATAAAATGAAAAGGTTATCCTTATATTCTTAAAATCTTGTAAAATTATTTATATACATATACCTTTATCATATTTACAATAATGCTCTTAAAATTTTAAGAAAAGATCTACTGTGTACATATTTGTCCATATTCTTAAAATAAAATATTATCCTTATACTCTTGCGAAATGACACAATGACTTTTTTTTTTCAAGATTTCAACAATGTTACGATAAACACTATAAATGTAGAATTATAAGAATGATTTTGAATGATTTCAAGAGTATATAGATAATTTTCCCTTTATAAAAGAATCAACCGAACAAGGGACTGACGAGTCCCTCCGACAGATCAATAGGATGAAGAGGAGGGGAAAAAATGAAGCAAAGAACCGAGTTAAGTCGGATTAATTGGGTTGAGGTGATTTAATTGGAATTAGTCAAATTTTAGATCTTGACCCGTTTAGGTAGAATTTTTAACTTGATTTTGAGATCAAATCATAAGTCAATCGATCGGATCGACCGGGTCAAAATGGGTTTTAAAACAATGCTACGGACTCAAAAAGATAGGTTATCCAGAGTTGAGCCATCACATAAAAGAGTTGATGACTTAAAAAATTTAAATTAATTTTACACCAAGTTTCATGAAGGGAGCCTTTCTTTAATAAAATAGCTTATACAGAAACAGTGATCCAATCTGAGGTGAATATACTTCGGAGGAATGTTATAATGTCACTATTTTTGTCACACTATTTTTTATCATTTGATTTATATATCGGACGGGAGAAAACAAAACACTTAATTTATGTGTTTCTGAATATGTGAGTAAAACACTTAGGGTCACTTTCTTAATCAGTTACGATTAGCTTACTCGATCCGGAGAGTCGAGTAAGTTAACTGAACTCGATTAACTCCGTTGTGTGTGAGGAGAGAACGGAGTCCACCGCTCTCTCTCTCTCTCATCTGTCGGGTTATTCTAACCCGATGTCAAAGTGACCCTTCGAATTTTAAGTTAAATTCATATTGAGAAACTAGTGATAAATCGAGTGACAAAAAGAATGTTACTATAAAAAATGAACGATAGATAGAGTTCGGACCAACAAAAAGTGTGCATGATATAAAATTGTCACGAGGAGACAAAATAGGAAGAAAAGATACCTCTTAGTTCAGAGAGAGAGAGAGAGAACAGCACGGCAAAGCAGCATCTGGGAATCCCCAAATCACAAGCAAACAGTGCCCATTCCCCGTCAGAGAATCTCTGCTTCCCAAGGTAACCCTTGCCGACCACCGTCACCTCTCTCTCTCTCTCTCTCTGAGATAAAACCCTAGCGGGAGGGAGCCCTCCCCTCCCTAAGGTCGCCGTGCCTCCGCTTCGCCGGCCGCCATGGCGCTCGTGGAGAAGCTCCAGGAGAAGCTGCTGAAGTTCCGCCTGCAGGCTCTCCTCCTCACCGCCCTCGCCGCGATCGTCACGGCCGTCCTCCGCCTTGGCCCCAGCTTCCTCACCGTCGTCGCCTTCTTCTGGCCCCTCTTCCTCTCCACCGCCCTCTGCCTCGCCGCCGTCCTAGTCCTCCGCGTCATCTCCCCGCCCCCCGTCGGGGGCCCCGGCGATCGCGCGGGCGAGGAGCTCATGGACTACGTCGCCGGCCCCGCCCGGCCCGTGGAGGACCGCCGGGAGGCAGGAGGAGGCCAAGAACACGAAAAAGCGGCGGCGGAGGAGGAGGCGAGGAAGTCGCAGTGAAGGCGGGGCTGATGCGATCCGACCAGTCCGGCGGCGGGAGGTGTCCGCCGCGGGAATCGCCGGCGGAGCACCGGATCCGCCCCGCTGGCCCCCCTCCGAAGCCGGAGGAGGAGGGGAGTGAGGGAAAAGGTTTGTGGGTGGCACGTGAAATGTGTACGAATGTAGGAAATTACTGTTTTAATTACATTTGCGTCCCTCTTCTCCTCTCTCTTTTTTTAAGTTGTAATAAATTAATAATACATAATAAGGCTTAATAAAGTTACTTTTATATTATTAACAGTAAGATTTGACTAGTCGATCAGATAAATTATATGTCGCACCAATTAAACATTGATACGATCAACGGGTGTTACGTAAGTGATACAATACTTATATCTATTTAACTATTATATATTTTATCTTATATTTGACACTATAACCAACCAATCAAGACAAGATTTTAATATATATATATTTTAAAATTTTCTTCTCAATTAAAAAATCTTTTTCACTTTTAAATTTTGGTTAATAATTTTAATATTTTAAAATAATTATAATATATTTTATTAATAAAAATAAATTAAATAATTTTAAAAATAAATAAAAATGAGACGAAGATGAATAGTGCAAGATATGTGATGTTTTGTAATTAGCGGTAGAGTTGTGAATGAGCTAGGTCGATCGAGTCAGGTTTAAGTTAACTCTACTCAATCCCGACTCATCAATTATAAAGTCTAGTCCGGACTCGGCCTCGAGCTATGTCGGGCCGAGCTGGGCACGACTTCTTCACAAGCTTGACTTCCACCAAATTTGACCTGACCCGATAAATTAAATAAAATAATATATATATATATATATATAAACTTACTATATTATTAAATTAATTAGTGTTTAAGATATTGATTTATTTAAAAAGAGATTTTTTATTTTTAATTATAAAATAAGAATTCTTATTTTTAATTAAACAAAAATAAAAATTTGATAGGAGAAAAAAAAGAAGAATTGGTCGGGCCGATCAGTGGTCCGAACTCAAAGCCCAGGCTTGACCCGCGAGCCTAGTTGGGCTACACTTTTAGGCCCAACTAAGGGCTCACAGGTCAAAAATGGCCTAGCAGCTCGGCCCCAAATGAAGCTAAGCCTAGAAACCTATCGGGCCGACCTGACGCATTGACGGGTCTATTAGATCACACTAACCCAACTAAGGGCCTACAGGACAAAAAGGGCTTGACGGCTCGTCTCAGAATGAAGCTAATCCCATAGACATATTAGGTCGACCTAACCCATTGACAGTCATAGTTGGCAGGTCTATTAGATCACGCATCTGTTTAAAAATAAACAACTATTTTAATAAAGTATATCAAAATTTATTTTATATTAATTATAATAATTTAAATTATAAATATTAATAAAAATAAAAATATATTAAATTTTTCTCTCTCCTCTTCATATCCCCTCAGAATTATTACTGTGACGTCCCGACTCGTAGACCCGGTCCAGTCGTAAAGACTCACGTCAGATCTCGATCGAGACATCACAGTGGGACAACCCAAACGGTACATTATGGTTGAGAATTTCACATAAACACCGAGATATCATTACATCGGAAATAATATTACTCGAATCATCAGCTTACATACAAATGACTTCATCCACATAGAATCGAAATAAAGATAACAATTTCACAAGTCATTTATTACATAACCAAATTTCACACATATTTTTTTTATTAACTGACATAACTACCTAAGATAATACTCGTAGTAACTTCAAGCCTCGATCAGACTACTGCGAGATCACTCCTCGCTTTCTTCTACCGCTTCTCCTGAAAATGTTCAACGGTGTGAGTCTACGAATAGACCCATTAAGAGACTAGCATAGTCTCCAATCATAACATGTATAAACACATCCAAAGTGATTTACGATATTTTATTTCATAATTTATTCTTAGGCATAATTTCAATTGGATAACATATGAGGTTAATACATTTAACCCAATCTCAATTTTTATGATCATAAGTCATGCTATTAACATTTTACAAATACAACATGTACTTTAAAACTTTATTCTATCAATGACAAAGTAAATGATAATTCATCCTTTGTAAATATAAACAATTACAGTGTAATAATAGTAACATGCAATAACAATTCAGTAGGCAGTAATACTAATTTCACTATCGGTTTAATGAGCGGTAACAGTTATTCCAATATCGATTCAGTGAACAGTAATAACAGTTTCCATATCAATTCAATAAGCAGTAATAGTCATATTAAAAATGATTCAGTAGGCAATAACATTCGTTCAATTTCAATTCAGTGAGCATTAGTAGTCATTTTAATAATGACTCAGTAAACAGTAGCAGACATTTCAGTTTCAGTTCAGTAAACAGTAGTAGTCATTTCAATAATGACTCAATAAGCAGTAATAGTCATTTGAATAATGGCTCAGTAAACAGTAACAGTCACTTCAATTTCAGTTCAGTACATAATAGTTTCAATTCCAATTCAGAAATTAATAACAATGATAAAACTAGCCAGACACAGTGCCCAAACCACTCATAGAAGGACAGTCAGTCGGTACTCGATCACCTAGGTAAATAGTGATGAGTCTTGGTTACTACGCAGAACGGGGAGAAGTCCTCTCCACTTTAACCAGTGGTACTTGTCCACCTCCAGGATTTCAATCCCTGTTACCCTCGGGGCCAGTACAGTGTGAACATCCCCATAGGGGTATTTCTATGGCTTGGTTCCAGTCTCCCCCTATGGTGGCAGTGTCCATTTGGCAGTAATAACAGTGCGGTAAATATATATAAAACTTATAGAAAATGGACACATGCCACTCAAAAATCATACTATGAACATTAATATGCCAATACTGAAAATCATTTTTCTTTTTCTAAAATTCTCAACTTATTTAAACATAATGACATATATATATCTAAAAATTTACTAATTCTATTTACAGACATCAGAACGTAGTGAAATTTTAGGAAATCAATACATTTACAGGAATGATCAAAACAGAAATTTGTCATCATTTTTTAGACTGTATATCTAATTTTTCAAGATTATTTATTCTCCATTTATACAACAAAAATGTATAATTATGTTCTCAAAACTCAGAGTCCATTGAAAATTCAGAAAAATAATACATTTATAGAAATGATCAATGCAGAGAATTTCCATCACTTTTCAGTCAGTAATTATAATTTTTCCAGAATTACTTATACTCCAACATGAATCATAAATTGAATAAATTTATCTACCATATTTTGGATATCATTAAATTTTTACTGCATATCACATTTACATGTAAAATTACACAGAAAATTTTTCATAAATTTTCATGCAGTAATTTGAATTTTCCTACAATTACATGTATTTTAACATATATCATAAATTGACTAAATTTCGTTACTATGTTCTGAAATTCATCAAATTTTTATTGCATATCACATTTACATGTAACATTGCACAGAAAATATTCCATAAATTTTCTTGCAGGAATTTAAATTTTTCCAGAATTATATATATTCTCATATGCATGGAAAAATTAACTAAATTTACCCACAACACTCGAATAGTCAATATAGTTTGTCAAACAATCATTCATAATAGAAATATCATTTTTAAAATTTTTCATTATTTTTTACATTACATTACTATTTTTCACACTGTATTAATATTTTTCACACTAAGTAAGAAAAATATATCATGAATAATAAATCAACTAAATATATCCAAAATGATCAGATAATTTATAAACATTTAAAAAACGTTGTTCCAGACATAAGTATCATATATAAAATATTTCATCATTTTTCATTCAGTATGTCTAATTTTTAAAATTTTATATTAGTTTCTAAAATTTACAATAATAATTTTTAAATTGAAAAAATTATCCAGAATATTTAAAATGACTAAAGTATACTGAGAATTAACTTATAAATATTACATATCAGTTCTGTAATATTCTCAAGATTTTTCACAAAATATTATTATTTATTTAATTTTCTAATTATTTATTTAAACATTGGTAATTACACCAGTAAAGATTCTGTTATCAGAATAAGATGAAATTTTCACCACTTAGTTCTAACATGCATTTTAGTTATCTGGTAAAGGTTCAAGAATTTTCATATAGTATTTCTATTTATCTCATAATTTTATACTCCTAATAATGTATCAAAAATTATGTAATATCACTTACAAACATCAATAACTATTGTTATTTTGAGAATACAACAAACTTAACGTAAGAACCTTTCTTTGAAATTCTAAGATTTTTGTGAACATGATCTCTAATTTCTGTAATTTCTATATAGTTATCTATATATTTTATCATGTAAGAAAATTCATTAAAATAAATATCGTGATTCAGAAATCATGAAAATTTTTCTACACATGGGATTCACAGTAAGATGCATTCTTGCAGTTTGAGGTGATATAATATCATCTCTTTAATATTTTAGTATAATTGATCACATTTAAGATAATATTAAAATATTCATAAACGTAAAAATAAATTGAATCAGACATGAAAATTTTTTTACAGAGGGATCATAATGTATTAATTACTTGAGTTTACCCTTAATCTCATGTCTTAACACTAATTATCTCATGGAAATTCGACTAATCTATACTCACTCATGGTGAAATAAGATCTCTAGACTTGACGATCATTTTAGATGCTCATTAACACACCCTAAATCAGCTTAAATATACTAATCCATACTAATTAAGGGAATAAATGCTAAATCACTTATCTTAATGACGTATTAACAACTCTCTAATCAGCCTTCCAGCCTTCTCCTCTTGCCCCTCATGTACTCACCTCCCAAGAAGATCAAATGAAGCCCCCTATGATGCTATTTATAGGGGTTTTCTCCTAATCCATCTTAACCCTTCATTTAATCAAGGGTGGAGATTAATTCTTTAATTCAATGTTATTTAATTATAATTTTGACCGTTAAACCTCCACCAACTCCACTCATTCTAATCTTTTGGCTAACCCTTATAATTTTTCTTTTTGTTTTAATATATGGAGCACATGGGATTTGACTTAATAAGAATAAGATTTAAACTTAGAAGATTTAGGTAATAAAAATAAAAAAAGAAAATTTTTTAAATAAATGATTGTCGTGATTGCGGCAGTCAAAATGGGGGGGGGGGAGCGGGCGCGTGGGCGGCCGCCTGTGGGCGCACTTTTTATTTAACAATTATTTTGTTCGTTTATTCGTTTGTTGGTTTATTAAGTGCGTGGGCGTGCCAGTCACCGAAGTGACGATTTATTCGGGCCCCGGAGAGCCTATGGTGCGCTCGATCTGACTTCGTCAGACGATTGTGTGGTTCGTGTCGGGACCGAATCCCGTCGCGCCATGAAGGTCACGACGTCATTTACATCCCCCATACGAGAGAACACCCTTGATTAATTGCCGAAATTAGAGGCCCCGCGGCCGAAAGGGGTAACACTAATTATGCGAGAGAGATGGGATGGGTCACACTGAAAGTTGTATTAAGGCCATAAACTGTCGGCCGTGTCGGCCACTCGTAGACCTTTTGTATTCGGACACAAGTCCGTGGCAGCGTCACAATGAGAAAACCGAGGTAGATCCCTTCAAATGTCTGCCGAGCATGCGGCAGAAAATAAATCCGGTCCGATTAGGATGTCGGCCCGAGGTTAGATCAGAGCCCGGCCATGTCGGGGGAATTCCCGAGACCCGGGCCCGACCTGAAAGGGCGGCGTCATTATTCCTTTTTGCCCCGGGTCCCGAGGAGAGAAAGGGCTGCAGTGTGGACGTTAGCGTCTTTTATCTGGGGTTTTATTAGTTATATCTTCTGGGATTTCTGATTCGATGTTTACTATTTATTCGTGCCTTTGTCCGGGATGATTTCTCTTCTTCTATGCATGATTATTCTTATTGTTATCATTAGTTTGTGGTTTATTTTTTGATTACCCCTCCCGCCTCTTTTATTATGATCAATATTGCGCATTCGGAGTCCTTTAATTAGCGTAATTTTTATTAATTTATTTGCTATTGTTAATGCCCTTATTAGGTTGTATATGTGCATAGATGTAGTGTGCCGGCGAAGGGAAGGTAAGAGTGTATCGCTGAGAGGCCCAGAGGGCGTGCCGCTGAAGGCCAAAAAGGGGCGTACCGCTGAAGGTCAAAGGAGCGTACCGCTGGGGCTCAAGGGAGTGTACCGCTGAAGGTTCAAGGGGCGTGCCGCTGGGGCAATTAAGAGTGTACCGCTGGGGGTTTGAAGGGCGTACCGCTGAGGGTTTAGAGGGGTGTACCGCTGAAGGAGTTAGGCGAGTGTGCCGCTAAGAGGTGAGAGAAGTGTGCCGGCGAAGGGGCCAATCAGAACGTGGGGGTGGGTATGAAGTCTGTACGTTCCCCCAGGCTCGAAGTCTATACGTTGCCAAGCCTAAAGTCTGTACGTTGGAGCAGAGTGGAGCAAAGTCTGCACGTTGCAATATGAAGTCTATACGTCGACTGGCCCGAAGTCTGTACACTGGCCGCCATGAAGTCTATACATTGGCTGGCCCAAAGTCCATACATTAGAACGTGAAGTCTGTACATTGACTCTTTGACTGCAGCTCGAAGTCTATACGCTGCCAAACCCAAAGTCTGTACGTTGTAACGTGAAGTCTGTACGTCGGCTGGCCCAAAGTCTATACATCGGCCAAGTCTATACGCTACAACATGAAGTCTGTACGTTGACTGGCCCAAAGTCTATGCATTGGATAAGTCTATACATTGGGGTGTGAAGTCTATACACTGCCCAAGTCTATACACTGGCTATCATGAAGTCTGTACGTTGGCTGGCTCAAGTCTATACACTGGCTGCTCAAAGTCTATACATTGCCCAGCATAAAGCCTGTACGTTGAGATATGAAGTCTATACGTTGGCCGCCCAAAGTCTGTACACTGGATAAGTCTATACGTTGGAGTGTGAAGTCTATACAGTGGCTGGGGATGTACCGGCGAAGGGAAGGAGTGGCGTACCGCTGAAGGTTGACGGGGAGCGTACCGCTGAGGGCAGAAAGGGCGTGCCGCTGGGGGTTGAAAGGGACATGGGGATGGCCTGTGCCGCTAAGGGCCAATGAGGGCGTGCCGCTGAAGGTTAAAGGGGAGCGTACCGTTGAGGGCAGAAAGGGCGTGCCGCTGAAGGCCAATGGGGCGTGATTGTAGAGGCCCGATCAGTTTTGGATCATTTGTTTTAAGGCTTTTCTTTTCTTCTTATCTTAACTTTCGTGTAGTTTTATATAAAACTCTTCCCTTGTTCTGTTTTGTTCGGTTCGGCCTCTTTTCTTGCGGGTCGGACGTTCGGGTTGTCGGGTAGTTAATTAGTTCGGTTCAGTTCCCGTTGTGGTGCCAGCAGTGGTTTGATGAGTTGGAAGGTTTCATTAATTATCCTGCTCGTTTGTTGCCTCCTTTTGCCTCTTTAATTGTTTATTAGTTTCTCACAAAAATTCGACAGCATCTCCCCTTGACCCGGGGCGTAAGGGAGATAAAGGGGACGCGCCCACATAGAGTGGCGGAACCCGACAACTGGAGGTGGGCCCCCGGGGGAGCAACACCTTTATAGCGCCTCAGAAAACATGAAGGAAAGGGGTTTGGGGCGAGGCCAAGAAGTGGGCTGCTGGGAGACTGAAAGGTGTGCCGCTGGGGGGAGGGCCAAGGTGAGTGTGCCGCTGAGGGCTGATGGGGGTGTGTGCCGCTGAGGGCCGATGGAGGTGTGCCGCTGAGGGCCCAAACAGGTGTGCCGCTGAGGGCCACAGAGAGTGTGCCGCTGGGGGCTGAACAGGGTGTGTCGCTGAGGGCCGATGGAGGTGTGCCGCTGAGGCCCAAACAGGTGTGCCGCTGAGGGCCACAGAGAGTGTGCCGCTGGGGGCTGAACAGGGTGTGTCGGTCAATGGCCAGAAAGATGTGTCGCTGAAGGATTAAAAGGGAGCCAAGTGTGTGGGCTGGGGGCTTGCAGGCGCTCCATGGAAAAAAGGGGAGCTCAAGGTCAAGAAAGGGTCGCTGGAAGTGAGTGAAGGACCCACAAGGCCAGGCTTCAAAGGGGAGGACTCACATTGATACGGTGATTTGAAAGAAGCCGAAGTAACGGAGAAAACGGGTAACACACTACATGCACTATGAAGTGAGGAGCAAACCAATAGAAATAACATGAAAAGCCCCAAGAAGGGCGATTGTTTCTATTCGTGGGATGCCAAGAACCGTATCCCTACATGCGTATCACAAGAGAAAATGCCCAAATGAGGCCATGGATAAAAGGAAAAGACTCCAAGACGGAGAACAAGAGGAGGAATGAGATACAAGACAGAAGAAAGCATTGGGGCCTAAGACATAGGCCACCGCTCCCAACCCTCTCCCCCAATACAACAAGCTCTCTCTCCCTTACTCTTGTTTCTTCCCGATGGCCGTCGGACGGAGCTCAGGCCGGGAGGACCCCTTCTTTCCTTCTCTCTTCTCCTCCTTTCTTCTGTGTGTGTGCGTCCGACTGCCTCTCTTCTTCTTCCTCTGGTCGGATCCCCCTCGCCTGTCGAAAACGGGCGTCTTTTATACTCTGGGCAGCCGATGACTTCAAGCACCACCGTCGAAGGCGGGAAGCCGGCTGTGATGGTGGTGGCTCACCTGCTCCGTCCTGGCTGTCAGTGGGGTAGCTACGTTGTAATGCCCCGGATTTTTCGGATATTTTTCAGATCATTTTAGTGGGTCTCGGAGTGTATTTTGTGCTTTACACGTGTTTTTCCCTGATGTGCCTTCGGAATTCTTTGCAGGGCAAACCGTGGCGTTCTCCGACTCCGGGATAGTACCACTGCGTTGTGTTCCTTCCGAGGATCGCGGAGGTAATTTTTCGTAATTTTCTGAATTTATCGAATTTTCGGGTTTTCCTATATATACTAACCCTTTCCTCTCTCCCCCTCTCATTCTCTCTTTCTCACTCTCTCTCTTCTCTCACGCCCTCTTTCTCCCCTCTCTTCTCCGGCGGCCGACGGAGCGAGGCGGGGGCGAGGCGGAGGCGGCGCGGGTGAGGACGCGGGCGAGGATGGGCGAGGATCGAGGCGGTGGAGGCGCGTGGGAGCTCGTGGCGCGGTCGCGAGCCGGCGAGGGTTTCACGGCGTTTCTTCGCGGATCGGCGAGCTCGAGGCGCGAAATCTTCGGTGGAGGTAGGGTGATGGTTCCCCAGCTCGTGCACTTCCTTTCCCGCGAGTTTCGTAGGCCGTGGTGAGCCGAGCGGGTGGAATCGGGGTTTTTGGGCAAAACCCATGTTTTAGGGCTTGTGGGCCGATCTCCCGTTTCATTGCGTTTTTGGCCGATCCGAGGCCGTAGATGCATGCTAGGGGCTTCTGGGGAGCTTCCCCCTTGTTTTCCCCCTCTCTTGTGGAGGTATGGGGGCGTGGGACGAGTTTTGGGTCGTTTCCCGCCGTAGCGTTCTCGGAAGGAAGTGACGGTCCTTCCAGTGGCCGTCACTTGGTGTAACGCGCCTGGGCAGGGCCGTTACATCCCCCTTCTGTTGGCCCTTGGTGGTCTGTGGGTGTGACGGTCCCACGATAGACCGCCAGGTGCTGTGACGCACCAGGGCTAGACCGTTAGAGTCTCTTCCGTTGGTTTTCGGGTCAGGCGTGTGACGCACCAGGGCTGGCGCGTCACAGCCTTGTGACGCCCCAGGGTGGGTGCGTCACATCCCCTGTTACCCAGCTGAGGGCTGGGGGTGTGACGGTGCCCTCTGGACCGTTACATGCTTGTAACGCGCCCAGGGTGGGCCGTCAGAGCCGTTTTTATCCGTTGGGGAGGGCAGCGTGTGTGACGCGCCAGGCCAGACGCGCTACATCCGTGTAACGCGTTGGGGCAAGCGCGTTACATCCTGCTTTCACGCTGAGAGCGTGAGGCGTGTAACGCACCAGGGCAAGCGCGTTACATTCGTGTAACGCGCTGGGCCAGGCGCGTTACATCCTGTGTTTCTTCGGGCCGTGTAACGGCCTGCGTTAGGCCGCCAGGTGGATGTGACGGTCTCGCCTAGACCGTTACAGCCCTGTGACGGTCTAGGGTTAGACCGTCAGGCTTTGTGTTGTTCCGAGGCGAGTTTTTGTGTTCTCCGCCTTGTCCCGCAATGTGTGGATCCCTAGTCGACCCGGTTGTGACCCAGTGGTCGACCTGCGGTCTTGTGAGTGTCCCTGACACCCGTGGGTTTCTGTGTCCGTGTTTTGAGGGTGTCTGGAGGACCGTGTTATCTCGTTTAGCGTGCCCGTAGGGTTGAGAGTCCGGGTGACTTCTCGCGTGCTGGGCCTTCGTGTTACGCTCGATCGAGTCACCGTGTATCGGTGTGGGTGCGGTGGGGTCTCCCCCGCATGCCGTGAGTTTTTCTGGAAGGCGATTCCCATGTGGGCCACGTGGTTGGTCTTGGACTGCGAGTCCAGTTACCCGGCCTGGGGCTGGAGGTTTCCCGCTTGCTTCAAGATGGGAAATCGTCGTGGCGGCTTGTGTGCTGCCTTGGGAATCGTGCTTCTGTGTTTTCCGTGTGGCCCGTGTGAGTGGCCTTTGTCCCTTGCGTTCCCTTCTCAAGGGAATGGTCTTGGCAACTCGTGTGTTGTCTCGGTATTCGTGATATCGTGGTTTTGGACCTAGAGATTGGGCTAGATCGACGGCCTTGTGCTGTTGCGTGCAACGGTCTTGACCCCGAGTCTTGCGACTCAAGGACCGTTGGCTGTAGTGTGTCTAGAGGACTGTCCAGAGTCCAGTGACTTAGCGTCACTTGGGTTTTCTTGACTTTCGCGCAGGCTGCGTGCGTGACCGTGGACTGCAAGTTCTATTCCTTCTCCGACTGTGGTCGCCGTGCGACGGGGCCGGTACGTGGGGTGGTCCCCGTACGTCGTCGGATTCGGACGTTGTTTTCCGTTGAGTTGAAAGTCTACTCCTTCAGTGACCCTCCACTAGTCGTAGCCTACTAGTACGCGTGTGCTAGTCGCACCAGGGAGTGGTGTACGGGCTTACCCTTAGAGGCGGTTTGTGGACCGGTTGCCGTCGGGCCCCACGTCTTGCAGCCAGAGTCCGGCTGAGGGGAAAACCGGTCAGAGGACCAGACCAGGGACGCGCGGTCTGTGTGTGCACACGTGGTTGGGGGCGGTTGGACCCACGTCGACGGGCGTGACCCCAGCTAGTCACTTGTTGTGGTTACTTGTACGGTGTTTGCGCCTCGGGTAGGACCTACCATGTCAGGCGGTTCACTTGCGGTGCGGTGTAAGACGTCAGGGGACGCTACCGGCTGTGCTTCTAGTGGGTGGTACTCCTGTCGAGTACGGAGTGACAGACTATCAGTTTCCGTGATTTCGACCTTCGGGTTTTCGGTCGTGTTGACCGTTGAGTTCGGTTGTTTCGCCGTGGCGCGTGTGTTGGTTTTCGCGCCAAGGGTCTAATGCTAGTGGCTTTACCGAGGTTGGGTCTTGTTGTGCGGTACCCGCGATCGGATGGTCGGGGTTGCACCTTGGACAGCGTGTCCAGGTCGGCTGTGTCCGAGGGACAGGCCTCTACGGCGTGGTTGCCGTGTGTTCTTGCTTCGGTAGGTGGTACTAGTGTGGTTCGGTAGCTTCGTCTGCGTGACCGAGGTGTACCTTCCGGTGCAGTAGGAGTAGCTGTAGTGCCGAGTTTTTGACCGGCCACCGGTTTGCTGTTCCTGCTGTAGTTGTAGCTCTCCTTTCCGCTACCGCCGTTGTTTCCGGTTGGGGTTCCGCGGGATCCCTGCTGAGTCTCTGTTTTGGAGACTCATTCCCTGCTTTTCAGGTGTGGCGGTTCTTCCTCGTGGTTCGAGGGTGCGGAGCGGAGGTTCTCTGTTGCCAGCTTGCCGGGCCGAGTGTTCACTTGGCATGTGGTACGTTTTTACTGCTTTAGACTGTACTTTCGGTTGGACTGGACTCTGTTGTAGCTGTTGCTGTTCTTTCTTTCAGCTTGTTGTTGTTGGTTGTCCTGCTTTATTTCCTATTTCTTTGTGCCTCCACACTCCTTTTAGCCCTTCCGAGCCCTCCCGGCTCGTGGGCGGCGGTGCGAGTCTCGGGTTATCGGGCCTTCCCGGTAATCGGATTCTCGGGTCGTTACAGCTGGTATCAGAGCGGTGGTTGTGGACGTACATAGGAATTCGAGATATTGCAGTGATCAGAGTCCGTAAGGTCCAGTACAGTCGGCAGCTGGCTTAGGGTTTTGTGCTTGTTTTTCGCCTTGTTTCTCGCTTGAGAGCTTGAGTGCGCTGTGCGGCACTGTGAAGGTGGTTGCTGTCCGCGACTTTTGTGCCAGCATAGGGTCTAAGGATCGAGGTCGAGAGCCTTCTCCCTCATCGGTGGTGGCCCTGGTTGTGCTGCGTTGGGCAGAGGTTGCTGGCAGGCGTGAGTTCGCGGTGCTGCGTTCGAGGAACCTGCAGCGTGGTCAGGTGGCTGGTGCGGACTGTTCTTGGTTAAGTGGCCGTGAGCGTGCTCTGAGGGAGCTGCTGTCGGTTTTTGGTCACTCCAGCTTGAGGTTTGTCCAGCTCCTGAGGTGTTTTGATCGAGAAGTGTGCTCGGGTGAGCGGAGGATCTTCTCGGTGGGTTGCTGTTTCGTCGAGCCTGATGTTTTGTCGTGCTCTGTTGCGTCAGAAATGACGTGTCGATCCCAATTGTTCTGCTGATTTCGAGGCAGAATTTGGCAGAGATGTCCCAGTAAGTCTTGCTCCTGCGCTCTTCTGTGCGGTTGGGTTGTGTTCGCCCTGGAGTTGGCTTGAGATGTGAAGGCTCCGCGGTGAGTTTCGGGACTCGAGGGTGAGCATCGGCGGTTGTCGGTTATGGCTCGTGTGGCGGCTCTTGGCATGCCGTGTTGCAGTTCGAGGAATTGCAGCGGTGGTGCATCGAGAGATGCTGTGATGGTGGTCCGACGTGACACTCGTCGAGTGTGTCGGAGGCGCTGACCTGATGGAAGCGATGGTTTTCCTTGGTGCTGGATGGTGCTGTTTCCAGCGTGCGCGAGGTTCGAGGTCAGGTCGAGCGTGGAGTTCTTCCGTTGGTCGAAGTGCGCTGGTTTCTCCTTTGGTTGGAGAGATTGCGTTCGGCTAAGGATCGTCGTCTTGCATTGTGTGTTCGGATTGGTTAGCCTTGTGTGCCATGAAATCCGTGCGAGACGTGCTCCTTATCTTGGCAAGGCGGTTGCCTGTGAGAAGTTGTGCCCGTTCCCTTGTCGTGTAAGGGTGCTGGCGCTGTTCCGAAAGGACGAGCGCTGGTTGGGCGGTGTTTGCTTTCTCGGCTGTGTGCGCGGATCTGAGTACGCAGCGGAAGCGTGGTGGGCTTGTGACCCACTAGTTCAGGATCGTAGCGTTGGTTGCTACGGGCGGATTCCTGAGTTTGCGTTGAGCATCGGAGGATGGGTTCCTCGGTGTGAAACGTGTTGTTGCCGTGCCGTTGCCCGAGAAGTCGTGGTTCTTGGCACTGGCAGGTGGAGTGTTGGGAAAAGTGCTGGCTAGTGCGCCGCATGAGTACCATGTTCCTGTGTTGGAAGCCGTGTCAGGCGTTGGTGTTGGACCTGGATGGGGTTGTTGAGGATGTCGCCTGACGATGGTCGAGGATGTGTTGGTCAGAGTCGGCGGCTTGGTGCCCGACTTGTGTTCCCAGTCGTGTCCTCGGATAAGATCGTTTTTGGAGAAGTGATCTCTGGCAGGCTGTGGGCTTCCGTTGGTTCTACGGTCTTGTCGGATTGTGACGGTGAGATGTTTATTGCTTAGGGACCCACGAGCGCTGTCCAGGTGGTGTCCCGTGGCTCTGTGGTAAGGGCGGAATCGGGATTGGCAGGTGTCCACTTGGTTTGATCGAAGGATGTGATGAGACCAGATGGATGAGTGACGCTTGTGGGCGGAGGCCTTCTGTGAGATTAGCGTCGGTTGGTGGTCCTTGATAGGACGTTGGTGTCGCAAGGTTATCCCTGGTTTGGTGATTAGCATGGGGTGGTTCCCTATAAGTCTGAGTCCCGTGAGGTGATGACTGAAGACGCCATGTTCTGTCATTTGGTTTCGTCGTGCTCCCCGAGAGGGTCGAGTTGGCGCGATGATCGAGCTCGGATGCGGAGTCCGAGAGGAGTGTAGCTCGAGATGTGGCATCGGTCTATGTGTGAGTCAGCGGATGGCCTGCTGTGAATTGGATCGTGCCTGTTGGGCCGGTGGAGGTTTCCCGTTGACGTGTATTTGGCGACCAGTGGATGGTCTTTTCAGAGACAGAAGATGCTGGTTGTTGGGGCTCGAGCGTGGCGAGAGCCGTGTGCCAGCGAGACCTTTGATGGTCGTTTCTGCGATGTGCCTTTCCGGATGGGATCTGGACTTTGTCGAAGTTTGTCTTCTGACGAGAATTGGCACGGTGTTGTGTCCGGCTTTCGGCTTGCCATGTGTGGGGTGTTTCTTGGTGTTGAGCCGATGTGCTGGTTGCGGTCTGTTGAGCTGGCTGCTTGAGCTGGTGGAGGCTCTGTGTTGGTTGCTCCCTTGAGGAGGGTGTGCGACCTGTCAGCTGGTTGTGAAGCTGATGTGTGTTTTGTCTGCTGACCCTGGGGTGGATCAGTAGCTGTTGCTCGTGTCGAGGGTTGTGTTTCCTCGGTGAGCGAGATCGTGGCTGCGGCGCCACGGTGGATTCTCGCGTTGTCTGAGGTGATGCCGGACTGTGTCCTTTGGTATATGCCTGCTCTGTTGGCCTGTGTGCTCGGCGCGAGGAGCGAGGTGTTGCTTGTGATCGTAAGTCTGGCTGTGTCCCTCAGGATCGGTGTTTTCGTGAGAATCGAGGTTTTCTGTGCTGGGGGCCCTGACAGCGTGTCAGTTGGTTCAGTGTTCTTCCCCTAGGACGTCGTTCTAGGTCCTGAATTTCGAGGACGAAATTCCTTTAAGGGGGGAGGGCTGTAATGCCCCGGATTTTTCGGATATTTTTCAGATCATTTTAGTGGGTCTCGGAGTGTATTTTGTGCTTTACACGTGTTTTTCCCTGATGTGCCTTCGGAATTCTTTGCAGGGCAAACCGTGGCGTTCTCCGACTCCGGGACAGTACCACTGCGTTGTGTTCCTTCCGAGGATCGCGGAGGTAATTTTTCGTAATTTTCTGAATTTATCGAATTTTCGGGTTTTCCTATATATACTAACCCTTTCCTCTCTCCCCCTCTCATTCTCTCTTTCTCACTCTCTCTCTTCTCTCACGCCCTCTTTCTCCCCTCTCTTCTCCGGCGGCCGACGGAGCGAGGCGGGGGCGAGGCGGAGGCGGCGCGGGTGAGGACGCGGGCGAGGATGGGCGAGGATCGAGGCGGTGGAGGCGCGTGGGAGCTCGTGGCGCGGTCGCGAGCCGGCGAGGGTTTCACGGCGTTTCTTCGCGGATCGGCGAGCTCGAGGCGCGAAATCTTCGGTGGAGGTAGGGTGATGGTTCCCCAGCTCGTGCACTTCCTTTCCCGCGAGTTTCGTAGGCCGTGGTGAGCCGAGCGGGTGGAATCGGGGTTTTTGGGCAAAACCCATGTTTTAGGGCTTGTGGGCCGATCTCCCGTTTCATTGCGTTTTTGGCCGATCCGAGGCCGTAGATGCATGCTAGGGGCTTCTGGGGAGCTTCCCCCTTGTTTTCCCCCTCTCTTGTGGAGGTATGGGGGCGTGGGACGAGTTTTGGGTCGTTTCCCGCCGTAGCGTTCTCGGAAGGAAGTGACGGTCCTTCCAGTGGCCGTCACTTGGTGTAACGCGCCTGGGCAGGGCCGTTACATCCCCCTTCTGTTGGCCCTTGGTGGTCTGTGGGTGTGACGGTCCCACGATAGACCGCCAGGTGCTGTGACGCACCAGGGCTAGACCGTTAGAGTCTCTTCCGTTGGTTTTCGGGTCAGGCGTGTGACGCACCAGGGCTGGCGCGTCACAGCCTTGTGACGCCCCAGGGTGGGTGCGTCACATCCCCTGTTACCCAGCTGAGGGCTGGGGGTGTGACGGTGCCCTCTGGACCGTTACATGCTTGTAACGCGCCCAGGGTGGGCCGTCAGAGCCGTTTTTATCCGTTGGGGAGGGCAGCGTGTGTGACGCGCCAGGCCAGACGCGCTACATCCGTGTAACGCGTTGGGGCAAGCGCGTTACATCCTGCTTTCACGCTGAGAGCGTGAGGCGTGTAACGCACCAGGGCAAGCGCGTTACATTCGTGTAACGCGCTGGGCCAGGCGCGTTACATCCTGTGTTTCTTCGGGCCGTGTAACGGCCTGCGTTAGGCCGCCAGGTGGATGTGACGGTCTCGCCTAGACCGTTACAGCCCTGTGACGGTCTAGGGTTAGACCGTCAGGCTTTGTGTTGTTCCGAGGCGAGTTTTTGTGTTCTCCGCCTTGTCCCGCAATGTGTGGATCCCTAGTCGACCCGGTTGTGACCCAGTGGTCGACCTGCGGTCTTGTGAGTGTCCCTGACACCCGTGGGTTTCTGTGTCCGTGTTTTGAGGGTGTCTGGAGGACCGTGTTATCTCGTTTAGCGTGCCCGTAGGGTTGAGAGTCCGGGTGACTTCTCGCGTGCTGGGCCTTCGTGTTACGCTCGATCGAGTCACCGTGTATCGGTGTGGGTGCGGTGGGGTCTCCCCCGCATGCCGTGAGTTTTTCTGGAAGGCGATTCCCATGTGGGCCACGTGGTTGGTCTTGGACTGCGAGTCCAGTTACCCGGCCTGGGGCTGGAGGTTTCCCGCTTGCTTCAAGATGGGAAATCGTCGTGGCGGCTTGTGTGCTGCCTTGGGAATCGTGCTTCTGTGTTTTCCGTGTGGCCCGTGTGAGTGGCCTTTGTCCCTTGCGTTCCCTTCTCAAGGGAATGGTCTTGGCAACTCGTGTGTTGTCTCGGTATTCGTGATATCGTGGTTTTGGACCTAGAGATTGGGCTAGATCGACGGCCTTGTGCTGTTGCGTGCAACGGTCTTGACCCCGAGTCTTGCGACTCAAGGACCGTTGGCTGTAGTGTGTCTAGAGGACTGTCCAGAGTCCAGTGACTTAGCGTCACTTGGGTTTTCTTGACTTTCGCGCAGGCTGCGTGCGTGACCGTGGACTGCAAGTTCTATTCCTTCTCCGACTGTGGTCGCCGTGCGACGGGGCCGGTACGTGGGGTGGTCCCCGTACGTCGTCGGATTCGGACGTTGTTTTCCGTTGAGTTGAAAGTCTACTCCTTCAGTGACCCTCCACTAGTCGTAGCCTACTAGTACGCGTGTGCTAGTCGCACCAGGGAGTGGTGTACGGGCTTACCCTTAGAGGCGGTTTGTGGACCGGTTGCCGTCGGGCCCCACGTCTTGCAGCCAGAGTCCGGCTGAGGGGAAAACCGGTCAGAGGACCAGACCAGGGACGCGCGGTCTGTGTGTGCACACGTGGTTGGGGGCGGTTGGACCCACGTCGACGGGCGTGACCCCAGCTAGTCACTTGTTGTGGTTACTTGTACGGTGTTTGCGCCTCGGGTAGGACCTACCATGTCAGGCGGTTCACTTGCGGTGCGGTGTAAGACGTCAGGGGACGCTACCGGCTGTGCTTCTAGTGGGTGGTACTCCTGTCGAGTACGGAGTGACAGACTATCAGTTTCCGTGATTTCGACCTTCGGGTTTTCGGTCGTGTTGACCGTTGAGTTCGGTTGTTTCGCCGTGGCGCGTGTGTTGGTTTTCGCGCCAAGGGTCTAATGCTAGTGGCTTTACCGAGGTTGGGTCTTGTTGTGCGGTACCCGCGATCGGATGGTCGGGGTTGCACCTTGGACAGCGTGTCCAGGTCGGCTGTGTCCGAGGGACAGGCCTCTACGGCGTGGTTGCCGTGTGTTCTTGCTTCGGTAGGTGGTACTAGTGTGGTTCGGTAGCTTCGTCTGCGTGACCGAGGTGTACCTTCCGGTGCAGTAGGAGTAGCTGTAGTGCCGAGTTTTTGACCGGCCACCGGTTTGCTGTTCCTGCTGTAGTTGTAGCTCTCCTTTCCGCTACCGCCGTTGTTTCCGGTTGGGGTTCCGCGGGATCCCTGCTGAGTCTCTGTTTTGGAGACTCATTCCCTGCTTTTCAGGTGTGGCGGTTCTTCCTCGTGGTTCGAGGGTGCGGAGCGGAGGTTCTCTGTTGCCAGCTTGCCGGGCCGAGTGTTCACTTGGCATGTGGTACGTTTTTACTGCTTTAGACTGTACTTTCGGTTGGACTGGACTCTGTTGTAGCTGTTGCTGTTCTTTCTTTCAGCTTGTTGTTGTTGGTTGTCCTGCTTTATTTCCTATTTCTTTGTGCCTCCACACTCCTTTTAGCCCTTCCGAGCCCTCCCGGCTCGTGGGCGGCGGTGCGAGTCTCGGGTTATCGGGCCTTCCCGGTAATCGGATTCTCGGGTCGTTACATACGTGGCCCAGTCGTCGACTGCCACCTCAGACGGCTTGCTGCGTGCCAAGGATGCCTAGGGTATGGGCTTCACGTCGTCTTGCCGTTGAAAGGCTTCACCGCTGTGCCGTTGGCGGGCTGAACAGGCGTGCCGTGGGGGAGCCAAAAGGGCGTACCGCTGGGAGCCCAAATGGGCGTACCGCTGGAGGGCCATGGGGCCGTGCCGCTGAAGGCCCTTTGGGGCGTACCGCTGAAGGCCCTGCGGGGCGTACCGCTGAAGGCCAACGGGTGCACCGCTGAACAGCTCAGTGGGCGTGCCGCTGAAGAACCCAAAGGGGTGTGCCGGTAAAGCCACCCCAGGGGGTGTACCGCTGAGGGCCCCCCCCTTGGGGGTGTATCGTTGAAGGCCTCCAGGGGAGGTGTGCCGTTGAAACCCACTTGGGGGGGTGTGTGCCGGTGAACCCCCAATAGGGGTGTGCCGGCGAGCGCCCAAAGGGGCTGTGCCGGTGAAGGCTACGGCAGGGTGTGCCGTTGAAACCCCCTTGGGGGGGTGTGCCGGTGAACCCCCAATAGGGGTGTGCCGGCGAGCGCCCAAACGGGCTGTGCCGGTGAAGGCTGCGGCAGGGCGTGCCGCTGAAGGGAGCGTGCCGTTGAAGTCTCAACTGGGCGTGCCGCTGAAGGGCTAAATGGGCAATTTTGAGCCCATTGTGAGCACGAGTTGTGGCCCATTTATTTTCTTCGAGGCCCACGGGCTGTGGGGCCTTTTATGCTTGATTTCTCCAGGGTTCCTTCACTTGGCGCCGTTTGTCGATGTTGGGCTGAGCATGACGTTTGGATGTGCAATTTTAGGTGTCCACAAATGCCCCCCACCCACGGGTAGCGCAGGCGAAGGATGAGCCGGGCGGTGCCCGTGGGTGTTTTCGTCTCTTCTCTCTTTGTCGATGCCGACGAGGCGTCGAGAGCCGACCTGGTCTGTTGATCTTCTTTGTCTCTTCATCAGTGCCGACGGGGTGCCGGGAATTGACATGCTTTGTTGATCTCTTGGTCTCTTTGCCAGTGCCGACGGGATGCCGGGAACTGACCTGGTTTGTTGATCTCTTAGTCTCTTGGTCTCTTCGTCAGTGCCGACAGGATGCCGGGAATTGACATGCTTTGTTGATCTCTTGGTCTCTTTGCCAGTGCCGACGGGATGCCGGGAACTGGCATGTTTTGTTGATCTCTTAGTCTCTTGGTCTCTTCGTCAGTGCCGACAGGATGCCGGGAACTGACCTGGTTTGTTGTCTCTTAGTCTCTTGGTCCCTTCGTCAGTGCCGACAGGATGCCGGGAACTGACCTGGTTTGTTGATCTCTTAGCCTCTTGGTCTCTTTGTCAGTGCCGACAGGATGCCGGGAACTGACCTGGTTTGTTGTCTCTTAGTCTCTTTTCTTTTTCTCTCTTTTTTTCTTGTGCCACATTACCGATACAAGCGCCCTTTCGGGTTTTCGCTGGTACCGACCCCCTCTTGCTTTTGCCCACGCGCCCTTTCGGGTTTTCACGTGGCGGGGTACCCAATTTTGCCCGTAGCGCCCCTTCGGGTTTTCGCCACGGCCGGGTTATTGCCACTTTTACCCTTGTTCCCGTGTAGGGACAAGTCCGGCGGGGTATCTCTATTTTTAACCCCCATTTTATTTTATTTTCTCTTTTTTTTTGAGTGAGTGACATGCAGGTGTCGGCTAGGGCACGAGGCCTTGCGCCGGAGGGTAGGGCTCATTCGTTGGCAAGAAGACAATGCCAGCGCAACGGGAGAGTTCGTGCCGATTCGGACGTAGGGTCCGTAATGGCCATATTCGTGCAGAGTGGGCGGCTAGGGCACGGGGCCTTGCGCCGGAATGGGACTTATTCGTTGGCAAGGGACTAATGCCAACGCAAGGATAGAGGTTCTACCGATCCAGGCGTAAGGCCCGTGATGGCGATATCGTATGGCGTGGGTGGTAGCTAAGGCCCGAGGCAATGTGCCAGAGACGGGCTTGTTTTGGTGGTAGGGTAGTGACACTACGACAAGGGTATAGCCACAGGGGTAGAGTCGTCTTTGCTGGTGTGGACGTTCGTCTGACCGGGATCGTGGGGACGGAATGTCTTCCCCGGGGACATTTATTATTGTGTGTTGTCGACTTACTCTTCCGTGTAGGTGAGCGGATGGTCATGTAAGTGTGTGTACATATCTGGGTGTATATATATATGTATATATTTATTTAATATGTATATATATATTACACATATTTATTTTCTTTTTGCTTTCCCTTCCTTCGTTTCTTCTTTTATTTTCTCCTTACATTTCCCTCCTTTCTCTTCCCCTTTTTATTCCCTTTTTATCTCTCTCTATTTTTATCTCTCTTATTTTTTTCTTTTTTTTGTATTTTCTCCCCTCTTTCATTCCTTTTTATCTTCCCCGCTCTCTTTTCTTCTCCCCTTTTTTCTTTCTTCTCTTTTGTTTCCCCTCCCTTTTTCTTTTCTTTTCCCCTTTTTTCATTCTCTCCTTTTTTGCCATATATATAGGGCGGGGGCGGTTCATTCGAACCACCCCCGTTCGAATCCCCCCCTTTCCCTCTCCTCTTCCTTCAACAGGCGACCATTCGCCCCCCCCTCTCTCTCTCCATCTTCTTCGTCTTCCCCGTCACCGAGCACCACCGCCTCCGGTCACCGTCGTCGCCGTCGTCATTAGCGCGGTGAGGGCACCGCCGTGAGGGCCACCCCCCGGTCTCTCTTCTCTTCTCTTCTCTCCCTCTTGTTCTCTTCTCCCTATCTCTCCCTCTTTCTCCCGTTCTCTCCTTCTTTCTCTTTTCTCCACAGTGGACGGCGGCCGGAGGCTCTCGCCCCCGTCCATCTCCCTCTCTTTCTCCTCCCTCTCCCTCTTGTTCTCTTCTTCCCTCCCCCCTTCCTTCTTCTATTTTCTTCTCCAGCTGTTGGCCACCGCCGCTTGCACCAGCGGGATGGGGAGAGAGGCCTCGATCGCGTCGAGAGCGTTTGCACGGATGTGCCGGCGAGGGGGCTTTGAGGCATGCCGGGGAATGGTGGTTTGAGCGTGTCGGCGAGGGCCTTTTAGGGCGCGTCGGGGGAGAGTCCACAGGTGTGCCGGGGAAGCTCTCGCCGAGCGTGCCGGGAAGGGCAGCTAACAGCGTGCCAGTGAAGGCGGCCTTCGAAGTGTGCCGGGGAGCACGGGGCACGAGTGTGTCGGGCCAGGCACCGGGGGCGTACCGGGGAAGGCGCTCGGAGCGTGCCGGGGAGAGCAACTCCAAGGCGTGCCGGGCAACGAAGGGCACAAGCGTGCCGGGGGAGCTCGAGGGGGCTGTGCCGGGGAAGGCAAGCGCGGGTGTGCCGGTGAGGCCTTGAAGGGCCGTGCCGGTGAAGGGGCACAAGGTGTGCCGCTGAGGCCGGCTCCAAGGCGTACCGGGGAAGCCACCAGCGGGGTGTGCCGGGGAAGGCGCCTGGAGGCGTGCCGGCGAAGGCACCTGGAGGGCGTGCCGGCGAAGCCACTAGCAGGGGCGTGCCGGCCAAGGGGCTTTGGGCAGTAGGTGGGGACTTTTAGCTTAGGGGAGAAGGCTCTTTTTGACCGGTGGACTTCCGGTGTTGTCTCTCGGGGCCCACCATGCTTTGTTGGGGCAGTCACTCCTTGTGGACGCGCACCCGTATTTTCCCTTACGCCTCTGGCCTGGGGGAAACTCTGCCGAAATTTCATCAGGAATTGGCAGCATTTGGTTCATTTGACTTGTAGCAAAGCCCTTCTTCTACAGTCTTTCACTTCCTTTTGCATGTGGCTTATTCTGACCTTCTATTGGTGTATCTTTGCAGATAAATGGCTGCTCCAAGTGGTTCTTCTGCCCCCGCTGCCGCTGTCGGTGCCGACCTCGTTCCGCGGGGTCCAGTGCCGGCAGTCACATGGCTTAACGTGGAAGACTTGGACCGAGAGCATGCGGAAATAGCTGCCTTGGCAGAGTCGTCGGGGTCCGACCGAGAGAGCATAGACTTCGGCCGGCTCACCAGAGTTGACAGCGGCTTCACTTTTGACCGGGCCACCGGGGAGTACAGGAAAGACTTCCCGAAGGATAGGCACCTTGTTCGATTCCTGAAGCACCTGCGCTCCCGAGAGGGGCGAGACTTTCGCACTATAAAAGCCGTCGAGCGGGCCATCCTGCATGCCCGGGATAGTCTATTGTACAGCGTCCCCAGGAGCATTCCGATGTATCTGGTGGGAGAAGCCCGGGAATGGAAGCCGATCTTGGGTATTGAGGGAGTGCTGCCGGCTGAAGACAAATTAGTGCGAGCCCCTCAATTCACGCCAGCAAGGTGGGACATGTCTGCGGGGAAGGTGCATGGCGAGTCGCCCCGATTTGGCTTATTCTTGGCTCCCCTAAAATGGGGTTATAGGGAAGAGCCGTTCATATTGGACTGTTTGGCCATCAGGTTCAAGTACGAACTATCACTGGGCTGGTTCGGGGAGCTGAAGCTTCAAGACGCCCACAGCTTCCGGGAAGGGGCAGTGGAGTTCACCGAATATGTGCTGTTCAACTACGCCCCATTGCTGGTCCGGGTTGGCATCTACCACAGCGTATACGCCTCCCGGTATGGTTACCCCATCTCCAAGGGTCTCTGCTGCGGCATGATAGAAGTATTTAGTACGGAGACCAATACCTTCTACACGGCAGAGGGAGAGACTTCACTTGATTTGCGGAGCCTAAGCCAGCTGAGCGGCTTGCCCATTGACGGGGGGCCTTATGAAGAAGTATGCCTCCCGGACTTGATCAAAGACGAGACTAACGGGGACGGCTATTATTCTCTGGGGTATTCATACCGGTACCTGATGAAGGCGTACCGGGAGCTGTACCAGCTGTCGCACAAGGGGAAGCAGCCCGCCCGTGGGGATAGGAAACGGGTGCGTATGGCGGTATGGCTGGAATATTTCTATGATGGGCTGAAGCAGTATGAAGATTTTCCTTGCGTTGGCACCGCTGTTGCTCGCAAGAAACGTGCGAAGCCCAAGCATGATGTGAAGATCCCCTCCAGGGGACGTCGGAGCGGGGCCAATCCGATGGGGGTCGACCCACAAACTCACTGTGCCGCCTATCTGACGTACTGGCTGTGTTCATTTGCCATGCCGTACGGGGACGAGACAGTGATCCGGCCAGATGCCATCTACCCGGCGTGCCAGATGGCGTGGGGTGTCAAACTTTCTCTGTGCCCGGCGGCGCTCTGTTTGATTTATAAGGCCCTGGGAGACATCAGCACGCACCAGTTCCCAAGGCAGGCCCGGTACGTGTGCCCACTGCATTTCTTCAACGCGTGGGTTTGTTCACTGTTTCCGGAGTTCACCCCGCGAGTCCTTCAGGATTGGGGGCTGGTGCCGAGGATGCTGGAGTTCGCGAGTGCAGAACCGGCTTCTACTTCCATGCGGATGTATGATATTCGGGGCCGGTTGACCACGGTTCCCCGGGATGCAGCCGGTACCATTCATTTCTGGACGCTGGCCGCACATTCAAGCCCCCTCGTGAATAATAAGAGGGAATGCAAGGATGACCAGGTGGAGAGGTATGTCCACCCTATCAGCCAGGAAAACGTGGTGCGCCCGTTGCTGGAGCCCGAGCTGAGGGACTGGGCGCTGGCTATCCGCCCGAGCGTGTTGGTGTTCCGGAAGGGAGACAATGTACTGCTGGAGCCGTATTACCCCTTCCGATTTGGCCACAACTTCGGGTATGACCAGCATATCCCTGCTTATCATGCGCAATTCGGCTTGCCTTCGCGGAACGTCCGGGGAAGTGCGGTTGCCGAGCACGCTAGAAGCTGGTGGGACTTCTTCCACCGGACGGACTCTGCCTCCTTCAGGGTGCCAGCCCCGGGTCGCGTGCCCCGAGTGACCCAGGATTATATTAAGTGGTGGAATAGCCGGACGGCCTTCTATCGGCTTCACAAGACCGATTGCTGGGATGGGGCCGAGAGGAAATTCCTTAGTCGGCAGCCGATGCCGGTTCTTGACATTGAGCCAGACCATCTTCTTCGGCTCAAAAACAGACAGGAGAAGGAGGTGGCAGCATATCTGGTGGCTCACCGAGAAGCCCGGGACAAGAGGCCGACGCCGAAGGTGGAGCTACCCCCGGTGGCCAATGATCATTACCAGAAGACGCTGAGGGACCTGTGCCAAGTGGGGAGCGACCGCCTGGACCTCATCAATTACCCATTCCCCATAGAGGAAGAGGGGACTCCTGACAGGAGCTGGCGTCCAGAGAGGGATCCGGCCTGCCTGTACCGCACGTTTATGAGGCGGGAGGAGAGGCAGCCCGAGAACTATAAGGATACCACGTGGCTATATGTCCTTCTCTGGGTAAATGGGATGAAGATTGAAGATGTGACGGCCTCCATCCTGGGCAAGCCCCTGCACATCCCTTATTATTATGCTGACGGATGGGGCATAGATCACTTTAATCTTTTCTGTCACCTCTCCTCGAAGAAGCACGCGGATCTGGCCAACCTTACAGACCGGTGCCAAATGATTGAAGACGTTTGCTGGCTAGTCCGGAGGCGGCGCGTCGGGACAAGGAGACGTCCCTGAGCTACTGGCCGATCACGCTGCGGCTGTACACTGGTCCTCATGGTATTCAGTCCCTCTTGCTCTTCGATTTTGTCTCTTAGCACTGCGGCCTTTGAGGTGAGTTGGGTACTAATCGTGGATGCACGTTCATTCTTTCCCCTCTTTTCTTTGCAGACCACCCCGACAGCACACAGATGGCCACGTACCGGAACCTTCTCCGGCTGGTGAAGAAGCCCGCGTATTTTGAAGCAGCACCGCTGGCCCCGACCGCGGCTCCCTTGCCCAAGGCTGCGAAGAGGCCCCGGGCTAAATCGCCTGTGAAGAAGGCGATGGATGCCGCCAAGGCGGCTAAGCAGCGGGACACAAAGCGGAGGAAGACAGAATCGGCTAAGTCTCCGACAACTGTTCCTCCGGTACCACTAGTCCCGTCTTTCGAGGAATTCGAAGCTGCCCGTCCCGAGCCAGGCCGACCTGCCGGTCCGCGTCCCCGCTCTTTAGTGTGCCTTTTGAATCTCTCTCCTCCCTTTTTTATTTTGGAGTGGGGCCCTGACACCTGGGTACTTCTTTTGTTTCAGCTTCTATGGAAGAGCCCATGCCCACGCCTGACATGGGCGAAGTTGCGGTCCCCAGCGGAGGCGACCCCGGCGGCGGCTCTAGCTCCCTTGCCGCAGGCGACGGGAAGGCCCTGGGCACAGTCGCCCGTTAAGAAGGCACTGGCTACTGCCAAGGTGGCCGGGCGAGAGACGGTAAAACGGCGGCGAACCGAGGCATCCCCGGCTCCGACGGGTGCCTTGCCGATGGCCCCCATCTTGTCCTTCGAAGAATTCGAAGCCACGCGGACCGAACCGAGCCACGAAGCTGGTGAGGTTCATCGGCCGCCCGTGTCGTCTGTGGTCGACCGGACTCCTGAGTTGGCCTCGTCTTCGCGCATGGCGACGATGCGCTTCTTCCTTACGGGCGATACGGAGGAACCGGCGCCCGTGCTGCTCCCGAGCGAGGGTGCGACTGGGACTCCCAAGAAGGCTTTGTCTGTTGAGGAAGCCTGTGGGTCATCTCGTGTCGCAGGAACTGAAGGGGGTAAATATTTTCGACTATACGGTTAGCTCCCCCCTTTTTTTCCTAGGGGCCAGTAGATTCACCATGGCTTATCTTCTTTTACATGACAGGCGTTGCCGCAGCGGCCACCAAGTCATTGTGGCCTGATCCCGACCTCCCGGAGATGCTGATGTATGTGAGGAGGAAGAAGGTCGGAGTGCGAGCCTTGCCTGGCCCGAGGGAGGACGTGCTGGGCAGAGACTCTGAGGTGGAAGCTCCTCTGCCGGCCCAGGCCGAGCCGACGGCGGTCGAGTCTCCGTCTGGGGAAGAGGTAGATTACAACTACTCTTCCGACGAAGTAGCTCCTGACGAGGGCGTGTCCGGGGCATCGGAGCCGCCCGGGCCGGCCTTCGGGGCCCCCTTACTTGCTGGCTCCCCGAGCCTTGTGAGGAAGACCGCCGTGAGTGTGAGCTTGTTTGGGCCGCCTCTCCCTCCTCTTTTTTGTGATTGACTGACGACCTTATCCCCCCCCCTTTTTCTAGGATTTTCAAGAACCGGCCGAACTTGAGGTCGCAGAGGAGACTGCCCCGGCTGCGCTGATCGACCGCCCAACGGGGGTCGATGCCGGCATGGGCAAGTTGGCTCTTTTACTCGACGCCCTTCGAGGGGAAATGCCCGTGGAGCCCTCCGATACTACCAGAGCGGCGGGCGAGCCTCTGGAGGAGGGGGAGATCGCGCCTGAGGGTAGCATCATCCCAGCGGCTGAGGTGAGTATGCGGGCTCCGCGGTCTCCCTTTTACACGGTTTATTTTAGATGGCGAGTAGCTGATTCCCATTCCATGGTCAGGCGATGCCGATATCGGGGAAGGCGCCTGGCCGTATCCGGAAGGCAGTAGCCAAACGGAGACCGAGCATTGGCCCGATAGCGGTGGAGGGGCCGACTCCAGTCTTGGGCTTGGAGAGAGAGAGCCTGGCTGTGCTCGTGGAAGCGGGACGTTTACCCCAGCTGGTGGTTCCGCTTCCGCCCTTCCCGAAACTCCCGGCTCAGATGGAGGACCCGCTCTTGCAGCAGATATTTGCGGGGCTCCGTGCGCATCTGGAGGGATCTCAGCCGCGAGCGAGGAGTTCATGGGTGGCGACTTCGGGCCTGGCCTTACTCGAAGCTCCTCCTCTAGCCGAGGTAACGGCACCTGCACCCCTGCCCCTTGGAGCAGTGGCAGAGTCGGGCCAGACGGAGGCAGAGGGGGCAGGGGAACTCCAAACGATGGGGGCACCGGAGGCTTCGGCAATGGTCTTTTCCGTTCCCCAGGCAGTGGTCGGCCAAGAGTCTCTCGTCGAGCTACGCCGGCCGGGCGACTTGACCCTCGCCATTCCTTCATCTTCAGTGGCGGCAGATACCGACCTGTGGGCAGTGGTGGACAGCACCGTGGAATTCACCCCTCCGGTCGTGCCCTCAGTTAGTCACACGTCCTCAGAAGCGCCAGTCCGTCAGATGTTGATCACTTTACGGACGATGCTTCTCGCCGATGCTTCTCTGTCGTATCGGGAGGTGCATACCATCGTGACGCAATTAACGGGGGCGCTACAAGTGCTTGGCTGTCCGCTGGGGGAATGGTCACGGCGGGTCTTGCTATTATTGAAGTACGTCAAGCGCCGTGAATTCCTGGAGTCTCAAGCTCCTGATGAGCGCGCCGCTCTAGATGCTCAGGCAGACGAATATCTGCAGATCCTAAAGGCCCGACGCTATGGTAGAGAACGCCATGGAAAGGCCTTAGAGGAAGGCGAAGGCAACGTTCATTCCTTCAGGAGCCGGATCGAGGAGCTGGAGGGCTATCTCGCCGCAGCTAAACTTGGCCTCGCCGAGGCGGAGAGGGCGGTGGCAGAGGAGAGGGAAGCTCTTGCCGTCGCCGACGTTGAAACGATGTCTGTCGAAGCGGAGCTCGCCCGTCTTGAGGGATTGAGGGGCCGGCTGCGCGACATGACGAACTTCCCTTACGTCGGGATCCTCCCTCTCGAGGACATCTTCAGGGACATCGACTGAGCGTCGCATCCCTTGATTTCTCCCCTTTTTTGAATGTAACACAGGGGTATGCCCCGCAGCAGATGTAGTTAATCCCCTCTCTGAATAGAGTAGAACTTTTATGATTTCACGCATTCTCTGTGTATGCATCTGTCCCAAAGGGAATTTTCTCACCCTTCTTTCTCTTCCGTGGACATTGTTTTCTTCCTCCTCTTCCCTCGCTCTTGTATCTTCTCTTTTGTGTAGAGACCCATTGGCAGGGTATGAGTCTCCGCGGGGCTTCACTTTGGGAGGGCCAGGCAGGAACCCGTGTCAGGGTACAGGAGAGTGCTCGCCTTCCCAGGGAGAGGACGAGGGGACCACTCCACCATACCGAACGGACAACTCCCTGGTTTTGCCGCAATATTAGAAGCGCGTGCTGGCCTCAAGCGGGGCCTCGGTCAGAGACCGGACTTCTCGTCGTCCAGAGGGGACGGAGAGGAGAGTTTGTTTAGTCAATGACCCGGACGGGAGGTCCGAGCCAAAGGGGTACTCACCGTCCGGAGAGGACGGAGAGAAGAGTTTGTTTAGTCAATGACCCGGACGGGAGGTCCGAGCCAAAGGGGTACTCACCGCCCGGGAAGGACGGAGAGAAGAGTTTGTTGAGTCAATGACCCAGACGGGAGGTCCGAGCCAAAGGGGTACTCACCGCCCGGGAAGGACGGAGAGAAGAGTTTGTTTAGTCAATGACCCGGACGGGAGGTCCGAGCCAAAGGGGTACTCACCGCCCGAGAAGGACGGAGAGAAGAGTTTGTTGTTTCAATGACCCGGACGGGAGGTCCGAGCCAAAGGGGTACTCACCGCCCGGGAAGGACGAAGAGAAGAGTTTGTTGTTTCAATGACCCAGACGGGAGGTCCGAGCCAAAGGGGTACTCACCGCCCGGGAAGGACGGAGAGAAGAGTTTGTTGAGTCAATGACCCGGACGGGAGGTCCGAGCCAAAGGGGTACTCACCGCCCGGGAAGGACGGAGAGAAGAGTTTGTTTAGTCAATGACCCGGACGGGAGGTCCGAGCCAAAGGGGTACTCACCGCCCGGGAAGGACGGAGAGAAGAGTTTGTTGTTTCAATGACCCGGACGGGAGGTCCGAGCCAAAGGGGTACTCACCGCCCGGGAAGGACGGAGAGAAGAGTTTGTTGTTTCAATGACCCGGACGGGAGGTCCGAGCCAAAGGGGTACTCACCGCCCGGGAAGGACAGAGAGAAGAGTTTGTTGAGTCAATGACCCGGACGGGAGGTCCGAGCCAAAGGGGTACTCACCGCCCGGGAAGGACGGAGAGAAGAGTTTGTTGTTTCAATGACCCGGACGGGAGGTCCGAGCCAAAGGGGTACTCACCGCCCGGGAAGGACGGAGAGAAGAGTTTGTTGAGTCAATGACCCGGACGGGAGGTCCGAGCCAAAGGGGTACTCACCGCCCGAGAAGGACGGAGAGAAGAGTTTGTTGTTTCAACTGTTAGTACCTCCGCTGATGCGGGGCGGTGACTGGAAATGGGGCACGCCCCCCCCCCCCCCCCCTTTTTTCTTCTTCTTCTCTTTTTTTTTCTCCCTCCTTTTTTCTTCTATTCCTCCTCTTTTTTCTCTTGTCTCTCTTTCTTTTATTTTCTTCTTCTTTTTTTATCCTTTTTTATTTCTCCTCTTTTCCTCTTGTTTCTCTTTCTTTTCTTTTCTTCCTCTTTCTTTTTTCTCTTCTTCTTTCTTTCTTCCTTTTTATTTCTCCTCTTTTCCTCTTGTTTATCTTTCTTTTCTTTTCTTCCTCTTTTTTTCTCTTCTTCTTTCTTTTTTTTTTCTACTTTTCTGCTCCTTCTCTCTCTTCTCCTTTTTTGATAACACGGGCAGTAGTCGAGTTGTTTGGATAGTGATGATGCAAACTCGCCCCAAAATAGGGCAGGGAATAATATTATTGATTGAATGGGGGCGCCGGAGCGTGGTACAACCTCAAGTGCCTTCCATTAAGAGGCGGGAACTGAACTTCCCCACGATGGTTGACGATTACATAGGCGCCACCTTCGTAGACTTTTTGGACTACGTAAGGCCCGAGCCAGTTCTCATTTAACTTGCCCTTAGGGTTGGCAGCCATGAGGTCTCTTCTTTTGACCATGACAAGGTCAGCTTTCTTGAATTCGCGCTCCTTGATAAGCTTGTCAAAGGCGCGTGCAATCCGGGCCTGGTAGACCTGAATATTCTGTTGGGCTTGAAGCCGCTTTCCTTCCAGGCTGCAGAGTTCGTCGAGTCTTCGCTCGGCATTGGTCTGCCCTTCAAGGACAAGCCCATGCTGAATGGCGACCCGGAGGGAAGGTATCTCCAGTTCGACGGGGACGATCGCCTCCGAACCGTATACGAGAGAAAAGGGCGAGCAACCCGTTGGAGTCTTGTATACAGTTCGGTATGCCCATAGTGCCTCGTACATCCTTTCTTCCCAGTCCTTCTTGTTAGAGCTGACAGTCTTGACCAGGAGGGTGCAGAGTGTCTTGTTAAAAGCTTCGGCTAGCCCATTGGCCTGTGGATTGTAAGGAGTCGATGTCCTCCAGTCAATTTTGTATTTTTCTGCTAGCCGGTAAACCTTCTGGTTACGGAAGTGGCTGCCGTTGTCCGACACGATCCGGTCGGGCACGCCAAACCGGAATATGATGTTGCGGCGGACAAACCTGACCACGATTTCTCCGGTGACTTCTCGTAAGGCAACCGCCTCCGCCCAGCGGGAGAAGTAGTCGGTCGCCGCCAGAATGTATTTGCAGCCTGTGGAGGATGCGGGTAAGGGGCCCACTACATCTGTCCCCCATTGGGCAAACGGCCAACTGGGTGCGGTTGGATGCAGTTGCATGGGAGGCCTCCTGGGTATAGTGGCATGCTCCTGGCATCTCTGACATGACTTAGCGTACTCGCAACAGTCGTTGAACATTGCAGGCCAATAGTAGCCAAGTTTCTTGATTTCAATTTTCATCTTCGGCCCCGCCTGGTGCGCGCCAGCTATGCCGGCATGGACCTCCTTCATAACCCTCCAAGCTTCTTCAATGGACAAGCATCAGAGGAGTAGCTTCTGTTTGGCATCTGCCATAATTCGGAACAATATTCTGTTTCGGAGCTCATATGAGTCTTTGGTTCTGACTAGCTTGATCCTTTCTTCTCTTCGGTCAGGTAATTGTTGGTGTTTGAACCACTGCATCAAGGGGCCTCTCCAGTCGGGCAGGCTGACGGCTTCTGCTGCAGTGACTTCTAGTTCTTCTTGCTCTGGCTCCTCTTCTATCATGCTGGGCATCTGGCGCTGATTTATTACCTGGATATGGAGAGATCCATCCGGGGGCACTGCCAGTGAGCTCGCCAATTTCGCCAATGCGTCAGCTTGTGCGTTCTCCCCTCTGGCGACATGGCCTATCTCGAGGAGGTAGAACCGCTCCATGAGCCGCTTCGCCTTAGTGTGATAAGGGAGCAGCTCAGGTTTTCGGACGTCAAACTGTCCCTGGACTTGCTTGACGACCAGCAGCGAATCACCGAACACTTGGAGCATTTTGATCTCCATTTGAAGGGCGACCTGGAGGCCGATGATCAGAGCTTCATACTCTGCTTCATTATTGGTGCAGGGTTTGCTAATGCAGCAGGAGGTGTGCATCACTTCTCCGTCTGGCGATTTGAGGACGATGCCAGCTCCGGCACGCACCTTGGCATGCCCAGATGGGGTCGCTTCTGTTCTCGAGGCCCCGTCAAAGTATAACTGCCAGATGACTTGTTGTACTTGATCCACCTCTAGTGTTTCGTCTTCGGGTAGCTCTGTGGCCAACGGGGAGTCTTCGGGCACAGGGTGTGCTGCGAAGAAGTCCGCGACGGCTTGCCCCTTAACGGCCTTCTGTGGCACGTAAGTGATGTCAAATTCCATGAGCAGCACGGCCCACTTGCCAAGGCGCCCCTTCGGGACTGGCTGGAGGAGAATGTGCTTGATGGGGTCAGCTCTGGATATCAGACTTACTTCATGGGACAGCATGTAGTGCCTCATCTTTTTGACTGCGAAGACCAAGGCAAGGCAGATCTTCTCAATCGGGGTGTACTTAGCCTCTGCACCCACCAACCTTCGACTGAGATAGTAAAGAGCCTGCTCTTTTCCCTCATCATTGTTCTGGGCGAGCATTGCCCCCAGTGAATATTCGGTGGCCGCTATGTACAGAATCAGCGGTCTGCCTCTGACAGGTGCCCCTAGGACAGGCGGGGTCTTCAGGTATTCCTTTAGCTGGTCGAACGCGTGCTGGCATTCGTGGCCCCAGCTGAAGGGAGCATTCTTCATCATCAGTCTGTGGAAGGGTTGGCAGCGCCCTGACAGGTTGGAGATGAACCTGCGGATGTAAGCTAAACGCCCCTGCAGGGACCTCAGCTCCCCCAGACTCTTCGGAGGAGGCAGCTCCTGGATGGCTTTTATCTTCAGGGGGTCGATCTCGATCCCTCTGTGCCGGACAATAAAGCCGAGGAATTTCCCACTGGACACGCCAAAGGCGCACTTCATGGGATTCATTTTCAGCCCGTACTGCCGGAGCCTTTGGAAGATGACCCTGAGGTCGCTCAGGTGCTCGTCTCTTTTCTTCGTCTTGACGACCAGATCATCAATGTAGCACTCGACCTTGCCGTATAGCAGCTCGTCGAAGATCTTGGTCATCGCCCGCTGATATGTGGCACCGGCATTCTTGAGGCCGAAGGGCATCCTCTTGTAGTGAAATATCCCTTTGGGTGACCGGAAAGCTGTATGGACCCGGTCGTGGTCGGCTATCCAGATTTGGTTATAGCCGGACGACCCATCCATGAAGGACAGGGCCTCGTGGCCAGTGGTTGCATCAATCATCACCTCGGTGATAGGCACCGGGAAGTCATCTTTCGGACAGGTTTTATTCAGGTCGCGGAAGTCCACGCAAATCCTGATCTGTCCATTCTTCTTTTTCACTGGTACAATATTGGCCAGCCACGTGGTGTAATGATTTTCCGCCACGAAGCCGACATTTATGAGCTTGTCGACCTCTTTGCAGATCTGGCTGGTTAGATCCGGCCTCATGCGCCGGGGAGGTTGCTTCACTGGTTCCACCTTGGGATCAATGGCCAGTATGTGCTGAGTCACTTCGGTGCTGAGCCCAGGCATTTCTTTATAATTCCAGGCGAAGCAATCCCGGAATTCTTGCAGCAACTTTATGTATTGTTCTCTCTCCTGTAGGGGCATGAGAGCACTCAGGAAAGTTGGCCTGGGGTCGTCTTCCGTACCAAGGTTGACCTCAATCAATTCATCGACCGTGACCTGGCCGCCATTTTCAATTTCCGGCGGGGCTGGCGACAAATCAACGAAGTCTTGATCTTCATTGTCCTCGGGCTCGAGGACGCCATCTCCCTCTTCTTGTTCATCATGATCGGGCATGGAGGCTACATTGACCTTGCACTCCTCCTGGGCCGCAGCTGCCGGGCATGTGAGATCCGCTGGCTCAGAGGGGCATAGGTGCATCTCAGGCTCTTCTGTGTATTCATCATAGACCGCTCCTGCAGGGGCTGGCGTAGCCGCATCTTCGGGCGCCTGGCATTGGATGGACACAGTGTAGGCTCCTGCCCTGGGGCTGTCCGCCACGTGGGGGCGTGGCGGGGCTACCACGTAGTCCCCCATTCTAAGCTCATCCCTGTCGATGAGACTTTGAGCGATGTCTTTGAAGACATAGCAGTCTTCGATGGCGTGGCCCAGTATCTGGTGGTAAGGGCAAAATAGTGGGTCACCGCTTCTTCGGGCGTCTTGCGGCCTCTTGGACCGTGGAAGGGAGACCTTGCCGTAATGGCAAGCCCAGTCGAAGATGCCCCGGGTCTTCTCTCTTGGAAAGGAATAAGGCTTCTGCAACTTCTCCTGGAGCGTCAGCCCTTGCCTGGTTGGCCGCTCGATCAGCGAGCTTGCCATGTCTCTCATTTCCCGCCTTGACAAGATGGGGGTTTCGGGACTGGCGCCTCGGGGCCGAGGCATCCGGCCACCCCATGGGGGGAGAGATCCTTGGATCAGATCGGCGACTAGCGAGGTCAACTCAGCCAGTCGTACTTTTAGCATCTCGATCTCCCGTTGCTGCCTGTGGTATAAGGCATACATGACGGGGTCGTATCGAGGGGAATTCGGAGCATGGCCCATGCTGCTGCTCCTTGCTTCGCCGGCCGGCCGAGGTGGAGGCGCCTCGCTGACGTGCCCTCTCGAGGTCGACACTTCGGAGAAGGAGGGGGTCTTCTCCATGCAGCGGCGGCTGGGAGGCTTCCACATGAATACTTCTTCGTCTTGTGCCTCTTCGGCCGGGGCCCCGGGACATGTGTCTCGGTGGGTTTCCCGCGAATCTGCAACCTCTGCGGGGTCGTCACCGGGCCATGTCGAGACCGATATGACATCAGTCTCGTAGTAATCTTCTAGCGAAAAGCCCAGACCGGGGTGCTTGGTGATCTTCAGCAACCGTCGATCCAGGTTTGGTGGGTTCCACATCCTTTCAAACATTTCCTTCCGGCTGGAGGGCTGGTAGGGAGGAATCTTCTGCTTTCTGACCATTCTGGCTGCTTGGTCAGTCATGTGGGGAAGTCCCGCAATGGGGACGTGCGGGTCATGCAACTCATCAGGGAATCGGCAATCATCGTCTTCCGTGACTGGCTTCTCCCCGGCGACATAGAAGGTAGTGGGTGGCCCTCCGGGGTTAGGTACTTCGAAGGTCCTCAGCTGCTCGGCTGTTTGGCATTCAATTTCCGCTATCAGCTTAATTATCCCTGGTGGGACCCTGACGTCTTCTAACAGGTCTTCGAGGCAGGGTGCCCTCGGTGTGGGGTAGATGGCGAGAGGGGCTGCCCTGAATACCCCTTCTTCTTGTGCAATAAATGGTACATGTGGGGGAGCCACATAGCCTGGGGGCGGCGGAGGAAACCAGCCTCCTGATTCCATTTTCGTCTTGCCCTTGTCTTGGATGATTTGAGGAGCTTGCTTCGCCTTCTCCAAGTACAGATTAGCATCTGACAAGTGACACTCGAACACCTCGAACGGGTGGAGGTCAGCGAAGATTCTGACTTCCTTTCCCTCGCAGGGGTACTTGATGCATTGATGCAGAGTGGAGGGTACCACCCTATTCTGGTGTAGCCAAGGCCGGCCGAGCAACGCCTTGTAGGAAGTATTGGAGTTGATGACGTGGAACTGGACTTTGGAGGTGAAGTCGTCAAAGGTCAAGTCGTACTATGCGACCCCCATGGGAACCTCGCATTTCTGGTTAAAGCCAGCAATCTTGACATTTTTAACTTCGACCAGGTGTACGTCAAAGTAGTGCTTCTGGTACACCCGGTACGGGAGTATATTCACTGCTGCCCCTGGGTCGATCAGGACCCTGTTGATGGGCTGGCCATTCAATTGCCCCTTCATGTAGAGGGGTCTATTGTGGCTGCAAGTTGGCAGGAGCATGTCATCTTCTGTGAAAGCCACCGCTACTTCAGGTGATATTTCTGCCAAATAGGCTTCAAGGTGTGCTGGCGTCTGGAGTGCGACGATGATGGCTTGCCGTGTTTCTTCATTCAAGGACAGCATCTCCCACACGGTGAACCGGGTCGGGATCTTCTTGAGGTGTCTGACTATCCGCTCGGCCGCCCGCACCTTGAGCAATTTCATCTCTTCGGGCTTGCTGCGCCTGCCCTCATCCTGAGACTGGGGTGCCAAATCAGGGGATGCCTGTTTTGTGGGTTCTGCTGCAGCCTGTTGAGCCGGCGGGGTCGGTCGGGCCTCTTCCGCTGCTCGCATGAATTCGGCGAGGTTTGGGGTGCCGCTGAATTCTTCCTCTGGCTGGACAGGAGTTGCAGCTGGTAGAGCTTGGGGAATGCTTGCTTTAATGATCGCGACGGACTCCCGGGGGTGCGCCCGCCTTCCTGCTCGAGCTGACAGAAACTCGGCGAATGACGGGGCTGTGAGCGACGTCACGCGGTTCGGAGTAGAGCGGGGAAGAGGAAGAAGCGGAGAGCGCGCGGGCTCCTTCTTTTTTGTTTGTTTTGTTTGCTGCAACACAGAGATGAGAGGAAAGAGAGAAGGGGCCACCACGGGAGATTGCTCCGGCGGGGCGAGCGGGACAAGTATGATATAGCAAAATATGGGGATTAAACGGCCATAGCGGGAAGTGACTCGCCGCGACCTCGGGGGGACGGGAATGATGCAAAAATTAAATAACAAGAATTGAAACGGCCATTGGGGAAGTTACTCGCCGCGGCCTCGAGAATATGAACAGAATATAACAGAATATAGAGAAAATATGAGAACAGAAATTTAAACGGCCATTGGGGAAGTGACTCGCCGCGGCCTCGATGATATGAGCAGAATATAACAGAATATAAAGAGAATATAAGAACGGAAATTTAAACGGCCATTGGGGATGTGACTCGCCGCGGCCTCGATGATATAAGCAGAATATAACAAAGCATAAAGAGATTATGGGAATAGAAAATTAAACGGCCATTGGGGAAGTGACTCGCCGCGGCCTCGATGATATAAGCAGAATATATAACAAAATATATAAGAGAATATAGGAAACAGAAATTTAAACGGCCATTGGGGAAGTGACTCGCCGCGGCCTCGATGATAAGATGTGATCGCCAGGGGCCAAAAGACCCCAAAATAAGAAGGTGATCGCGCCTACCTCAAGAGCGGGAGATGGCGGGTTGCTTCTTCCTCTCCTTCCGGCCGGCCGACGGAGAGGGCTTTCCTCGGGTACCCTTGCAAGACAACGACAAATAAATGACAAGTGGATTAGAAAGATGGAGGTGTAGTATTCGAATCCTTGCGATAAAAATAACGAAATGATGGCAAGACACACACCTGGTTGGTGTTATCTTTTAAACCCCTCTCGGACTCGAGTAGGAGGAAAATGAGATGATGGATGTAAGAAGTATAAGAGAAGAGGCCCCCTTGTGAAGGGGGATAGATGATGCAATATGATGAATGTAAAGGACTATGGAGAAAAAGGGGAAGAAAAGGCTTATTGGATGAGCCGAGGGTGAAATCCGGCGGAGCTCCGGCAGCGTGGGGACGACGTAGAAGCGCGTTGGATGAAGACGACCTCCCTCTCGCGAGCGTGGGCACCCGAGAAGCCGGCAGAACCTCCACCTACAAAAGATCCCACGGGTTAGAAAAATGACTCCGTAGCCTCTGGGCTCCGGCAGCCTATCGGATCACTGCTTAGCTCCCCTAGAACTGAGGGGGTGGGCCTCTATTTATAGAGTTCCGGAAGGTGGAGGCGTCCAGGACCCTGGACACCTCCATCAGGGCCGAAATAATATTTTATTCTATTTTTATTGATTTTTTTGGGATACTTTTGTGGAGGCGTCCAGGGTCCCGGACGCCTCAAGCAGGTCCACCGAAAACTGACGACGGCCGCACGCGGTTTGGCACAACGCGTGGTTTTGTGAGCGGCGCCTCGTGATTCAGAAATGGGCGCGTCCAGTCATCTGGACGTCTCTAAATTTGGCTTTTTTCACACACGACAAACCGTCGTTCGGTGGCCGGCGCCCGTGAGGGAGTTTATGGAGGCGTCCAGGGGCCTGGACGCCTCCAAAATATATATATTTTTATTATTTTTTTGTCTTTTATGACAGGGCTGGCATTTTGAATTTTTATATTTGTTTTTTATGGAGGCGTCCAGGGACCTGGACGCCTCCATTAATATGTATTTTTTTATTTTATTTTTTTGTGTTTTATATGCCAAAAAGATTTTTATTATTTTTTTTTTTTTTGGAGGCGTCCAGAGGCCTGGACGCCTCCATCAATATATATATTTTTTATTTTGTTTAGGGCCCTGAGAAAATAAATAAATAAAAAAGAAATTAAAAATATGGGGGCGTCCAGGGGCCTGGACGCCCCCATTAAAATCGACCCGGGTCCTCAAACGGCGGCCGCCCGGCAGAACCTTCTGGGTTCCGGAACCTTCTGATGCGTCCGACGGGTGTTGATGCCGTCCGAATGCCGTGACGAAACGATTCCGGTTGCCGAAAAAGGCAGAAGAAGATCCAAGAAAAGGAAGCACTCGAGTGATTCAAAATGCGTAAGCCGTTGCGGGGCGTTGTATAGTAATATGAGACTTTCTCAAGAGACGTCAAGAATGGCGTGTCTACAGCTGCCCCGCCTTGGCGTCTGCTTTGCAAGGGAGCGACACGTAGTAGAATGGTATCGAAGTGGAGTGGAATGAAGTGGGAGCGGACTGATAAGTTGATGCCAAGGTGTGATGAGACACGCTTTTGACGTTACTGTTTGGAATCTTTCCTGGAGTTTCAATGAGACGACCTTGAAGAAGGTCTTTCAAATATTGACGATTGCTTGGACGGAGATCAAATAAGGGAGGGTGAGATGTGCGCTCAGGCACGAAACAAAAAGGGACCAACTTCTCGGTGTGGAAGTACCTGGGTCATAAACCGGAGGTTTCACCTTTGGGGAGCGTTTACCAGCCAATGTGGAAGTGCTGCGGCCAAGGTGGGTCAAAAAAAAAGGTAAAGGAATATCTGAGGGTCTGTCCAAACAAGGGTCTCCTTTGGAAGAGCAGCGTCGGGGCCGTCTCTAGGAAACTCGGTATTTCATTCGGAGTGGAATATCTCATATTTGTGGGAATTGAAACACAACGGCTTTCACAATCGAATCACTTGAATGATCTTCCGCAATAAATCAAAGTCCTATATGAATGCATGCTGGGTTTAAAGAAAAATTCAAAACAAACTAAAATAGAAAATAGCCAAGGATAATATTGTTAACTTGTGAAGAACGGGTCAGGATACCGACCCGGTGAGCTGATACTGGGCTGGGGCCCGTTTATCCGCATACCAACTCACTGAATGGAACCGTCGTCCCCATGCTACCACAAATTAACGGCCTATCCGTATAACCCAAACTCTTCCGGGATCATCACCGTTTTTGTTGAAGGGGAACTCAAATCCCAGATTCGTTCGGGCCGCAAGGTCCTTGGCATGTTCTAGTAGCGTAGGCATCATATACTATGATGCATGACATGGTGGGACCAACCAATGAAAGGTGGGACAGGAGATAGGACAAAGACGTCCGTTAGTAAAACCTGCACAGATTAGCAAAGGTTAACAACATCAAAAGGTAGCAGAATCGCACCACAGTTCAAAGGAGATCCAGACAAAATCTTGACAATGACCACTGATGTGACATGTTCTGTCCTGTAGCACCCTTCCCTTCCTATAAGAACTCCCCTTAGGCTAGTTCATTCAAATACACCAAGGTGGGTTTTGGAAGCTCAGGAGAGGAAGGAGAGGAGAATCTAGAGATCTTCAGGATGGAAGGAGAGTCTTCCCGTGTTATGAAGAGGAGCAAGCCTAGCAGCGAGATTAGGCGACTTTCCGACCTCGAGGGTCATCTGAGTGGGACGATCATGTCGCATATGGTAGGCTGACTCTTTTCAAATTTCTGCATGTGAACCTTCTTCTTACTTCCTTCATTTCTTCTTTTTTCCAGCCATATCCACTCTTCCCAGGCCCGAGGAAGTTTTCCAAGCTGCCATGGCTTTCAAAGCTGACTTCCAATATCTCCATTGGCATGAGGGCCATACTCTCGAAGTGGCATCTGCAGGGGCTCCTTATTCACGCCAAGCATTACGAGAAGATTCGTATGGACTGGGCGGCTATGGGCGCGCTAGTGGAGGTCTGGCATCCCCAGACCCACACTTTTATCTTCCCGACCTTCGAGGTGACCATCCTCCTCGAGGAGGTGGAACTTCTGCTTGGTTTGAAGAAATTCAAGAGCGACGGGAAGGTGAAGGCTATGCGGATGCTGACACGGGGTACTTCTGAAAGCGTCCTTGGAAGCTTCATGCCGCCCGACGCAGCTAGAAAGGTCCGTACTCAGAAGGGGATCGATCTCCAAAAGCTTGCGGAGTGGGTCATGAACGCCCTGAGAGGGTCACCAGACGATGACTATTTGGAGGGAATCATGAAGGGGTTCACCATTTGTCTGGCGGGTGCTCTCTTGTTCCCTTATACCGACAACATGGTGGAGGAAGACCAACTGGGTGCTATCTGCGGGATCTGGCGTGGAAAGAGGGTGGGACCCGCCGTCCTTGCCTATCTTTACAGCGGCCTTACCGCCTCGAGCATGGGTAAGCCTCCATTTGGTTGTGCACTTGTCTTGAATTGCTGGCTGGATTTGCATTTCAAATTCGACCACCGCGGGGGAATGCCAACCGCTTCGAAGCTCTTCCAACAAAGCCCGCTTCACCACATAGCCGACGTGTTAGGCTTTGGTGGTACTGTAGTGAACCGCGTTCCGTGGCTGAAGAAACGCGAAGACTGGCGGTCTCACTTCCGCACCGTGACACAAGGCTTCTTCACTTGCGCACCGGCATGTTTGCTTTCGCTTGATCTTCTCATGAGGCCTTCTCCCGAAGTTGATCTTCAACTGATCGGCGCGACCGAGTTTGTTCTTTACAACGCGCATCGGTGCTGCCTGCAGATTGGCATCCCACGCCATTCGTTCCCGCCACCGACTGGCATCGTTCCCTTGAAGAAGAGGGAGTTGGGTACTGAAGCGGACGCGAAGGAAGCGAAGGCCATTAAAGCACCCTGGAAGACAAGTGTTGCGGGAAAGGCGTTAGCGCACGTGGTGGAAGAATGCGAGCCGTGGAGGGCTTATGTAACCGAACTGGGGAAGTTAAGGCCTAAAGCGCCTAAGCCCCTGATGTAGTTCACTCTGCTTTTCTAATGGAATAAAATTTGGCATTTGGATGTTTCGGACCCCCGTCCCCTTAATTATTATCTTTTTTTATGGTTTTTCTTTTTCTTTGTGTTTTTTATTTTGTTTGGATTATATACATATTCTTATATAAATATATTATATATTTTTTGTTTGAAAAATTTTTTATTATGGGGGGCGTCCAGGGGCCTGGACGCCCCTATTATTTTTATTTAATTTTTTTTGTTTTGGGGGCGTCCAACTGTCTAGACGCCCCTAATTTTTATTTTATTTTTATTTTATTTTTTTGTTTTGGGGGCGTCCAGGGTCCTGGACGCCCCGACTATTATTTTTTTATTTTATTTAATTTTTTGTTTTAGGGGCGTCCAGGCGTCTGGACGCCCCAAATCTTTATTTTATTTTTTATTTTTATTTTTGTTTTGGGGGCGTCCAGGCGCCTGGACGCCCCAAAAATTTTTTAAATTTTGAAAAAAATAAAAAAAAATGGGGGCGTCCAGGCGCCAGGACGCCCCAAAAAAAAAAATCCTATTTAAGGGCTCCCCCCCCCCTTTTTGCACATTTACTGTTCAATCTGACGACCCAGTCACCCAGACGACCTATTCTTAGTCCCCATGGAGCGAGGAGGATCGAGCCAGGTTCCAGGGAAGCGAAAACGACTGGCTCGTCGTGCGAGGAGGTTGAGGGATGATGCCGAGGAGGCTGCAGCAGAGGAGATTGCTGCGGAGGAGGGGATGGAGGTGCCTCTCCTGGCCGCGGAGGCTGCTGCGGATGCTGGTGACGCGGGAGAGGATGATCACGACCCGGTAAGTACCTCGGAATCCTCACTCTGTGGTTCAATAGGCTAAAATGGGTGTACGAGAGGTTGTGAGAGAGAGGCGGGTAGTGAGAGAAGGAGGCGTCCAGGGACCTGGACGCCTCCATGTTTTCTTTTTCTTTTTTATTTATTTATTAATTTTCATAAATAATGAAATGAAATAAAATAATATTAAAAATAAGGAGGCGTCCTGGGCCTTGGACGCCTCCATAAATATATATATATTATTAATAATTTTTGTTTTGGCCATTTTTGGGTTTTTCCTAAAATAAATAAAAAAAGGAAATTGGGAGGAGGCGTCCAGGGCATTGGACGCCTCCACAAGAAAATAAAAAAAATTTTTTATTTTTTTTTATATATATTTTTTATTTTTAAAAGTAAAAATAAAATAAAGAGAATAGGTAGTATATATATACAGTGTTATTGTTTATTACTGTTCATGATGCTGATGTGTTCTTTGTTGGTTTTGTGGTTTGCAGGGCGTGATGAAGGGCCGGATCAGCTGGTCCTTGGTGGTGGCAGCATACCGTGGGCTGCCGGATTTTCAGAGGGCGCGTGTGGACGCCATGGGCTTTGGAGCTTTCCTTAGGATCGAGCCCTTCCGGCTCGACCTTCCTCTTATCCAGGCACTGAGGGAGCGGTGGCACGCACCGAGCCGGGCATTTCTGATGCCCTGGGGGCACATGGTGCCGTCACTGGAGGACGTGGCTCGGATCACCGGGCTACGAGTTGACGGAGAGGCAGTCAGCGGGGTCACCTACCCCGACTACCGAGAGAGTGCCCTCGACCTGCTGTGGTTAGAGACGAGCGTGACTGATAGAGACAGCAGGGTAGTCGGCCGAGTGGAGATCATGGAGGCGCTCGGATTCGTCGACCCGCGTCAGCGGGTTAGCGAGACTGGAGCGGAGTTCTTGGCTCGACTGGAGGGGGATGCTCGTGCAGCTTTCACCCAGGATCCGAGCGAGAGGGAGCTGGTGGATCTAGACCTTCGGAGGTTTCTTTTCTTCTTCCTGGGCCGCCTTCTGCTGGGGACGAAGGGGGATGGCATCCACTGCCGTTTCCTCGGGCTCTTGGCGGATCTGGACAGAGTGGGGCACTATGCGTGGGGAGCGGCTCTGCTTGCCCATCTGATTGCCGATCTCTCCCAGACTTCGGAGAAGGAGACGACATTCAGCGGCTTCGCACCTTTCCTCCAGGTAAACATTTTATTTATGCATTCCCACAGTTAAATATGTAATTATTGTACTAATGATGTATGATGGATGCAGGTGTGGAGCTATTACTATTTCCCGATGGGGAGGGCTAGGCATGGGAACAGGAGGGCCGTGCCTCTGGCGCGGCAGTGGAGGCCGGTCGTGGTTGCAGCACCCCACGGCTACCAGCTGGCATCACTTCGTCGGGAGCTGAGCGAGTATCCCGAGGCCATGGTATGATGCGTATGATTTTTTTTTGTGTTTATGCATGTGACTGAATGGTAACTAACATGATGTATGTATGGTGATGCAGGTGGTGTGGAGGCCCTACCTGGGCATGGGCGATGCTGGCCAGCCCTGGGTTGTAGCGGGTCTTCCTCGCTTCAGGCGGGACGTGTGGGTCCATTGCCTGAACGAGATTGAGCCGCTGCGGCTTAGACTGGTCATGAGGACGTTGGGGCTGGCCCAGGAGTGGGTAGACGTAGATGCGCCGGCTCGCATTGGGCGGAAGACCAAGGGGAAGGCGAAGGTCGTGGACTGGCGTACGCGCTTCCCAGCACAGTACCAGGACTGGCAGCAGGGCGGGGTCCCAGTAGTGTCCCACGTACAGGATAGCACAGACTACATGAGACGGTACCGAGCTACGTACGGGGACCGCCTCTCCTTGGGTGGTATGGCAGGGGTAAGTGAAATGAAAATGCTCCACCTTTCTATATGTATGCATGGGATACTAACTTATGTGTAATGCAGGATGCTCGTGATACCATGATCGCCGACCTGCGGGCCCAGTTGGCGGACGCCAGGCGACAGTTGGTGGCCATCCGACAGGAGTTGGAGATCCTGGTGAGTTTGTGCAATGCATTTTTTTGTGACCTGGATTTTTGATGCTTAGCCTTTGACTGACGTTTGCCCCGTGTTTCAGCGGGCCCACCAGACAGCGGCAGCCGCGATGGCTGGTGGAGCGGGTTCCAGTTCGCGAGGCCCTCCTCCGGAGGTTTCTGCCCTCCAGGAGCAGCTGGCGTACGCGGTGGCTCGGGCTGAGGAGGCCGAGCGTGACCGCGAGGCTCGAGTGAGTGCTTGCTTGGCCGCGACCCTTTTCCAGCTACTTTCCTTCTATCACTGTTCTCTTACGGTGCATGCGTGTCTTGACAGGTGGCCGAGATCCGAGAGGCCCTGGCGCGTGCTGTTCGTGCTGAGCAGGTGCGCGATGCCCGGGTGGCAGAGCGTGACGTCCGGATTGCGGAGCTAGAGGAGGAGCGGCGACGGGAGGCTGAGGAGCTTCCTCGCGACGTAGTGGATCTGCGGATCGCCCTCGAGCTGTCGAGGAGAGAGGCGATGAGGGAGAGAGAGGAGAGGGAGAGGGATAGGGAGAGCGTGGAGAGAGAGAGGGAGAGGGATAGAGAGAGAGAGAGGGAGGAGCGACAGCGGGATCAGACCGAGAGGAGGGCTCTAGAGGCCCAGCTGCTGGAGCTCCGATTGAGTCTTGGCACGGCGGAGGGGAGGCTTCGGGAGAGCGAGGAGCGGTACCAGAGGGCGAAGGAACGCGGGGCGCGACTTCGTCAGTCTGGTTCTTTTTCCATGGGCAGCTACCTAGTTTCTTCGGCCGAGGAGCGTCGTCGCGCCTTCGAGGCTGGAGTGCCACCGCAGGGCGAGGCGAGCACGGCTTCTCAGGGTTCACAGAGGTCGCGGAGGCCCCCTAGGGATCTCCGTCAGAGGAGGGAGGAAGGAGATGACCAGGAGGGTGACGGTGAGAGTTAGAGAGTTACTTGTACACGTCACCCTTCTCACTGTATGATGTACTTTCGGCTATTATATGAAATGGAAATGGCTTTTTTGTGTTGTGTGTACTTTTCTCTCTCCCACACTTTCTTTTTTGCACTGAGTTGTCCCTTGAGGCACGCTTCGCGAGACCTTGCCCTGAGCAACGGGGAACTATGTTTTGCACGGGGGGATTTTGTTTCCTTTCCCCCCTTTTGGGCGCGTCCAGGCGCGAGGACGCGTCTTAATCCTTGATTTTAAATTTAAAGCGTCGGGTGGCCTTTCTTCTCCCGTGCCTTACCCGCAAACGAGCCCGCCTCCCGCCGAAACGCGCTTGCCCCTTTTTCGTCTTCCTCCTCTTTTGATCGATGGAGTTCGGTGGGCCCGACCGTGGTGAAGGTGGAGAGGGACGAGGAAATCCTCGCCCAAGGAGGGACGCGCCCGATCACGGAACGGCGTCCATGGAGGAGGAAGGGCCGCTTCGGGCCCCCGAGGGACCCGGGGGCCCGCTGGCGTGGGAGGAGGTGAATACGGTCCGGTAGGTCCTCCGATCTCTTCCTCTTTTAATTCATTTTGGGTTTTGAAGCGAGCCGGGCGAGGAGGCAAGGGTTCGGAGAGTGTTGCACTCAAATGATGGACGCGTCCTAGACAGGGGACGCGTTCCTTTTGACTGATATGGGACCCCTTTCTTGGTTCAGGACATGGCAAGGACCCTGGGCCTGGCCGATGAGTGGGCGAGTGCGGACGAGCCGAGCCGCGTCAGGAAGGAGAGTCGCGGCAAGGCGAGGCTCGAGGACTGGCCCGTACGTCTCCCTGGACAGCAAGGGGGTGTACTGGTGCAGGACAGTGCCGACTTCCTGCGGCGGCAGAGAGAGAGTTACGCGGGGCTTCCCCAAGCTGGGGACACGCGTGGCATCGGCGGCTCGCGCGCCCAGCTGTCAGAGACTAGGCGGCAACTGGCCGTCGCTCAACATGAGCTGTCGCTCCTGGTAAGTTACATGCTGCCCTTTTAACTTCAGATTTTGGAGTTTCACTGACGGCCGTTGTTTATTTTGTTCCAGCGTGCCCAGCAGACAGCGACGGTGGGAGCGGCTGGCGGATCTTCTAGCTCCTCGGCCCCTTTTCTCGAGATTGCTTCCCTCCGGGAGCAACTTGCCGGTGCGGTGGCCCGTGCGACCCGGGCGGAAGAGGAGCGTGACGCCTGGGTGGCGACTGTAGCGGAGCTGCGGCACCGTGGTGAGGAGAGACCTTCTCCAGACATCCTGAAGTTAAGGGTTCTTCTGCAGATGATGAGGAGAGAGGTAGAGAGAGAGAAGGCCGAGAGAAGGTCCGAGCGACAGCGGGATCTGACCGAGAGGAGGGCCTTGGAGGCCCAAGTGAGGGAGCTCCAGCTGGGCCTTCAGGCCGTCGTGCAGAGGCTAGGAGGGATGGAGACGCGCTACGAGAGAGCGCGAGAGTTCGGGGAGCGACTCCGCCAGTCCGGTCGCTTTGCCGCCAGTGGCTTCTTCGCCACTCCAGGGGAGGAGCAGCGAGTCACTGCTGCGGAGCAGGCGCCCAGAGGCGAGGCAGGTGCTACTGCACGGGGATCCCGGAGGCTTCTGAGGGACCCTCACCTCGGGGGAGAGGAGGAGAGTGCCCGGAGAGATGAGTGATGGTGAGGATTGGCGGGCTAGTGGGCCCGCCACCTCTCTATGATTGTAGTGCTTATGACAGCTTATGTAGAATTATGAATGGAGTGATTTGATTTTCTGCTGTTTATTTGTTCTCTTGTGCGTTCCTTCTTCCCTACACTTCTTCTCCTTTGCACTGTTCCCATGTGATGGGTCTGCCGAGACTCCGCTCCAAGCGGAGAATCGCGTCTTGTTGTGACCATTTTCCACGGGAATCTGCCGTCGAAGTCAAAACTGACGGCCCTAGTTCCTTTTCCCGGATGTTGTGCCAAATTTTGCGGGCGTCCTCCAAAACATGATAGGGTATCCCTAGACAACATAGGAGCTATTCGTCCTATTCTTCGTCCAGTCAATCACCCTGTGCGAGCGGTGAAGCGACACATGGGGCCGCTTGGCCGGTGTCTTTTTGCGAGGGCTACCATCGACAGGTGATGGAGGTAATCTTGGCCCGCACTCCTTCCATTTCTATAAATTCTTGTCCCTTTTATCTTCCCAGGTATATCGAGGAATAACTCGAGGAGCACAAGTTCTTACGGGAGAGGAGGAGTTCAAAATTCTGAGAGTTGGATGGAGGGCGAATCTTCCCATTCCTCGAAGAGAAGCAGGTCCAGTGGTAGTAGTTCCAGGAGGCTTTCAGACCTTGAAGGGCACTTCAGCGAAAGGGCCCAATCACAACTCGTAAGCCAAGTTTTCTTGCCCTTTTCTCATTCTTTCTTCCTTTCTTCTGACCAAACCTCACCCCCATTCCTTGTATGTGTAGGTTGTGATGAAATCACAAATCTTATGGGAGTTGGTAGTAGCAGCGTACAGGGGCCTCCCAGATTTTCAGAAGGCGAGGCTAGACGTGATGGGATTTGGTACCTTCCTTCGGATCGAGCCGATCAAGCCCGACCTGGTTCTGATCCAAGCCTTGTGTGAGAGATGGGACCCAGTGAGCCGGGCATTCCTGATGCCCTGGGGGCACATGGTGCCCAGCTTGGAGGATGTGGTCCGGATCACAAGCCTGAAGGTAGAGGGCGAGGCAGTGACCGGAGTCACTTACGCGGACTACAGAGAAGGTGCCCAGAAGTTACTGGGTTTGGACCTAGATGGTCGGAAGAACAGGTCGGTATCTAGGGCGTCCCTCATGGATGTATTAGGGCTCACCGACACTCGTCGGCGGGACGACGAATCCTCAGAAGAGTTCATGGAAAGGATAGAAATAGGATGCCGCGCCGTGTACTGCACAGATTTCGGCGACTGGGAAAGATGCAACATAGATTTGAGGAGATTTCTCCTCTTCCTTTTGGGGAGATTGGTACTGAGCTCGAAAGGTGACGGTATCCAATGTTGTTTCCTGGAGCTGCTGTCAGACCTTGAAAGAGTAGGGTATTATGCCTGGGGAGCCGCCATGCTGGCACACTTGTTTGCAGGCCTATTCCAAAAAACGGATCGTGAGATGACTGTGAGTGGCTTCACACCATTCATCCAGGTATTTTTTTTGGTTTTGCTCGTTTTGTATTTTTTTGTGTTTTTTTTTTTTTGTGTTTTTGCATGGTACTGATGACCTGCGCCGAGCAGTTATGGAGCTATTATTACCTCCCCATGGGGAGAGCTCGACATTGGCGACCTGCGATGGTGCCGCTAGCCAGGCGGTGGGAACCCATCATGAGTGCGGCACCCCTAACCTACCAACTGATGGTGCTGAGGCGAGAGCTACAGGAGTTCCCTGCAGCGATGGTAAACTGGAGACCCTACTCAGACATGGTCGATGCCGACCAGCCGTGGGTTCTAGCAAGTCGTGCCCGGTTCGGACGTGAACTGTGGATGCACTGCCTGAATGAAATCGAGCCGCTCCGGCTACGATTGGTTATGAGAACCTTAGGACTGGCTCAGGAATGGGTGGATTCAGCTGCGCCACCTCGTGTCGGGAGAAAGACGCGGGGACCGGCGACCTGCATTGACTGGCGCGTGCGATTCCCCGAACAGTATGAGGACTGGCAACGGGGTGGCACGATTGTAGAATCACAGGCGCGGGACAGCGAGGACTACTTGCGTCTATATAGGACAAAGTACGCAGAACGGTTCCAACCCAGGGGACTTGTGGAGGTAGGTTTCCCCTTTTTCTCTTCTATTCTTTCTCTTGGTTTTTTTTGGTAAAAATGCTGACTCGTAAGGCTGCAGGATGTCCGGGATGCCATGATAGCGAATTTACGAACTCGCTTGGCAGAGATGGAACAACAGTTGGGCGATACCCGCGGAGCTACGAGCGCCTTGGTAGGTGTACAGTACGTTCCTAGTTAAAACCCCAGATTCCAGATGTTGGCTGCTAATTCACATGGTCGCAGCATGCCCAGATTGGCGCAGCCTCCCCAGCGATGGGAGTAGGTGGTGCCTCTTCCAGCTTGTGGATTCCCACCTCAGAACTTGACTCGCTTCATGAGCAACTTGCTCACGCCACGCAGCGTGCTGCGGAGGCAGAAGGAATGCTTCGTATACAGGTAAAAGTTTCAGCGTTGAGTTCTCTTTGTTTACGCCTTATCGCGTATCTGAGATGGTACACTCGACAGGAAAAGGAGACGGAAGAAGCGCTTGCCCAAGCTGCGCAGAAGGAGGCTAGGATAGCAGAACTGGAGAGGGAACTGCGGCGTCATCCTGATGACGACTCATCCAGGGATACTATGGAACTGAGGATCACTCTCCAGTTAGAGAGGGAAGACCGTGAGAGAGAACGGGCAGAGAGGGAAAGAAACGCAGAGAGAGAAAGAGCCAACAGTTTGGCTGAAAGGGAGGAGCGAAGGGCCATGGAGGCCCAACTATTCGAACTCCGAATCGGCCTTGGTCTTGCTGAACAGTGGCTGAGAGATGGTGAGGAGCGCTATCGAAAAGCACGAGAGCGTGGCTTTCGTGTTGGTAGCTTCTCTGCTGCTTCCGCGGATCAACGCCGGGATGTGGGAATAGGAAGAGGAGTACAGAGCGGCAGGAGTACCGCTTTTCGTAGTTGGGTAGCGCCTTTGAGAGTGTTTTGCCCGGAGAGTAGTGGGACGAGTAATGCAGAGAGAGAGGGCGGAACTTGATGTAAATTTTTTGGTTTTTTTTTTTTTGGAATAAAAACAAGGTTCGGTTTGTTTGTTCTTCACCTTTGCTTCAGTTACCTGAATCCCTGCACATATCACTGAAACAAACAAATCAGAATTTCTGTTCTGACTTGGCCCCTTGCTCAATAGGCAAATGGTCACTGTGACTGTCCTTGATAACTGGTCAAGGGGCCAAGCCTTTATTTAACGAAGGCAAGGGAAAGATGCGGTGATGATAAATGCGACAGGCAAGCACACGAATGCAAGCGATATTAAAAAGTGAGATGCTGCACGCAAATGTAATTATGTAAAATTGATTTGTTTTCTTTTTTATATTTGACACATTTTTTTGTTTTATCATAAAAAGATTTTTTTTGTTTGCAAATATGTACATTTCTCTTTTCTATTTTTTTTTGCTTTTATCATTTCAATTTTTATTGCTAACGCCCGGCAAGCACCCAAATGGCACCTAACCTACGTGAGACAGGGGTTTCTTACTAACCTCCCAGGTATCCTAAGTGCACATCTAGGTTGATTTGGGCCTCTAGACCCCTCGAATGACGATCCCGCCGGCTAAGACTTACCCTGATGACAATACCGTCATGCCATGCTTAGGCTCCCAGTTGCTTCCGACCACAGGGATTCACCCAAAAGGTGTTTGAGGTAGATGATTTGCCCGACCCGGGTCTGTTTCCTCACAACTCTAGATGGTATAAGATGGAACACCCTGGAACCCTAACGACCAACCGCGCGACGCTGACCCGGAATCAGACGCCGTCGTACCCATAGGTGACGCGCTTGCATTGGCCTAAGCCCGAGGTTAAACAAGAAGACATCAAGGTGGTAAACAGGGGTCTTGACCAGCCAGAAACACAGAGACTCCTTCGCAGCGATAGCTTTTGCTTTTCAAAGTAGGCAACCAAAATGTGTATATTAAAATAAGGTCGCAGACCCTGGGCAGTTTTCACCTTTCAGAAACTCCATCGAACCTTCATCTTTAGAGGGAGAAGGAAGAGCGTAGGGGATAAACCTCCTGAGAGGACCGGCAAAGCCGTTAACCCGGCGAGCGAAAATTGACGTTTTTTTTTCGTTTTCATTTTTAATGACAAAGCAGTGAAAAGAGATTGGAGGAGAGAGGAAAGTGGTTATGGCTAGAGGATTGTGGGGCTCGTAGAGCAGATCATGGTTGAAGGCCTGGCGCGGGTTGAAAAGCCCGCGCAGGTATGTAAGCAAAGAAGGGGACCTGGGAAGATCATCAGACAATTGTCTGGCCCAGGAAGAAGATATCAGCAAAGGCTGAGACGAGTGGATGGAGAAGATGGCGGCTAATGAGCCGTCGATGGCAATGTTGAGGACGGATGAAGATCCGTCGATGACATGGTCCTTCTGGCGAGGACGAGGATAGTTTGGAACCTTGGCAAGAGTGGCAATGTTCTCTGGTATCTCGGAGATCAATGGTGGTCCTTCAAGCCGTGGGGACGAGAACATCCTTTCCAGTGCAACAGAAATGTCCCGTATGTCGAACCATTTATCCCACTCGCATTCCGGATCTTTGATCTTGCCTCTTTTGGTGATCCTCGGACATTTTTCAGCAAAATATACAGCATGTGATTCCCCATATGCTTCTCGTGGGTGATCTCCCATCTGAACAACGGGCCCTCTATTGAAGTGGTTTGATAGAGTCCATGTGAGGGGCTTCCAATCCGCCTTGAATGGTCCTTTGAAGCCTAGGCCAAACCTGCGGTTCGGCCTAATTTCCTTTGGCGGTTTGAGCATTCCCTGTAACTGTGCGCCCAGCCCTTTTCCTTGTTGATAGCCGATGTTCCTCATAATCTCCCAACCTTTGGAGTGAAGAGGGAGACATGATGTTGTGGTTGCCCTGACCGGCTCCTTTGGTGCTAGTGCAATGCGAGATGGATCACGTACATCCAGCAGTGATAATATGGGCCGATGAGACGGCCAAACAGATGGCAGAGAGGTGTTGATAGCATCCACTGTGTGAAGGACAGGTGTACTGACCACTTTAATAATTCTCCCATTGTAAGGAAACTTCAGGCATTGATGGTTGGTGGAAGGCACAGCGTCCATGGCTTCGATGTAAGGTCGACCCAGTATAGCCTTGAATGTGGGGTCCATGTCGAGGACATGGAATTCCGTGGGAATTGACATGGGTCCTAGTTCTGCCTTCAGAATAATCATCCCCTGCGGCGGCCTTTTGCTATTGTCATAGGCCGTGACCGTGATCGAGGAAGGTCTTATTTGTTCCTCGTCGATCCCACACAACTGAAGAGTGCTCATGGAGATCACATTTATGGACGCACCCGTGTCCACAAGACACGGGTTTATGGATACCCCATTAATTTTTATTGAAATGCACAGTGCATATTTCCGAGCCTCCTTGGGAGCGAGCTCGTAGTTGTGGAACATGATGGCCGGTTGTGTGTCTGTTGGGGTCAGGACGGTTGAAATCTTCTCCACGGGGAGGTCTTCATTAACCATGACTTTTTGAAGATATTCCATCAAGGCCGCCTGGTGGGATGTGGATCTTTGAAGTAGCTCTAGGATGGAGATCCGGGCAGGCGTCTTGTCCAAGTGTTTTAGTAGATCATATTGTGTTCCAGGGATAGCTCTTTCTGGTTGTTCTGCATCATCCTTCTCTGGCTGAGATTGCTCGGGATTCTGACTGTTGTGGGGGAAAACCCTGTGGAAAATTCTACCACTCCGGAGCACCATTGCCTGCGGCTTTTGTACCTCTGTGGGGGTAGCAGTGGGTTTTAACAGGGGTTTGAGGGGTAGTAGTGGAGGAATGGTTGATGAAGCAGGGGTGATGACGGGAGCAGGGATTCTGATGAGGGGTTTGTTAGGTGGAGGCATGGAGGAGGTAGAGGGGATATCGCGCGGATTATGAAGGATAAGGGGGTTTGGAAGGTGGAGGTGGAGGTAAGGTTTGAAACGGGTAAAGGTTTTGAGGCGGATGGTGGGTGATGAGTGGTTTTGAAGGCATTAGTGGTGATGTGGTGGAGAAAGACGGGGTTATGTATGGTGGACGGATGATAAGGGGTTTAGAAGGCGTAGGGGTAAATGTGGTAGAGGTGGATGGTGAAGTGGGGGAGTGGGAGAAGGTGAGAGGGTGTGAAGGCGTAGTAGAAAGTGTCGGTTGATAGGAGGTCGGGGTGCGGATGAGAGGGCGTAATGGTAGTGGAAATGGTGAAGGCGATACCGATGCGGGTTGATGAGAGAGAGGTGCTACCCGGGCAAGGTGAGGGGGTTGCATGACGATAGGGTTGGAGGTATAAAGGATGGAGGTACTTTCCTGGTGCCACACCTGCTCTCTCCCGACTTCCGGGAAGGAGGAGATGGGGTTAACCTGATGATTGGGCTGTTGGTGCTCCGGTAGTGGATTCTGGATTATGCCCATGTCGGGCTGTTGTTGTGGGGCCTGCTGAGGCTGCTGTTGTTGTTGTGGTTGCTGCTGCTGCTGCTGTTGTAACTGCTGCTGTGGCCTCTGAGGAGGTCTTCTAGCCTTGAGAGCGGCGACGTATCGTCTCATCTCATCCCAATCTATTTGATATTCATCGTTCATATCATGTATGTAATCTTTGAAATGGAAGCAGTAATCTACTGTGTGTCCCGGCTGCCTGTGGTAAACACAGTATTTGGAGGTATCCACATTGGGGGGCCACATGAGCCTTTCTCTGGGTAAGGCGAGTTGGTTTGATGCCATGAGGGCATTAAAAATGTCTGTTAAAGTTTCTGGCAATGGTGGATAGTAGGCTCTCTTGGGACCTAGCGGCCTCCTTTGTTGCTGTTGGGGACCATAGTTCCCTGGAGGTGGAACTTGGTTGTACTGAAGCGGTGGTTGTTGTTGTTGAGGTTGTGGTTGTTGTTGCTGGGGTTGGCGTAATGGAGGCATATTATCCTGGGGTGGATTATTTTGGGGTGGAGGACGGAGAGGGAAAGGACCTGGTTGAAGGGGTAGTCGGGGCATTTGTGGAGGCCTTGGGTTGACTGCATAGTTGGCATTGTTGACCGCACTGACTTGCTCATTTGTCACGACCCCTTCTGTGGCTCCGCCCGGGACACCAGCGCCTGTCTTTCTGACCACTTTGGGCTTCGGCGACTCAAACATATTCATAATGGGGGAGTCTTTTAGCTGGGTTTGGATGTATCGGGCTCTTTCATAGAGCTCCTCCATTGTAGTGAGTTTATTCATGGCCAGGACATGTCTGAACTGTGGGGTTGCATTAGACACAATCATTTTCACTTGTTCGGGCTCGGAGAGGGTATCCCTTATTCTTTCCGCTAGAGACCTCCATCTATCAGCATATCGGACAAAATCCTCGTCGGGTTTCATCTTTTCGGCCACTAGGTCGGTAATGGAGAGTGAGGGACCGACCCTATCCCTATATTTCTGCAAGAACCTTCTCTGAACTACTTCAAAATTCTCGGCCTCGCGGGGCTCCAGAGAATAGAACCACTCAAGCGCGGGACCATCCAATGATCTCCGAAAGAGGTACGCCAGGGACCTCTGATCATTTTGCCAATAGGAGGACTCATACATGAAGTCCTTGAGGTGAATGAAGGGGTTGCCGGTACCGTTGTATCTGCGGTACGTGGGCATTTCGGAAGGAGGAAGATGAATGACAGGGAGGATTGGCAAAGCAACCTCCGGGGTGGCTTTCACGTCCACCATCCTTCTCAGATTTTGAAACTGCTCATCCATGCGATTGAACCTATTGAGGAGCGATTGGGCGAGCTCCTCTGGGGGTGAAGGTGGCACTTGCCATTGGGGGAGAAACTGTCTCCCGGAGACTTGAGGGGGAAACCCGGAATGAGAGGGAACTGTCGGACCACCGACAGTTGGCCCTGGCTGAAACGGTGTGTGAGGAACACCGGGAGTTTGAGATTGTGACGGGAATTGGAATGAGGGAGGTTGTTGGCTCGCTTGTCCTTGAAGCGAGGGAGACTGGATGGCTTGCGCCAATGAAGGAGATGGAATGGCCTGCACGGACTCGTGGAGAGGTGCGATGGCCGGAGTTGGTTCTTGGGGCGTGGGGGAAACAGATTTCCCCTTTAGAATGGCCTGGAAGGCCCGGAGCTGTTCAGAGGTAAGCTCCGTGTTGGCGAGGACGCCCAGTAAGGAAGTGATATCCTGTGGCGGGGACGTGTCCCCGGCAGTAACATGCACCTCATGCGAGGGGTCATGAGAAGGACCCGAGTCCATAGCATAGACTCGCGGGTCGGCTGTCAAACCACGACTAGGGTGGTTCTCCTCAGAAGACTCGTGAGACATGCTCACAGTTTTCCCAGAACGCAAAAACATACACTAGCAAGTAGGTAGCAGAGATTATCAAACAAGTGGATGCTTTTACGTCCTTTTTTTGTGTTTTGATTTTGATGATTTTTTTTTGTATTTTTAGCGAGATCCGAAGTTCACACAAAATGGGGACCCTAGTTTGTTTTTGTTTCACCGCCGTGTCAGCTAGGGTCTCTCGTCTCACCACGAACGAAATGACTAACTCCGGGGAACTTCAATGGTACAACCAGCCCAGTG
>JAHNEJ010003304.1:0-44429 GCA_022559845.1 Amorphophallus konjac
CGACGGCTCGTGCGGTGGCTGCTTCCCCCTGCCTGGCGGGCCGTACGGCGTGCCCCGCGAGCGTTGCTAGCATCCCTGCCCCACCTTATGACGTGCTGGACCCCCACCACGTCATCCTGGCCTTGCCCGCGGACCCCCGTGGAGAGGCCCCTCCTCCTCCAGCTGATGTTGACCCTTCGCGGTCACTCCATGCTGACGCATCATTCATGCCTGCCCTTGAAGGCCCAGTTGACGTGTCGGCCACCGAGGCCGCTAAGCCCACCTCAGGTGTTGCTCTCAGCCAACATGACCTCGAGGAGATTGAGGGCTCGGTTGGTCAGCCGAACATGGATCTCGATGACCTTGGCTTCCAGCCCGCACGCCGGAGCAGTCGTAGGGATCGTCGGAAGCCCAATCGCGACCGCGAGTACTGGTATCCTCATTTCTAGCTGGTTGTATCGCTCTGTTGGCCTTCTTGGGCTCCTTTTCTATTTTCTTGGGCAGCGAACTTACTGTTGTTCTCGGCCCTCTTGTCATCCTTGACAAGGTGTTGCCCCTCCCCCGGACCTTACTCGTCCCTTGTATCCCCCCCATGTTATGTTCCTTTCTTTCTGCTCTTCTTAATGGAAAATCGCTTGCCTGGTGGTCGGGGTGGCACATCATGTCCCTTCCGCAATGACGGGATGAACGGACTCCCTCGTTTCCCACCTTGTAAGTATTACCTTTCAATTAAAAAAAATTTATGTTTGAAGGATTTTTTTTATATATCCATCATTGGTTCTCAATTCTTCGGCCCAGTTTGGCAAGGCTTTAGGCATGGCTTTCAAGATAAAAACATTTGACATGTTTTAATTTTTTTCAAATGACCAAAGTCATTCTTGGCTTGCGTGAATAAAGGATTTTGCAGAAAAAAGAGAACTAGGCACAAAAAGTGTCGAGTTCTCTAATCTCCCGAAGCACCCTCACATTGGATTCTCAAGATTTTACATGATTACAAATCAACACATACTGGGTATTAAAGTAGGGCGGATGGATTTTATTAAAACAGTAGAAGCCATGGCTATTCCCAAACGCAGCATGTTGGCACTCAAAATATGATTAACAGCGATCAAGCCTCAAAGATGAATGATACGGCCTACTGAAGCACAGAAGCCGAAGGATATCAATACACTAAAGCCTTCTCAAGCTGCCAGAGCCTCATGTCACCCTGTATGAACACCGGGGATTTCACCTTGGGAGAATCGAGATGAATTCACAACCAACCGGCAGTGCGACCAAGCCTGCCCAATGAATCGGCATCGACTTCTATCGTGCCGCATAAACCATAGCCATTGTCCGACCAAGGACAATGGTATACCTAGTGACCCGCCACCTTATTGAAAGATCCTCCCGAGGTGAAAGAACGCCCTTGGCCCTTCAAAATAGGGGACCGAAGGATCTACCGGTAGAAGATCCCGATTACCCGGTATGGGTACGGCTTTTCAGCAGATTGGGACTGTTAGTGACCAAATGATCGCCCAGTCAAGGCATAAGTATTCCAGGTGTCATCCCACCCCTCAAGAAGCTTCGAGCACGAGTCAGGCAGAGCCAGCAGTACGAATCATAGTGCTGAAGGCCATGTCAGCAGAAAACCCACGTGTTCAAGCCAAAGATACTCGAGGTTCCGAGAAGGGCCGTACGTCGTCTCGAGAGCTTCGTCAAGGCTTCCCGACAAGGTTTTGTAGGACTGCGGCGAGATGAACGGTCACAATGACTCCCGGGACCATCCCTGGACCCGCCGTCTAACCCGCGTCAAGCAGAGGAAGGTAATACGGCGCACTTCTCACCGACGCGCTCCCTTATCCGACGCCCCCAATTCTGGCGCACAAAAAGGGAGGGAGAGGCCTCTTCCTGGCGTGCCTTTCTTCACGCTGGATTAGGTTTTTCCTATATAATGTCACTTGGTTTGACCAAGTAGAAAAAACAAAGAGGAGGAGAACCGAATGAAAAAAAAAAGAGGCGACTGAATAGACGAACGGAGAGGGATTAATCCGGGGAGCCCGACCACCAATCAAACTCGAGAGAGAGAGGGTTTCCTTGGGGAAGAAGAAGGGTTTCCTGAGAGCCTCCTCGCCGCCGCCATCTTCCTCTACTCTGCCGAAGCATTTCGAAGCCGGAGAAGGGGAATACGATACTCTATTTTCTGGGAGGAAATTTAGGTGGGTTCCGTGGTTTCCAGCCGACGTCTTCCCTCGATTTCTCCCTTCCATTGTAATGCCAGTGGAAGGGGGGGGGGGCGATGATATGAGCCCATCTCCCCCCCCCCTCTCATCATCTCCTTGTTTCGTTTTCTTCTTGTAAATTTCTCTGCAACTAGTGAACGGTGTCCGTGCGACAATGCCGGTGCCGGATGTTTGTAATTTGTATGTTGGCTCCCCGTTCACGGGACGAATGGTATGAATATATGTCTTAACAGATTGAATGTTTGACGTTGTGTCCCTCTCCCACTCTTCTCTCAATCTGTATGTCTAATTGCTCCCCCGTGTACTTGGTTCTCGAATCCGGGTTCCTCGACGTCGGATGTGCCTTGGGGCTCCATGGGCTACATAAATGTTTCCCCCCTCCCCGGGGCCTCTATGTTAGCGTGCTGACTGTGCCTCGCATTATCTATCATGTGGGTTTGTGACCATAGGCATACTTATGTATGCACCTCCGGCCGTCCCAACTCGAGGTTGATTCCTCAACGCCTCTCTGCATTATCCCATTGCCCAGGGGTAAGGGGAATCACCTCCGCAGCCAGAATGGTCATGCTATGATAATGGTTGTAAGGGCCTTTCTCTCTAGCTTCGTTATCCTAGTTCGGGCTGCCCATATTAACTTTCTATGAGTGCCAACCTACTCATCCCTTGCCCCTTAATTTGCATAGCAACCATTCAACTCCGTGAGTGTTAATCCCTTAACTCCGTGAGCATTAACATACTAACCCCGTGAATGACAATTTGTCGATTACTTGAATGCATCTCATGCTAAATATCCCCTTTCGTCCCACTTGTGATTTGCAGTCATTGGGTTGTGCTAGTCCCGTTGGCTTTGTCCCAACAATTCGGGGAGGGGGACATTCCCCACTGCTTCGCAGAACCGCCGTTTGGTCGAATGGGCTCCATCTGTGAGTGATGGATATCCCACACGGGCCATAGGGTGAATATCAATAGGGGTTCAGCCTGACAACTCAAATCCATAGTCCTGCGGGACCCTGTGGTGACTAAGGGATGTGTGCCCCTCGTAGGCTAAGCCCTCGGGATTTCCTTCCCTAATAGTCGTCCCTCTCTCGGATATAGTGTTGACTACAGGTCGCATGCCCCTCGTAGGCTAGCCCTCGGGGTTGTTGCCTCCCTCATTAGTCACCTTATCCGCTCGTTTTAACCCACAGAACTATGGTGCCCCTGGTAGGCTAGTCCTCGGGGTTTTCCTATCCGATTGGGATCAGCTGGCTGCCATTGTGCCGACCGGCTAGTTAGGGGCTTACTCTATGCGTGAGTATGACCCCGCTTCTCCCCTGCAATCCTTCAGGGATGGGGAGATGCTGCCCAATTTTCACCATGTTTTAACTAATAAGTTACCTTCGTAAATTGGCCTTAATAAAACATGTGTTCTTAAGCAATAAACTTCCGTGCTTGAGTATGAACCTCGCACGAGCTTATGACTCAGCTCATGGAGAGCCCGGGACTCCAATTCAATAAACAATCAACCCAATTAACCCCAAAACCCTCAAGAACATCTTAATAAACCAAAATAGACTCAAAAATCCCCAAAAATCAACTTGAACGGCGCGGCCTTAATCCGGCGCGCCCTAATACGGCGCGGTAGCCCCCCGCGTCGGATTAACTTTAGACTCAAAACTTTACAGTTTTAATTGGTTCATACCCGACGCGTCCTAATCCGGCGCGCCCCAAAGCCATCGCGTCGGGTTAACCCCTGCCATGACCGCGCCGGTTTAATCCCCTTCACCTACGCTTGGCCGCACCGGGGAACCCTATTCCTACACGTGATCGTGCCGGCTTTGAATGAACACTCTCCACTGTGTTGTTTTAATCCTTCACTCGTCTTCGAAGCGATCTTTGCCTCCCACGATCGAGGTTAATAAACCTCAATCAATAATAAACCAAATAAAAAGGACTGTTCAAGTCCAAACCATTTTCTTATTATACTTCTACCGTTATGTTTGGTACTATCATGCTTTTGTTATCATGCCTCTCTCACCATTTTCGTCTCCCTTGATGGAGATTAATAAACTTAATTAATCATTGTCTATCTTCATGACTTTGCTATCATGCTTTAACATAATCATGAGCATCGTGCATACATGCTTGCATAGACCCCTGGGTATATTAAATGGCATTAACGGAAGTCCAGGTTGCGCCCGACCGGAAGTCTTTGCTATGCGCGATGGTGGTCTTCGGACCTGTGTCCTCCGCCACGTATCGAGGGTCCCCAACTTAATAAACCATGCCTCCCTTGCATGATAGATAAAAACATCTCATGTGACCTCATCACATTCATCCTTTTGCATCTTATTTCGGCCTCGGACGGCTCACTATCTCGGCAATTAATCAAAAATTTTCTAATGGGGACATCAATGGCTTATGGGATGTATTAGTGTGTATTTGGCTTGTATAGGTGTGTCTTATGGGTTGTATGAGTTTGTAATTATATATTTATTTGATTTCTTTCATTTGGGCTCCCTTGTAAGGCTTTTAACAAGCCAATGGGCCATATCCCATGTAGAATATATCAATGGGTTGCTTTTAGAAGGGTCCATTAAGGGGTTAGTTCAAATTGGGCTCATATTGGTCTTTAACTTACTTAAAGGCCCAAGTGGGCTTTTCCCCCTCTCATGGACCACCAAGATTTGGAAGGCCCAAGCTAGACATGGGTTAATGGACTTGAGTTGGTTGGTCTTGGACCAGCCTTGGCCCAAGAAGCCCATGAAGGGGGGCGCCCCCTTATTTGGCCTTATTAGGCTAGGTAGGTGAATTAGGTGTGGTTTGAATGGAAATGGTCTAAGGTGGAATGGAATATAATTAATGTGTTTTGACCACATGGGAGAAATAATTTCTTCCATCCCCTTAATACCCCTTTCAGATCTAGATCTGAGGTCATTTTGAGTCTTTTTACATTTTGTATAAATCCTTGTATTTTCACATTTTGTTGGAATTAATGAGAAGTAATTGTTGAATTTTCATGGAGCTCTTGGAGCTGGTGTGCCCCTCTCTCTCTCCCCTCTAGAATTCCATCTCCCTCCTCTATATTTCAGGGTTGTGACTCTTCTATCTTAGTCCCTGCACATCTAATTTCATTATGTGCCGCCGCCACCGCCGTTCGTGCCGCCATCGAGCCACCGCGAGCGATCTACCAAAGTGCTGTCAAGGTTCTATTTTTCAGGATAGAGGTCCACTCCGTGAATTTTATCTCCTAGCTCCGATATCATCTAGAGCTAGGATTTTCATAGTATGTTCTAGGGCTCAATCTCACTCTCTAGAAAAATTGAAAAAAAGTTCTCACCCCTTTTTCTATTTTCCCATTTTCGTGTTTTCCCACCCACCAGTTCTGTCTCTGTTCTATCTTGCTTAATAGTAACCCTGAGTTTCCCATTTACGGACCATCTTTTGATTTTTTTCTGGAACCCCCAAAATTACTGGAGGTTTTACCTATCATCCCCTCCACCCACGAATTTTCGTCAAATTTTCACAGGCCTTTACATATTTTTTAAAATTCATTTTCAGATCCCCTTTAGTTCTGTCTACTTCTGTCCAGATCCGACCACTCTCAAGTATAAAATACATTTCCCCACCAAAATCTCAACAAAACCCTTCATAAAAAATATTCCTGTCTTCCTTGTTTAATTCCCTAAAACTTTTAAGAAGAGCTCAAGACCTGAATCGGAAGTCTCCTTTACGGTCAACGCTGGTTCTCAGTCAGATCTCATTTTTCCTGATCAGATCTGAGACTGAGTACAGCAAGCTTCAAAAATCGGCCATCCGAAATAAAGCTCTGGTGAATTTTACTAAGTCCTACAGGGTCGAAGGACTTCGAGAGAGCTTTCCAACGATACCTCTTGTGCGTCGATCCGACGTCGGGAGTGATCGCAGCGACAGATCTCGCCGGATCGCGCGCCTGAAAACAGAAGCAGCAGATCCGTGTGCACTCTTTCCGACCGGTGCCAATCGGAGCCGCCCGGCCCCCGGCCGGTGAACCAGCGCACCGCCATCCCAGGAAGCGCTTCCCCAGGCGTCCCCACCACAGTGGTGCCACCCCGGTCCCACACGGCCCACCGACCAGCACGTGGGCCCCACTACCAGCAGCATACGCCGTCCGAACCGTGCCGACGGGGTGATCAAGTGCAGCCCGTCAACCCGAGATCGGTCCACCCGGGCCCACTTGTGTAGTCCTTTACCTCCTTGCATGGAGTGGGCGATATCTTATTGCTGTAATCCAACTCATTGTTGTTACCGGGAGTTACTGAATTCAGCCGGGATCGTCTTCCCCACACCGAGAGCGTAGAGGTATCATATTCGCTCCTTGCTTGGCACTTTACTTTATTTCATATATACTTGTTTATGCCGCTGCTAGAGAGCATGTTAGGTTAATCTAGCTCGCTATATATTGATATTCACCGCTGCTGCGAGAGAGAGCGAGACCGTCCCGTGACCCGATCCGGGCACGAAATTGTGAGTTGACCACCCTAGCTCTAGCCGATTTCTCAACCGTGCACGTCCGACGCTTCCCTCGATAAGGGACGATCGCGAGTTTGCATAGAGTCCAAGGATCGCATTCCAATTGGAGTCGAGTCCGTGGTCCGTCCCGCATCAGTATGGTATCAGAGCGCCAGTTGAGTCTAGGGTAGTCATTGTGTCTAAGTCCGAAACAAAACACACAAAAAAAGAGTCATTTACGTCGAGTCTAAGTGTTAGTCGGTCTAAGGTTGCATCCGCATACCATTGTTCGGTATATAAAAAGGTGTTGTCCGAATGTTAGGCTACGCCTATCGGGAAGGTCGCACACTTGCGCGAGTGATCTTCAGATCGATTAACTCCGCCACGTACCAAGTCTTGGTTTTGTCTAGGTTGTAGTCGAGTCTCATTTTAACTTTGTATGTGCATCTCATTCTAAGTCGTGTCTAGGTGCTTGCATTAACAAAAAAAAATGGCCTTGCATACCCATTCCTAGGGGATCCAACCCCATCTTGGCCACCATGGCCACACCCCGAGTCCATAGTCCCGATGAAGTGGCCCAAATGTTCCGAGCCATTATGGGAGCAATTAAGGGGTTGAATACAAGCCTAGATCGGTTGACTACAGGGGTAGACCGGTTGACTACCGGGGTAGATCGGATGGAAGGGTACATCCCGGTGCCACACCAAGGACCCCTTCTCCACGAGGAGGACATTCCTTCATCACCCATGAGAGCTCCATTACCGTCAACCTCATCTTCCGATCTTATTTCGGAACCATCTTATTTGGAGCCACCAAGGTCCGAGCCTCCCGTATTTTTAACAGGTACGCTATACGTAGCCGAGCCGCTTCTTAGTTGGCTCAAGGATGGCTTGGTCCCACCTCCTTATCCATCCATGGACCCCACCTTACCGTTAGTGCCGGTCAACTCATTCCACACTACATTTCGGTCTAGTCACCATGTTGATACCTTAGATGATCTTGTTATAGGATTAGATTCACAATGGAAGTTGACGCACTTATTGGCCCGAGGCTTTGACCAACCCACTAGTCTTAGCTTCACCCACCCGGCCATAGGGTCCATTACCTCCGTGTGCACCATGGGTTGTGTCACCACGGAGATTCTCTTATTCCTCCCTATGTCGGTCGAATCCGACTTCATTCCCTTTTGCCCAAGGGAGGAATCTTATTTTCTACACATGTCCGTCGTCCCACCGATCATAATGTATGACGGTGACTATGAATTCCAAACTTGGGACCATGTCATGTTGGAACCCATCTCACGGGGTCATACCTTCTTCGACCCTTTTGACCCCTTCACTAGTGAACCTCCCAAGCTACCATCTTCAATCCACTTCCTCCGCGGAGTTCACTATCATGCCTTTTCCACTCGGGCCAAGCAACCTCTACATAGCCATAAGTCCGAACCATCATTTGGGGATAATGAAGACTTTGGTTTCCCCGGCCCATCTAAGCCCATCCTCGATACACCCACACCCGGCTCTTCCACACCCGGCTCTCCTAGCCCTCTCAAGTCTCCCAACTCCAAAGGGCCGTCCATGCATGACTGGGTCACACTTGGAAGTTTAGGTGTTCCCCATGTCACCCATCTCCGGTTACATAACAAGCATGCATGGCACACGTTCGGGTGTCCTGGTCCGTCGTCACGCATGTACGGGTCGGACTAACAATAGGTTTGTCTAGAGTCATGCATGAGTCTATTTTTTGTTTGTTTGTGTGGTTTGTTAGGAGTCTGCATGTGTCTTGTGCGAGCTCGTTGATGTCAGTCCCTTAAGAGGCGAGTGGACTCGCTCGATGAGTATGGGATCAGTTCTACATCTCTGCCTTGGATCTAGTCACCTACAGGGACCCAGCGGTGATTCCTAGTGAGTCTTCGAGCCGCCTCCTTCCCCTTGAGAGTGACCCCACCCCGGAGTGTTCCACCACTAGCCTCTTCCCATAGTAGCATGCGCATATCGAGTATATACGGAATGAGCAGGTGACGATCACTTGGAGTGGAGCGTACCCGCGCTACTTGGTATGGTGACGGATTCATCGGAGTTATTCATGCAGCAGCACCCCTTACTCAACGGAGTCGAGTTCCTCCCACCCGGGGAGAATTGATGGGGACATCAATGGCTTATGGGATGTATTAGTGTGTATTTGGCTTGTATAGGTGTGTCTTATGGGTTGTATGAGTTTGTAATTGTGTATTTGTTTGATTTCTTTCATTTGGGCTCCCTTGTAAGGCTTTTAACAAGCCAATGGGCCATATCCCATGTAGAATACATCAATGGGTTGCTTTTAGAAGGGTCCATTAAGGGATTAGTTCAAATTGGGTTTATATTGGTCTTTAACTCACTTAAAGGCCCAAGTGGGCTTTTCCGCCTCTCATGGACCACCAAGGTTTGGAAGGCCCAAGCTAGACATGGGTTAATGGACTTGAGTTGGTTGGTCTTGGACCAGCCTTGGCCCAAGAAGCCCATGAAGGGGGGCGCCCCCTTATTTGGCCTTATTAGGCTAGGTAGGTGAATTAGGTGTGGTTTGAATGGAAATGGTCTAAGGTGGAATGGAATATAATTAATGTGTTTTGACCACATGGGAGAAATAATTTCTTCCATCCCCTTAATACCCCTTTCAGATCTAGATCTGAGGTCATTTTGAGTCTTTTTATATTTTGTATAAATCCTTGTATTTTCACATTTTGTTCGAATTAATGAGAAGTAATTGTTGAATTTTCTTAGAGCTCTTGGAGCTGGTGCGCCCCTCTCTCTCTCCCCTCTGGAATTCCTTCTCCCTCCTCTGTATTTCAGGGTTATGACTCTTCTATCTTAGCCCCTCCACATCTAATTTCATTCTGTGCCGCCGTCACCGCCGTTCGTGCCGTCATCGAGTCACCGCGAGCGATCTACCGAAGTGCTGTCAAGGTTCTATTTTTCAGGACAGAGGTCCACTCCGTGAATTTTAGCTCCTAGATCCGATATCATCTGGAGCTGGAATTTTCAGGGTATGTTCTAGGGTTCAACCCCACTCTCAAGAAAAATTGAAAAAAAGTTCTCACCCCGTTTGCTATTTTCCTATTTTCGTGCTTTCCCACCCACCAGTTATGTCTATGTTCTGTCTTGCTTAACAGGAACCATGAGTTTCCCATTTCCGGACCATCTTTTGATTTTTTATGGAACCCCCAAAATTCATGGAGGTTCTACCCACCATCCCCTCCACCCAAGAATTTTCATGGAATTTCCACAGGCCTTTACATATTTTCTAAAATTCATTTTCAGATCCCCTTTAGTTCTGTCTGCTTCTGTCCAGATCCGACCACTCGCCAGTATAAAATACATTTCTCCACCCAAATCTCAACAAAACCCTTCATAAAAAATATTCCTGTCTTCCTTGTTCAATTCTCTAAAAATTTTAAGAAGAGCTCAAGACCTGAATCATAAGTCTCCTTTATGATCAACACTGGTTCTCAGTCAGATCTCAGTTTTCCTGATCAGATTTGAGACTGAGTACAGCAAGCTTCAAAAATCGGCCATCCGAAATACAGCTCTGGTGAATTTTTATGAGTCCTACAGGGTCGAAGGACTTTGAGAGAGCTTTCCAACGATACCTCTTGTGCGTCGATCCGACATCGGGAGTGATCGCAGCGATAGATCTTGCCAGATCGCGCTCCTGAAAATAGAAGCAGCAGATCCGTGGGCACTATTTTCGACCGGTGCCGATCGGAGCCACCCGGCCCCCGGCCTGCGAACCAGCGCACCGCCATCCCAGGAAGCGCTTCCCCAGGTGTCCCCACCACAGTGGTGCCACCCCGGTCCCACACGGCCCACCGACCAGCGAGTGGGCCCCACAACCAGCAGCATACGCCGTCCGAACCGTGCCGACGGGGTGATCAAGTGCAGCTCGTCAACCCGAGATCCATCCTCCCGGGCCCACTTGTGTAGTCCTTTACCTCCCTGCATGGAGTGGGCGATATCTTATTGCTGTAATCCAACTCATTGTTGTTACCAGGAGTTACTGAATTCGGCCGGGATCGTCTTCCCCATGCCGAGAGCGTGGAGGTATCGTATTCGCTCCTTGCTTGGCACTTTGCTTTATTTCATATATACTTGTTTATGCCGCTGCTAGAGAGCATGTTAGGTTAATCTAGCTCGCTATATATTGATATTCACTGCGGGTGCGAGGGAGAGCGAGACCGTCCCGTGACCCGATCCGGGCACGAAATTGTGAGTTGACCACCCTAGCTCTAGCCGGTTTCTCAACCGTGCACGTCCGACGCTTCCCTCGATAAGGGACGATCGTGAGTTTGCATAGAGTCCAAGGATCGCATTCCAATTGGAGTCGAGTCCGTGGTCCGTCCCGCATCATTTTCTCCCTTATGGGGGATGTAATTAACGTCGTAGCCTTTATAGTATGGTGAACTGCTGGTCTAGACTCGAATCTCACTCTCGCCCGACGCGGGTCAGAATGAGCGCATAATAATATGTCACGTATGTGGCTGGCACGCCTGTGCGGTCAACTAATCGATTGATTGTTGATTAATTAATCGGTTGTTCGACCCGAACAAAATGACCTAACAAATCCCATCTCCCACAGTCCGGCACGCCCGGTGGGACCAGTGTCACCCTTCATCTCTTTGCCGAGATATGTGGGCCGCGAGGCCCTCCCAAAGACTGCTGATCGTTTGTTTGTTTTGTATGGCAGGCGGATGATGGCATCATCAGGACTTGCTGCTGTTACTTTTGGCCCTGCGATCGTCACTGGCCATGCTGAACATGGGTACCTGGCGGTGCCCACTGTCCTTGGGTCGTTCCCTGCTGCTGTAGGCTTCCCCAACTTTTTGGGGCTGGCCTTCACTGATTTGCTTCAAGTGGAGACCTCGGAGCCTGCCGAGGAGACTATGATGAAGGTCGAGACCTTGAAGGATCGATGCTCTGCGGGCTCGCTCAAGAGTCTGATTCAAGTCGCTAGTTGCCTGGTGCACCACATCACCGATGGGGCCCGCCCCATTCCTACAAAGAACTCCGGAGGACGCCAGCGCAAGGCTTCCGGTGAAAACTTCTACTGTTACCGGATGCCTCTCCGTGTCCGGCAAATCCATGTTGATCGGTGGAGTTCGCGTCTTCCTGGATGGACGTGACGCTAGGGTGGTCCCGATCGGGTCATCCCCGCCGTACCTGTTCACAACTCCTACCAAGCCCTCTCTGGAGGAGAGCTAGAAAGAAGAAGCTGGCCACCATGGCCATGAGAAGCTGGCCCCCAGGCCGAGGAAGTTTAAGCAGGTTTGGGTCCCTAAGAAAACCCAGCCCGCTCGCCAGGACGCACCAATCCGTCACCGCCCTGCACGTGACGAAGCAGAAATGGAGAAAGAAAGGGGCATGGCCCCGAGAAATGAAGAGACGGTTGTGGACCCTCCACGCCGTGAAAGTTTCAGGGCATGCGCCCGACAAGCCAACATCCCCACAGTGGGAAGAAGATTCCAGCAACTCGTCGGACAAGCCCGACTTGCTTACATCCCTCCCGTGGGAGGTCGACAACTATCCCCGGTCCTACATCAGGAACGGGGGCAAGAAGAAATGACCAACATAGTCAAAAGGTACTTCAGGGGTTTAGGCAACCCCTCACTGGGCCAACAACGGCTACTACAAGCAGCCGTGGCTGAAGAAGACTACTGCCCACCAATGACAGTTGAAGAAGAAGAGGAAGAAAGAAGGATGACGTCGTCAGTCGATGACAATGGTTATGAAATCGATGAGACCACCCCTCGGTGGGAAGAAATGAAAAGAATCTCTATGTTTGAGAGGTTAACCTTCCCGGAGCATGCAAAGAGGAAGGTTCATAGACAGAAAGGAAGAATGAAGATCTTCACCTGCAACATGGTTGGCATATCCAACCAATATGGAAGGCTTCCAGAAGATCCTCATGAGCTGGCCCAGTTGGCCAGGAGGCCGGGGCCGAACACTCGAAGGGCAGCGGCCACAAGAGAACTTTTGTCAGCGGCTAAAGGAAGAGAACCCCTAGCCCACCGCCAACGATGTGATGAAGCCACTGTTCTGACTGCCAATGTGGTGACGGCAGAAGAAGAAGAAGATGTCTTGCTCGATATCCTACCTGAGGGTGCATCCGAGGAGACGACAGAAGCCATCCCCAGTACTGCAGCTATAGATCCGGCAGTACTAATGATACTACAAAGGTACCGCCAGGAGATAGAGCTGCTGAAGAAGCAACTGATAGAGAAGACAGAGCAGTCTTCAGCCTCCAAGCAGCTTGAGATGCAGGGTGAATCATCATGGGGAGCCGTCAACCAGAATGACCCCTCGCCACTTTATACCGTGCCCCAACCGGCAGAACCAAGTTTGGCGACGACTCAGCAATGCCCACCACAGCCGCTGATGCCGCCGGTGCTACCACAGGTGCACCAGACGCCTCCATTACTGCGTCCTCCTCTGCAGGCGACCACCCTCGTCACCCCTTACCTACAGCCGGCAAATTTCTACCCAGAACTAGTTGATCCAGCCGTTATGAATAAAATGATGGTGGAGAGAATGATCGAGCTGAAGCTCGCTGAAAAAAGTAAGGCGACTACGTCCCATTTGATTCATACAGGGTTCATACCCACCCATCATGCTGCCAAGCGGCTCCCTCCTGAGATTAGCAAGCCGCCAAAATTCGACAAGTTCAACGGGAAGGGATCCCCAAAAGAACATGTCGCTTACTACATGACCGTCATGGGTGATCTGGCCACCGACGAGTCATATCTGCTAAAATTCTTCGGGTCCTCGCTGACGGGGCTCGCTTTTGAATGGTACTCCAGCCTCCGACCGGGTCGATCAGCGACTGGTCGGACATGCAGAGGAAGTTCAGAGAAAGATTTCATGTTACAGAGAGGGAGGTCACAGTGGCCAAACTCTACTCAACAAGATAGAGGGCAGATGAGATAGCCCTTGATTATATCACGAGGTGGAGGAACCTCGGAATGAGATGCAAGCGGCCCCCGCATCAGGAGGACGCTGTACAGATATGTAAACAGAACCTCAGGAGAGAGGTCTTGGAAAGGATGATAGGAATGGAAATCCGGTCATTCGACCAACTAAACAACATTGTGGCCGAGGTGGAAGCCTTCCTGGCCAGATCTGCCCCTGCATCAACTACTGCTACTACACAAAAAGGCAAAGCAGTAGAACGACGCCAGGCGCCTAAAGAAGCAAATGCCCTTGATATTAAGGCATTTGAACAGAAGAAGGATAAAGGCAAGAAGGCGGATGCCCCACAGCCTACTAAAGCCAGAGATGGCAAAGAGGGTCCCTCACTGCGGGATAAAATGAAGAAGGCATACTCTTTTCCAAAAGAGAAAACCAGAATTCTGTTCGATTGGGTAACCCAATATGACAAGGTCACCCTGCCTGAGCCAAAGAGGCCGGAGGACCTGAAAAGAAAGGACAGTCCAAGGTTCTGCCCCTATCACCAGATGTTGGGGCACCCAATTGAAGACTGCTATGTCTTCAAAGACATTATTGAAGGCATGGTGAAGAAAGATGAAATCGACTTGGGAGAGTACAGGGTCGACCCTCCACAACCTCACGAGGCTCCTCTGAGGAGGGCTGCTGTCAATATGGTCTCTGCATACCAGGCATTGCCTGAGGAGATCTCTGAAGCCAGCACTCGGCGCACTTATGAACTCTGTTTCCTGGCGCCCATAGAAGAACAACAGGGATGGCAACAAGTCCCTACAAAGAACAAGAAAAGGACGGCACCTCGCCCAACAGTGGGAGCACATGTTCGTGGCATCACACCACGACCTACCCCTCCGGTGGCAGCACCTGTGTGGACCAATCCACCTGCAGTCATCAGAATACCTACGCACAATCGGAGAAGACAGAATCCACTACCGACGGTCAAGGAGATTAGTCCAGAAGCCCGGCGACTCCAAGAATACATAAATGGGCTAGATGAATATGTACAGCCCGAATTAGAACCCCTACTGGTACGAGATCATGTCACATGGCAAGATCTAGAGCAGCTTTCACTCAAGCAGGAGCAGCAAGCTGACGTAGCATCCGACAAGGATGGCAGCCTGTTCTGGGGGCAGGGGCCAGCTGAAGAAAAGAAGAAAAAGAAATAGAAGAAGAAAAGAAAGGCCGCCAATGTCAACAAAGAATGGATTGTGTCCTGCAATACTCTCTCAGCTCTCTTCAACTTGCCTAGTGAAGAGGACGAGGAAGAAATATGCTTTGCACCCGTCGCCGGGGCAAGCCAGGCTGAAGCAGCTACCATAGCACATGCAACCCGGTCAGGTCGGAAATGGGGGCACCAGCCGCCTGCCAACCATAATATCATATTCAGGGGAGAGCAACCCTACAAGATACCTTCCCCGGAGGTCAAAGGAGTCCAAATCCCTCCTCCGTCGGGCCTTTATAACCAGAACGGGGGCAGCACTACTACCCCTTCCTTCCTGGAATTTCTGAAGATGTCCAAGGGAAAGCAACTGTGTCAGGATGCCGACCCTGCAGTCGGAAGTACTTACCCGCAGCCCCAATAGTCTTCCGAAGCTTCGGATGTAGATAAAACTCACCCGGCAGCAGCCAATGAGGGGCAACAAGAACATGGCACCAAGCAAAAGGGTGCAGAATCTAGACCCGATGAGGCAGGACCGTCAGGGACCACAGTCCAAGACTCCTCCAAGCCCAGATGGGCAGATGAAATGAAATTGTCAAATGTCTGAGTTGGAAGCAGGATAATGAAGCTACTCAAGAAGCTCCCGACAAGGTTTACAATCTGGGAGATCCTTTCTTTGAGTGAAGAGACCCGACAGGCGATCGTCACTGCCTTGCAGACACCTGCTCAATATGAAACCTACTTGGCTGAAGCACTGCCAGAGGCCAGCATGACTTCACTCAAGAGGACATTTTGCTCCCCACTATCAGCCACAACAGGTCGCTCTACATGAGGGGGCACCTAAATGGACAGGAGCTGAACAGGATCCTGGTCGACCCTGGCGCAACTGTCAACATTCTGCCATACAGAATATACCAGAGGCACCAGTTTAATGTACGCCTCGATAAAGCTGGAGAGATGCGTATCGCAGGCTTCAACCAAAAGTGTGAAGTATCGCTGGGGGTAGCAGAATTCACACTCGCTCTGGCAGACTTTACCATGAAGGTGCAGTTTCATGTCATCGACTCTCGCACCTCGTACAAGGCACTACTTGGCCATCCCTGGCTACATGAAAATATGGTGGTGCCGTCCACGCTCCACCAATGCATTAAATATAGTCTTGAAGGGAGGGAAGAGAGGATATTTGTTGACCTCCATTCATTCGAAGTGTCTGAGTGCCACCTGGCAGACGCTCATCTGTATGCAGATCGGTCTCAAAAGACCTCTGAAGCCAAGACCCCTGCGGGAGCACCAAAAAGCACCTCTGGCGACGGTTGGTTTCCACCACGCCGCGTGGATATATCAAGCCCAAGGTGGTCTCTCACATCACTGTCACCGGGGACGTGGGCAGGATAGCACCTCCCGCTATATACCTCGAAGCCAATGAAGCCAAGGTCGACCAGCAGCACGACCACTTAAGGGTCCCGGAAGGCCTCACCAAGCCAATCACTGGCCTCGATAACACCACTGTCGAGCCTTTCAAAGTTTGGGAGGTAGCACAGAAAGACGGCCCCAACAGCTTGTTTTATACTACCGAGGAGCACCCTACCCGGGAGGACACTGATTGTCACTTACCCGAAGACATAGAGAACCCGCTGGCTCCCGTCCAGGGCCTGGCGTTCACAACAAGTCGGATGGCTAGGATGTTCCAGAAGTAGCACATCTCCTCCAACCAGCCGCGCAAAGATAAAGAAGCATTCCAGAAGATGTGGTTTCCTGCAAGTCTGGACAAAGAAATGAGACGTGTTTCTCAGCATCTAGGGTTGGGCTTCAACCTTGAAGAATATTATCACAGTGGGCGCTATGAGGTGGACACCGTCTCCGCCTTATATCCTGCTGAAAATAATCCGCTGGGGACAACTTTTGATGAATACCCAGCAGAAGCAGAATACACCGAACTAGCTCGACCAAGAGACTCGGAAACAGAGACCATGACTCCTTGCCGATGTTGGGAGTAAGTCTATACTAAAGAAGCGGCCCTTCAAGCCAGATTTGACGGCCAGTAGTAGCGAAGCAGAAGATGTTGAAGAGACAGGGGCGTCTCCCTCTAGCGGGCCCCCGCTAATGATGATCTCAGCACCCCTCGTGCCAACCGGGGAAACTTCTGTCGAAGCCGAGCAAGAGATGTATGCTACTGAAAAGAAAAGGGCCACCTCCACTAAGGACATGGCGATCCAAGAGGGCTAGGCCTTCTCACCTTCTGCTACAAAGCTGCGATGCTACCCCAGCCCAGTAGTAAACAACCACCGGTCTTCCACGATCGTAAACCTGTCTGTAGGGGATGAAGCTGTCAACTCACCCTTCGAAGCTGCAATGGCGATGGATTCGCTGATGGAACAATCTGCATAGCCGCTTCTTGCGGGCGCGGAGATCCCTGCTGAAGTTCAGATCGAACCAAATGAAGAGATCAAGATCTTTGAACCTGAAGATGATATTCCAGACTTTGTCGACCTTCAGCCAGTGCCCCCGAAAATAGAAGATGAAGGCCAAGCCACAGTCGATGAACTGATAGAAATTAACCTGGGAGACGAGGACGACCGCAGGCCGACCTTCCTCAGCACCCAGCTATCCGCCGAAGAACAGAAGCTGTGCATCCAGCTACTACAAGAATACCGGGATTGCTTCGCCTGGACCTACAAGGAAATGCCAAGACTGAGCCCCGCAGTTTCACAACATGAGCTAGCAATAAGCCCAGAAGCCGAACCGGTGAAGCAACCGCCACGGCGCATGAGGCCAGAGCTCATCACTCAAATCTGCAAAGAAGTTGACAAGCTCTTTGATGTAGGCTTCGTCGAAGAAAATCAATATACCACGTGGCTGGCCAATATTGTGCCCATGAAGAAAAAGAATGGGCAGATCCAGATATGTGTTGACTTCCGAGATCTGAATAAAGCCAGCCTCAAGGATGATTTTTCGGTGGCAATAACGGAGGTCATGATAGATGCAACAACTAGCCATGAGGCCCTATCATTCATGGATGGGTCATCCGGCTATAACCAAATATGGATCGCGGAACATGATCGGGTCTACACTGCCTTCCGATCTCCCAAAGACATTTATCATTATAAGAGGATGTCGTTCGAATTAAAGAACGCCGGCGTAACTTATCAGCGGGCGATGACTAGAATATTTGATGAGCTGCTTTACCATAAGGTCGAGTGCTACATAGATGACCTGGTAGTCAAAACCAGAAAGAAAGAAGACCATCTGTAGGACGTCCGAGTTATCATTCAGAGGCTGAGGCAGTATGAATTGAAGATGAACCCTATCAAGTGTGCGTTCAGGGTGTCGAGCAGAAAGTTCTTGGGCTTCATTGTCAGATACCGGGGGATTGAAATAGACCCCGTAAAAATCAAAGTAATTCAAGAGTTACCCTCACCGAGGAACCTCTTCGAACTGAGATCTCTGCAAGGCTGCATGGCATACATCCGGTGGTTTATATCCAACTTGTCGGGGTGATGCCAGCCCTTTCACAAGCTAATGATGAAAGATGTTCCCTTTTACTGGGATGAAGATTACCAGACAGCCTTCGATAAGCTCAAAGACTATCTGAAGACTCCTCCGGTGCTGGGCGCACCGGTGAAAGGACGGCCGTTGGTTTTGTACATAGCAGCCACATATAACTCCCTGGAGGCAATGCTAGCCCAGAACAATGAAGAAGGGAAAGAACAAGCCCTCTACTACCTCAGTCGAAGATTAGTCAGAACTGAGGAGAAATACACCTACATTGAGAATATCTGCTTGGCGCTGGTCTTCGTAGTCAAAAAGCTCCGACACTATATGTTGTCGCACGAGATTAAGCTGATCTCCAAGGCGGATCCGCTGAAATATATCATGTCCCAACTGACACTCAAAGGCCATTTGGGCAAATGGGCGGTGATCCTTATGGAGTTTGATATCTTCTATATACCACAAAAGGCCGTCAAGGGCCAGGCCATCGCAGACTTCTTTGATGAGCATCCTGTGCCTGAAGACTGCCCGCTGGAACCAGAACTTCCTGAAGATGAAACCCTAGAGGTCGGCCAGGTGCAGCCCTCTCTATGGAAGTTGTATTTTGACGGCGCTTCCAGAATTGACACCTCAGCTACTGGGTCGATAAGAGTCAGAGCGGGGGCAAGCATAGTCCTGAAATCTCCTGAAGGAGAAGTCATATATACGTCTTGTTCGATAAACAAGCCATGCACAAACAATGAAGCAGAATATGAAGCCCTAATAATTGGGTTACATATTGCTCTGTCTATGGAGATTCAGATGTTGGAAGCATTCGGGGATTCCATGCTAGTCATAAAACAGCTGGAAGGAGAGTTCGATGTGCGGAAGCAAGAGCTCCTCCCTTAATATCAGCTGGCACTCCGCTTGATGGCGAGATTCTATTTCATCAAAATTAAACATATTAACCGAGGACAGAATGCTCAGGCGGATGCCCTCGCAAAGCTGGCTAGTTCCTTGGCAATCCCGCCAGACACAAGCCTGAATATAGCAGTAATCAACCATCGACAGGTCCCCAGTGTAACGGAGGTTCTGGCCGATGAACAAGAAACTGAAGCGTCAGCTGTAGAAGAAGTCCAGCAGCCCGATTGGCGGGAGCACCTTCTGCGTTGGTTCCAGCACCAACAGCTTCCAAAAGAAAAAGAACAAAGAATGAAGCTCCTAAGGGTCAAAGACTCTTACGAGATAAGAAGTGGAACCTTGTTCCGAATAATGGTGATGCGGGACGGACACGGGAGACGACACTATTAGGTGCCACCCTCGGACTCTAGATGAAGACGCGACCAGCAGCACACACCAGGGAGACACTAAGCCCGACACTACAAGCTCCTAGTGGCAAAACGTCGCTAACAGAAGTGAAGCTCACTCGTCGTCCCAAGCGAGGGAAAGCGTGGACCGTGCGCGGTTAAGGAACCGGCGGAGGTCAAGGGTAGTCCGACTCAACTTTCGGACTCGGATCGAGTCACGGGACGGGTCACACTCACTCTCACAGCGGTGACATGGACACACAGGCTAGTACATATGCTCTCGGCAGCGGAAAAAGACCGTGTACTAGCTAAGCAAACGAACGCCAAGAGGTTCGGACCATTACCTCCACGCACCCGGCGTGGCGAAGACAACCCCGGCCAATCACGGACTCCCGGTTAACACAATTTTACAGAAATACAATAATTTGACCCACTCCATGCAGGGAGGTAAAAGGTCACATGCGGGGCCCGGGAATCACGCGAATTGGGTTGACGAGCAGCATCTTGATGTCGCCTGGCGGTGCCGAACTCCGCGTTTTCGTGCTTTCCGAACGGCGGGTTCTGCGGGCCCGCGAGGCCCACGGATGGCGCTGTCCTCCGGATCTGCGGGGGTGGGACCCACTATGATGGGGACCCCTGGTGGCGCGCCTCCAGGGATGGCGGTCGGCCGGGAACACCGATCGGGGGTCGATCGGTCCCGATCTCCAAGCTTTGAAGTTGCTGTCCACGAGCTGAGGTTGCTGTTTTAGCAGCGCGCGCTCCGGCGAAAATGGCCGCTGCGATCAGCCCCGTCGTCGGAATGCGATGAAACCAGCGCCGTTGGAAAGAGGATTCAAAATCCTTCAATGTAGGGCTAGTGGAATTTTCTGAACCTCTGCGGACCTGGGCATTAACTATTTTTCAATCCTCTGTTGCACAGCTTCTGAAATATCAGATCAGCATATGAGTTTCCTATAAATGGCCGTTGACCGCCTGCTTGCCGTTGGAATCAGGCTTCTAGCTCTTCTTCACAATTGTAGGGAATCAAACCACGAAACTGGGACAATTTTTGAAATTGGATTTGGAGGTGGTGGCGATTTGATATGATTTTTAGAGTGACTGGTGGTCGGATCTGGAAACAGGTAGACAGAACTGTAGATGGGACTGAGAACAATTTTTAGAAAATATGAAATTGGCGAACCAGAAATTTAGAAAAATTGTGGATGAAGGGGTGAATGGAAGGAAACTCCAGTAAAATTTATGGGACTAAAAAAAATTAAAAGATGGACCTAAGACATGAAACACAGGGAGGATATGAATCTGGACAGAACTCTGGCAGAACTGAAATGGAAGGGTGGACGAAAATCAAAAATTATGAAACAGGATCTGAATGACAAACCAAAATTTATGGGATGTCCTTGAACCTCTGGAACCTCCAGTAAAATTCCCAGATCGATCTGAGCTCGTGGCTGAGACACAAATTTCGTGGAAGTTGCTGTGATACTGCGCGGGCAGAACTCCGATGAAGACGATGGCAGTGCGGTGGCGGCTCGTGGCGGCGACCGGAACTGATAGGGTGGAGTCTCACCACCAGAAGGAAGCCTTCACAGCTTCAAGAGGAGAGGGAGGGGCGGCCTAAGCCTTGCTCAACGGATTTTCTTCCAATTCAAATGCATTAATTCTACTAAAATAGAAAATACAAGCTTAAATAGGTTACATCTCACATCCATCCACAACCATTGGATCTAGGGGATGGGAATGGAGGGTTGGGATGGAGTGTGACACACACACACAAAATAATATAAAAAAAACAAAGGGGGGGGGGGGCGGCCCTTGGACCAAGGAGAGAGGGTGGACTAGTTGGTGGGGGTAGGTGGCCTCCCATGTGGACTTTTCTAGTCCATTGTCCCCCATGTGTCCAATTCCCATTCAAACTTCTAGATGCTCCCATGTGGCATGTTGACTGGCCCCACGTGGGACCCTAGGCTGAGGTGGCCCAATGGGGTGGGGCCTGTGGGGCCCGTGGGGCCCACGGGGTCCGAATTGCACATAGGCCCTTATTACAATCAAAATGGCAAACCGAATGCAAAGAAATAAACATAAATTGCACACACATAAAGTCTAACTAAATATAATAAATGGGGAGGCTCAAGGCGGAGTCTCCAGGCTATCTCCGAGCCAGATGGACGCTGAGGTGGCTCGTGTCGTGCTCCGTGTGCGGTACCGGTGGCTCGGCGTATCGTGCCGATCAACTGCTCGGGTGTCCGCACCAAATGGCCGATGCCCGAAGGAAAGTTTTGCTCCGATGCTTGTCTACGGTGGAAGATGGGCAGGTAATGCAAGAAGTCCATGCCGGGTCAGCTGGAGCGCACCAGGCCGGGCCGAAAATGAAGATTGAAATAAAGAAATTGGGCTATTATTGGTCCTCCATGTTTGATGATTGCTGCAAGTTTGCTAAAGCTTGCCAAAAATGTCAAGAGCACGCCAATGTGTCCAGGAGACCGCCGGTGCCGCTACATCCCACCATACCAAGTTGGCCGTTCGCCCAATGGGGCACGGACGTGGTGGGGCCACTGCCAGCATCTTCGTCAGGATGCAAGTATATCTTAGCAGCCATAGATTACTTATCCAGATGGGCAGAAGTAGTTGCGCTAAGAGATGTGACGGGAGAATTGGTCGCAAGATTCTTCTGACAGAATATAATATTCTGGTCCAGGGTTCCCAGCCGAATTATCTCTGATAATGGCAGCCATTTCAGAAACCAGAAGGTTTATCGGTTCGTTGATAAATACAAGATTGATTGGAGGACCTTATACCCCTACAACCCTCAAGCCAATGGACTTGCAGAAGCCTTCAATAAAACACTATGTACGCTGGTAGCAAAGACTGGCAAGTCTAACAAAAAGGACTGGGAAGAAAAGATGTACGAAGCGCTTTGGGCCTATCGTACAGTCTATAAAACCGCAACCAATTGTTCACCATTCTCCCTCATATATGGGTCGGAGGCTGTGGTGCCGGTTGAATTGGAGGTCCCCTCGCTGCGAGTTGCCATCCAGCATGGGTTGGCTAGCGGCGAACAAACAAACATAGAAAGAAGATTGGAAGAGCTTGTCGAGCTCGAAGGAAAGTGTCTCTGTGCGTAACAAAATATTCAACTCTACCAAGCTCGCATGGCCCGTGCTTTCGACAAGCTGGTCCAAGGTCGAGAATTCAAGAAGGGTGACCTAGTAATGGTCAAAAGAAGAGAAGTGATAGCCTCCAACCCCAAAGGAAAGTTGGTTGAAAACTGGGTCGGACCATATATCATCTGTCGAGTATATGAAGGGGGTGCATACGTCCTTGTATATCACAAATGAGTCATCCAGTTCTCTCCCCTTAATGAAAAACATATGAAGATGTATCACACAGCCCAACTGGCATTTCCGGAATGACTAAAACCTACCTTGGTCTAGTGGCACTCCGCCCTGGCCGAGCTCTACCTACCTTAGTCTAGCGGCACTCCGTCCTAGCCGAGCTCTACCTACCTTGGTCTAGCGGCACTCCACCCTGGCCGAGCTCTACCTACCTTGGTTTAGTGGCATTCTGCCCTGGCCGAGCTCCCAAAAATCTATACACTACAATATCGCCATTGTGGGCCTTACGCCCGAATCGACACAAAACCTATCCTTTACGTTAGCATTACCTCCTTGTTAACGAATAAACCCCTTTTGCGGCGTAAGACTTCGTGTCCTATCCGACTCTCCCACAATATCATCATTACGGGCCTTACGCCCGAATCGGCATGAAATCTATCCTTTGCGTTAGCATTACCTTCTTGCTAAATGAATAAACCCTTTTTCCAGCAAAAGACTTCGTGTCCTAGCCGACCCTCATACAATATTACCATTATGGGCCTTACGTCCGAATTGGTTAAAACTCCTCCTTTGCGCTGGCATTGTTCCTCTGCCAACGAATAAACTACCTTTACTGGCATAAGACCCTGTGTCTCAGTCAGTAGCTATCTGCCATCGCCAAGGGTCAAATATCACATGTCGACCTGTCAGCATTCTCCTGTCATATGAATTGAACAAAATAAAAGAGAAGAATAAAAAATGGGGCTTAAAATAGAGGTGTCCCGCTGGTCTTGCTCCTACACTAGGACAAGGGTAAAAATGGCTATAGCCCGGCTGTGGCGAAAACCCGAAAGGGCGCCACAGGCAAAATCGGGTATCCCGCCACGTGAAAATCTGAAAGGGCGCATAGGTAAAAGTAAGAGGGGGCTGGCTTCGACGAAAACCTGAAAGGGCGCTTAAGCCAGTAATGTGGTAATTCGAAGTTCTTCTTCACCCTCATCCCAATGAAACTCTAAAAAGGACGATCACCTTGAGTCCCACCGGAGACCTTTTCCTCAACACCCTTGAGACCCTTGTCATCACCGGCAAGATCGGTCCCCATCCTTTCGGCCCTCGTCATCATCGACAAGACCGGTCGACATTTTTCCCTTAACTTGGGCCTTCCGCCCTCGTTAATGAATAAACCTATCTTTTTCTTCGGCATTTAACCAGTGTCGATGAACAAACCCATGTTCGGCCCTCATCATCATCGACGAGACCGGTCGGCATTCTCCTTAACTGGGACCTTTCATCCTCGTTAATGAATAAACCTATCTTTTGTTTCGGCATTTAACCAATGTCGATGAACAAACCCACGTTCGGCCCTCGTCATCATCGACGAGACCGGTCGACATTCTCCTTAACTTGGACCTTTCGTCCTCGTTAATGAATAAACCTATCTTTTACTTCGGCATTTAACCAATGTCGATGAACAAACTTGTGCTCGGCCCTCGTCATCATCAGCGAGACCGGTCGACATTCTCCCTTAACTTGGACCTTCTGTCCTCATTAATGAATAAACCTATCTTTTACTTCAGCACTTAACCAATGTCGATGAACAAACTGGTGTTCGACCCTTGCCATCATCGGCAAGATCGGTCGACATTTTACCTTAACTTGGACCTTTCGTCCTCGTTAATAGACATATCCTTTGCTTCGACATTTAACCAGTGTCGACGAATAAACCTGTGTTCGATCCTTGCCATCATCGACAAGGCCGGTCGACGTCTCGTTAGCTCGGACCTCTCATCTATTGCTAACAAACGAGCCCATGTTCACCTCGGATTTGTTCCGTGAATCAAAAAAAAGAAGAAGAAAGAAAAAAAATGAAGAAGAAAAAATGAGGCTTAAAATAGAGGTGCCTCGCCGGACTTGTTCCTACATCAAGACAAGGGCAAAAAATGGCTATAACCTGGCTGTGGCGAAAATCTGAAAGGGCGCCGCGGGTAAAATCGGGTACCCCGCCACGTGAAAACCCGAAAGTGCGTGTGGGCAAAAGCAAGAGGGGGTTGGCTTCGGTGAAAACCTGAAAGGGTGCTTAAGTTAGTAAAGTGATGATTTAAAGTTCCCAATATCCTTTTGACCCTTGCCACCATCGGTAAGATTGGTCGACATTCTATCGACCCTCGTCACCATCGGCGAGATCGGTCGACCTCTTTTTCGACCCTTGTCATCATCGGCAAGACCGGTCGATCTCCTTTCGACCCTCGTCACCATCGGCGAGATCGGTCAACTTACCTTGCAACCCTTGTCATCATCAGCAAGATCGGTCAACCTCCTTGCGACCCTTGTCATCATCGGCAAGATCGGTCAACATTCTATCGACCCTCGTCACCATCGATGAGATCGGTCGACTTCCTTTCGACCCTTGTCATCATCGGCAAGATCGATCGATCTCCTTTCAACCCTCGTCACCATCGACGAGATCGGTCGACTTCCTTTCGACCCTTGTCATTATCGGCAAGACCGGTCGATCTCCTTTTGACCCTCGTCACCATCGGCGAGATCAGTCGACCTCTTTTTAGACCCCTGTCATCATCGGCAAGACCGATCGATCTCCTTTTGACCCTCGTCACCATCGGCGAGATCGGTCGACTTCCTTTCGGCCTTTGTCATCATCGACAAGACCCATCGACCTCCTTGTGACCCTTGTCACCATCGGCAAGATCAGTCAACATTTTATCGACCCTCGTCACCATCGGCAAGATCGGTCGACCTCCTTGTGACCCTTGTCATCATCGGTAAGATCGATCAACATCCTTTCGACCCTTGTAACCATCGGCAAGATCGGTCAACCTCCTTGCGACCCTTGTCATCTTCGGCAAGATCGGTCAACCTCTTTGCGACCCTTGTCATTATCGGCAAGACTGGTCAACATCCCCTTAACCTAGACTCTTCGTCCTCGTTAACCAATAAGCCTCCTTTGCTTCGACATGTAACCCATGTCAATGAATAAACCCTACCCGCAGTTTCCGTCACCATCGATGAATCCTGCTGATAGGCCTTCTGACCTTCTTCCTTTGGTCCTAGGAAGCCTCTACACCCTCTTCCTTCAAATTTTTGGCTTACATCAGCCATAGTTTGGCCCCGAGAATAGTTACGCCGCGGTGGAGCGAACACCTCACACCTTCGCTGAAGGCATGAGCGCTCTCCTGCCCTAGTAACCCTATATTCGGGCCAAGCTAATCGTCTAAAAGAGAGAGAGAGAGAAAAATATAATAATGTATAAGGTAAAACAAATGAAGTTGCAGTTCAGCAGGCAGATAAAGATGTTTCATTGCCATCAGGCGGTAAGATACATGTTACTCGGGGCATGCCCCGGGGTACATAAAAGTTCACCAGAACAAAGAGCAAAAGAGGCTACTGCAACGGACGTCGAAAGATATCCTCGAGCTCCAAGATAGCCAAGGAAGGGTGGTGGGTCAGCTCCGACAGTCGAAACTCGGTGGCCTCCAGCAGTGATAGCTTCTCTTCGAGAGAAGCGGCTTGTCCTTCAACCAGTTCCGCTTCCTCCACACTTTGGACTTCCATACGCTCATTCTCATGAAGCTCGGCCTCGACCCTGGAAAGTTCAGCACGTAGCTCTGCTATCCGAGCTGTAAGGAAAGCTCGGCGTTGCAAAGAGGTGCTGGCTGCATCTCTCATCTGCTCCGCAGTACATCTCAAAGAGGCGAGAGCGGTTCGGCATCCAGCTCGCTCCAGTGTTATGGCCGTCAGTTGATCAGCTACTTCTCGGCCAAGGAATTCCCTTCTATTCACAAACTTCAGTAGCAATATCACCCGTGGCGTCCAGTCATCCATGGGGCAGCCAAAAGCCAGCAGTGAGCGGGACAGGTGCTCCACCAAGCCCCTCAGCTGTACATAAGTCAAATCTCGGCTGGCTATTATAGTCTGCCGAAGGGTTCCCAAGAACTGCCGCACTAGGTCACTTGATGATTGCAGACTAAACGGTGAAGTTTCGGGAAGCTGGAAATCCACCCTGCTATCCACGACAGCCCAGCTATCATCGCTCATCTCAGAAGACGACGACGACATGATTTGCAGGACACCTACACTGGAACCTGTTAGCGCAGCAAGAGTGATATAGAAGGGGGGGGATGAATAGATCACTCCCGATTTAACAACTTCAGCGGAAAATCACTACTTCGAAAATCACCCTACCGAATATAGCTAAACAAAATAGCTAATGCAGTGAGAAACTAAAGCAGAGTAATAAGATGCGATTGGAAGAGGCCGTCCACACACAAGCACATTGCCAAGCAGATAGAGAGCATCAACGATTGCAGCAAACCACAGAGGAGACAAGAGATTTTAAGGTGGTTCGATTGTAGTCCACAATCTACATCCACCCCTCACTCCAACTAGAGTAAGGATTCCACTAGCCAATGCTAGAAACCTGCAGACTCAGTCTGCGAACAATGTGCTGCCACACAGCTTGAATAACCAAAGGAAACAAATCCCTCAACCAAACTCTGCTACCCACAGAGCTTGAAACCTGTTCCAGCTACTAGCTAGAGCAGAACCGGAGATAGCTCTCCCTTCCTCCAACCTGGAGGGAACCTACTAATGACAACCCGTCACTAGCAAAACTAGAGATCTACGATCTCTCTTCCTCTGCAGCCTAGAGGGAAACCAGAGTAACACTCCCTTCCTCCAAACACCGGAGGGTAACAACTCGAGATCAGATATGTGAAGAAATAAAAGGAAAAATAGAAATGTAAACAAGAACAACGATGAACACAAATCGTTTCAGAAAAATCAAATACAAATGTAGCTTCCGAAGAAGCAAATAGACTCTTCTCTCTCACTCAGACTTTTCTCTCACAGGACTGCTCTCTAATCTTTTCTCTCTATCTTCTTTCTGGAACGTGGAGGCTCTCTCTCTTTTCTTCTTCTGCTCAGGAATTCTGCTCTTAGGCTTTTTCTCCAGTTCACTCCATCTCTTCGCAGAGGGCACCTTTTATATGGCTTTCGACCTGAGTTTCAGGCCTTCACACGAGGGAGTCTCGTTCCCTCCCTTTCCAGAGCCTTCTCGGATCACGTGCCAGGTATCATCCTTGGTTCACGTGCCCAATCATTGACCTGTATCACCTGCAGGCTGAGACAAAGAACTGTGATTAGTTAGTTCAGTCAGATACAAATGTATAGACTTTAGGATATCATATTAAGCAAGTGTGTACACTGAGGGAGTGTATAGACTTGTGAGACTTCAAGCAAACTCAGTGTATAGACTAGCTGAAGAATGCATTAGCACAAAGGATGAAATGTGTGGACTTCTGTGAAGTGTATGAGGCCCTCGAGTGTATAGACTCAGGGATGCCAAATAGGCAAGTGTGTCACAGTGTGAGAGTGTATAGAGTTGAGGCTTTTCAGCGAGCTCAGTGTATGGACTTGAAGTGCAACAGTATGCACTGTATGGACTTCAATGTATAGACGATGATGTATAGACTTCGAAGAGAACAATGCTTGAAGGCATCGAATGTGTAGACATTGAAACAGCAGTTAAGCAAGTGTTTCAAATGAGAGAGTGTATAGACTTGCAGGTTAACTGAGTGTACAGACTTCAACAGTTAGCCAACGAGTGTACACACTTCGTTTTGAAGAGGATGCACAATAGAATGAAAGTATGAAAGTTGTGCGATGTACAGACTTGCTCTGCCTAAAGCAATGTATAGACTTCAGCCCAAAGCCAATGTATGGACTTGGCGTTTTGAAGCATGCAGGCTGTATAGGCTTGAACACTTGCAAGCAGTGTATAGACTTCCTATATGAAGAGCTATGCGATGTAAAGACTTAACCAGACCTCACTCGATGTACAGACTTCAAAGTGCAACATAGGTAAAAGGCTGCCAATGTACAGACTTTGGTAAAGGCATGAGACGTTCTCAAGACGATGAGGTCTGTACAGACTTTACAGTGAATAGATGCTCAGTGAGACGCAAGTTGAGACGATGCAGTGTACAGACTTTGATGCCCAACAGCGATGTATAGACTAGCAAGTGAGACGCTTAGTGAGACGGTGAGCAGTGTACAGACTTTGATGCCCAACAGCGATGTATAGACTAGCAAGTGAGACACTTAGTGAGACGGTGAGCAGTGTACAGACTTTGATGAACGATGTATAGACTCTGAATCGTAAAAGCAGACTGTATAGACTTGGAGTGTTCGAAGGACCATTGTACAGAGTTGGAATGTTTGAGCCAATGTATAGACTTCTGCAGGGCTGCCAGTGTATCGACTTGTACAGTGCAGCGACTGTACAGACTTTGAGGCCGAAGACAGTGTGTAGACTTGAGACGCTCGAGGCCACTGTATAGACATGGGGTTCAGCTGAGAATGTATGGACTTTGACGGAGTGAGACAATGTTCAGACTTTGAAGCTACATTGTGGATGTATAGACTTGAATGAGCATGGAGTGTATAGACTTGAAGGTCTGAAGGCGATGTACAAACTTGGAGAGTTGAAGCCGATGTACAGACTTGCAGATGCGAAGCCAATGTACAGACTTTATGATATGAAGCCAATGTACAGACTTGCAGATGCGAAGCTGATGTACAGACTTTAAAGGCTATGAACAACAAGGCATGCTGTACAGACTTACTCAATCAAGCCGATGTAAAGACTTTGAATGAATTCAACGGAAGAATGTATAGACATGGCCCCTTTCCGGATGTATAGACTTTCAGATAAACAGGCTACAGTCCTGTTGTATGGACTTGAATAGAAAGGCCAGTGAATGGACTGACTAAGATGATTAATGTACTGAGGGGTCGACTCATCAGCAAGGAGGGGTCGACCCACCACTGTTCAGACTATGCAGACAGAGTGTAGACAGAATCAAGTAGAGCATATTATCTGACAACCATATGAACAGCACTCATTAACATGATGAAACATGAATTAATCTAGAGATAGAAGATTGATTTATAGTGTGAGACATCATCAAAACCGTAGGGATGCAACAATCTCCCCCTTTTTGATGATGGCAACACTATGAATCAAGCAATATCATGGCATATCAAGCAATTAACTGCAGCTTCAACAAACAAAGCAAATTCAAAGCAAGTGCAAGCACAGACAAATTAAATACTACTGCAGAATTCTTTCTTTCTCAAAAACCACTCCCCCACAACTCACTCTCAGCTCTTTTCCTCACAAGACAAGTTATTTCCTTGGCTCAAGAACAAATCTCCCCCTAAACTCATGATCTGATCTACTGATATTGCTAAACTTCTCTCCCCCTTTGACATCAGCAAAAGGAAATGCAGAATATATGAAAGTGCTGGCAACATGAGGACGAAGTGCAGTAACTGCTTAGTGCAGAAAGTCATGAGTAGGTCTTAAGAGAATAAGTGAGGTTCTAAACTCAAGTGAAGATTCTGTAAACCCCAGTACACAATAGAGACATAGAATGATAGAAAGGTTTATCAGCATACAAAGTGTATGATTTAGAGCAGGAGTTAACAAGTATGGCCTGATATAGCTGAGCATTCAACTATTCTACAAGACAGCAAGAGACAAATTCAGAGAGGTGTTCTCAAGGTATTGAGGACAAGCAATCCATTAGTTGCACAACAACAAGGAATTTTTGAGATGATTTTCAAGAAGATCAATGAGTAAGTTGGTGATTCACTCTTTTGACATTAGAGATACACCTTGATTAGAGGCCTGAATCCCCAGTTACTCAGAGTGAGTACCTCATTACTTTCTTTGTTTTTTTTTTTTTTAAGGAACAGAGTTAGTAACTGTGGCTTTTGACTTGAGAACACACCTTGATTAGAGGCCAGAGTCCCAAGTTACTCACCAGCAAGCCACCATTGCTCTGTCATGTCTTCTCATTCATTTTTAAGCATTTGACACCTCATGACATAGGAGAAATATTCATTTCATTGATGAAACTCCCAGTTTCTCGGTGCTCAAAACAACACATGTTTGTTCAGTTAAGCCCTTGTGTTGAAGAGATAGAATGATTGAAGGCAATACCAGAAGGACTATTTCTTGAAGTGAGTCTTGAAGTCTAGATTTCAAGCTGATTGGGTCAGATATCAAGACATACAAGTTTTGGCCTGAACCAGAATTATTAACAATGTAGGAAGATATACCTTTTACAATTAATCCAGATCTCTGAAAGAATACTAAAGGAAAGATTCTGACTGGATTTTAGAATCACTGACTTATAGACTTAAGAATTAAGTGACATTCTACTGTCTGAGAGAACCACACTAGATCTGTCATGAAACTCAGCAAAGACACATATCTGGTCAAACTTTTTGAATCTGTCAAAGAACTCTTCCTCTCACAGCTTAATCAGCTCCCCCTCACTCAAAGCAGTCCTGAAAGCTAACCAACAGATAGACAGAACTCCCCCTCACAAAAAGAACAGACTTCACAGTTTGTATAAGCCTAATTCTCTTCTCAGTGTTGCGAATTTTTCATTATCCAAAGGTTTAGTGAAGATGTCAGCAATCTGATTATCTGTGCCTACATGAATCAGTTCAAAATTGCTTTTAGAAACCTCATCTCTTATGAAATGATGCCTTATCTCTATGTGTTTGGTGCGTGAATGCAAAACAGGATTTTTGGCAAGATTAATGGCACTTGTGTTATCACAATAGATAGGTGTGCACCCCAGGTCTACTTGGTAGTCCTGAAGCTGGTGTTTAATCCATATGACTTGTGTTCCACAACTCCCTGCAGCTACATATTCAGCTTCTGCAGTGGAGAGGGCCACAGAATGTTGTTTCTTGGAGCCCCAAGACACTAAACACCCACCCAAAAATTCACAATGACCACTAGTGCTTTTCCTGTCTAGTTTACAGCCTGCATAATCAGCATCTGTGTATGCAACTAAGTTAAATGTGTGTGATGCAGGAAACCATAAACCAAGAGAATGAGTAGTTGACAAATATCTGAAAATTCTTTTCACTGCAGCTAAATGTAATTCAGTAGGTCTAGACTGATACCTTGCACACATTCCTACACTGAATTGTATATCAGGTCTAGAAGCTGTCAAGTAAAGAAGAGATCCAATCATACCTCGATAAAGTTTGGCATTTACTTCTTTACCTGTCTCATCTGCATCCAGTGAGGTATTGGTACCCATGGGTGTTGTAATGTGCTTTAGGTTTTCCATACCAAACCTCTTGAACAGTTCCAATGTGTATTTGGTCTGGTTGATGAAGCACCCATCCTCTAGCTGCTGTACCTGCAAGCCAAGAAAGTATTTTAGTTCACCAACCAAACTCATTTCAAATTCAGCAGACATCATTTTAGAAAATTCATCACATAGTTCATGCTTAGTTGATCCAAATACTATGTCATCTACATATACCTGAACTATGATGAGATCTCTATTTGTACCCTTGGTAAATAGAGTTTGATCAACCTTACCTCTTTTGTAGCCCTTGCTGATCAGAAATTCAGTCAATCTTTCATACCATGCTCTTGGAGCCTGCTTTAGACCATACAAGGCTTTGTTTAACCTGAAAACTTGGTCAGGTTGAGGAGAAAATTGAAATCCAGGGGGTTGTTCAACAAAAACTTCTTCCTTAATGACTCCATTTAAAAAAGCACTTTTAACATCCATTTGTTGGAGTTTTATGTTCTTTGAGCATGCAAAAGCAAGCAACAGTCTTATAGCCTCCATCCTAGCAACAGGTGCATAGGATTCATCGAAATCTACACCAAATTCCTGACAGTAGCCCTTGGCTACTAATCTGGCCTTATTCCTTGAGATGACTCCATCTTCATTCATTTTATTTTTGAACACCCACTTAGTTCCTATGATATTAACATTATCTGGTCTTGGAACAAGTTCCCAGACATTATTTCTTTCGAACTGGCCTAATTCCTCACTCATGGCATTGACCCAAGCTTGATCAGCCAAGGCCTCTTCTATTGATTTGGGTTCAATTTGTGAGACTAAAGCAATTAAGTCTTCATTATTCACATTCCTAAAATGAGACCTAGTCCGAAGAGGATCTTCAGGATTGCCTATGACATTATCTATCGGATGGTCTTTAAGAAATCTAACATTGGTTGAAGACTCACCTGTTTCTCTTGGCCCTTCCTGATTGAGGGGATTTGTTGTTCCACTCGGCTGAGTCTTCTCTTCTTCTTGGTCTTCTAGGAATTCCCCATCATGATTGGAGTCCCTGTCAAAATTTTCAATGTTAGACACACCTTTCTTTTCACTGAAAATAATGTGTGGAGACTCTTCAACCTTTTTGTCTGTTATGTTGAAGACTCTATATGCCCTAGACACTTCTGAATATCCCAAAAATATTCCAGGGGAGCTTTTAGCTTCAAACTTGTCTAAATCTTTCTTGTCATTATTGTGAATAAAACATTTTGCTCCAAAAATTCTGAAATGAAACAAGTTTGGTTTCTTACCTTTTAGAAGCTCATAGGGTGTTTTCTTGTGAATGGGTCTTACCATGGCCCTGTTGATTATGTAAGTTGCTGTATTGGCCGCTTCTGCCCAAAACCTTCTAGGTAACTTACTTTCAATCAGCATGGTTCGGGCCATCTCCACCACAGTTCTATTTCTTCTCTCCACAATCCCATTCTGTTCAGGTGTCCTGGGAGAAGAAAACCTGTGAGTTAGTCCCTCTCTTTCACAAAGATCAGAAAACATGGAGTTTTCAAACTCACCTCCATGATCAGATTGAATAGTACAGATCTTGTGTTTTCCTTCTTGTTTGACCTTATTGAAAAATAGATTAAACTTTTGAAATGCATCACTTTTATTTGCTAAGAAGAATATCCATGAATATCTAGAGAAGTCATCTATGATGACATAGCCAAACCTGTTTCCATTAAGACTCTGAGTTCTAGTGGGACCGAAAAGGTCCATATGGAGAAGTTCCATTGGTCTAGAGGACAATGGCTCAGATCTTAATTTAAAAGAGTTTCTGGTCTGTTTGCCTAGAGCACAGGCATCACATGATTTTGATATCGAATTGAATTTAATTCTAGGCATGCCTCTAACTAAATCATGCTTGACCAATTTATTTAAAGTAGTAAAGCTAGCATGACCTAGACGTCTATGCCATTCAAAAACATCATTTTCAGAATTGGCAGAGAAACAAATATTAGATTCAGATTCCTCATCTAAGTCTACTATGTAGACATTATTAATCCTGTTGGCTACAAATTTAACCACATCAGAATTTATTTCAAAGATTTTGCATGAATTATCATCAAATACAACCCTGTGACCCTTGTCACATAACTGACTAATGCTAATCAGGTTGTGTTGAAGACCTTCCACAAGTAGAACTTTTTCAATGGAGTTTGTGGAAGACTTACCCACTGTACCAACTCCAATAATCTTACCTTTGTTCTTTCCTCCAAACTTGACCAGACCCCCTACCTTCATCTCTATCTTGCTGAACTTGGATCGGTCACCTGTCATGTGCCTGGAGCAGCCACTGTCAAGGTACCACTTGTTGTCTTCAGCTGCCAGGCCGACCTACACAACAAAGTCAAGCAAAGTGATTTGGAACCCAAGATGAATTGGGTCCAAAGACATTGTTCAATTCACTGATCAAATGTTTAGGAATCCAGATTTGCTTCAACATTGTTTTCTCTGGCACCTTTACTTCTGTTTTATTGAAATTATAGCCGGCTGGTCTGGAAAAGTAAGTTTTATTCCATTCATTAGGCTTGCCATTTCTAGAATATCTCCTGTAAGTTTGTTGATCAGCAGATTTTTGAAGATGATGATCATTTCTCCAGTAGGTCCTCTTTGGACCCATTTGATTGTAGTACTTCCATCTTTTCTTCTGATCCCCTTGCTTGATCCATTTATCATTTATGTTCTGATTTGTAGGCTTAGTGAAATTTTTCATAAAATTCATTCCCATTTTAAAATGTTGATCAGCACTGTTTTTAGAATTTTCCTTCTGACCTTGAGTTCCCTTACTGCTGTTTGAGCTGGATGGTGTGTCCAGCTTTTCTTTTCCCTTCTCTGGGCAGAAGGTAATGGTTTTGAATTGTAAGGGTCTTTTGTTAGATGGGTCATAGCCTAGACCCTCCTTATTGAAATTAACCCTAGCCCCCAGTATTGCATCCAGACTGGATTTTCCTTGGACAAACTTTTCCAAGACTTTCTGTTTGTCTTCCAGCTCCTTTTGAAGGGACTCAGAATTTTTTAGAAGTTCACCATTGACTTCTTAACAGCTTCATATTTTTCTGAGTTCACTCTACTTTCATTCAAGCTTTCTTCGATTCTTATTTTGAGTTCATTGAGCTGATTTTGACTTTCTTGGTTTTCTCCCTTGAGCTTATCATTTTCTTTTCTTAGTGAGGTCATTTCTTCTAGTTGCTCTTTTAGTTTCTGATTTTCCTCACAGACCTGGGTTTGTTCTTCAACATTAGTATTAAATTTTCTTTTCAGAACCCTATGCTCTTTACTAAGAGAATTGAACTTATCTAATAACTCAGCATAAGCATCTTCCCAGTCATCAATCGTAAAATTTTCAAAAACATTGGTTACCTCCTCTTCACTGTTTGCCATAAGGCAAATTCCTTCTTCATGCTCCTCTGAGGAAGTATCTTCAGGATCTTCTTCCTCCTCGCTCCATGTGCATACCATCGCCTGCGGCTTCTTCTTCTTCTGCACTTTTGTGTTCTTCTTCTGAAGTAGGGACCCTTCTTCTGAAGATCTGGGCATTCGCCTTTCATGTGTCCCTGTTTGTTACAATGATAACAGGTCAGTCTCTTAGGATTTCTATCCCTATAATTGGTAGATTCAACATTCTTGTTAAAGGAGTATGGCTTTTTTCTCCTAAAGGTCTTCCCCTTTCTCCTTAAAAATTTACTGAACTGACGTGTGAGCATTGCCTGCTCCTTCTGGTCGAGATCTGAGAAGCCATCAGACTCACCGCTACTTCTGCTGCTGCTGCTGCTGCTACTGCTACTGCTACTCTTGTTGCGAGATGCCTTGAGTGCTACATTCTTAGCCTTCCTATCACTTCCTTCACCACCTCCTTTGAAATTCATCTCATAGGTCATGAGGGATCCTATGAGTTCATTCACTGTCAAGGTCGTCAGATCTTTTGACTCTTCAATCACGATGGCCTTAGTGTGCCATGCTGGGGATAAGGATCTAAGAATTTTCCTGACTATGTCTGCCTCAGCTAGATCCTTCCCTAGCCCCTTAAGTGTGTTCGTGATGAGGGACAACCTGGCATACATTTCAGTAATATTCTCCTCTGCATTCATCCTAAACAGTTCATACTTAGAGGTGTAGAGGTTTACCTTCGAGGCTTTCACTTGAGCTGTACCTTCGTAGATTAATTGCAGCTCATCCCACATTCGCTTGGCAGTCCTGTAGGCAGATATACGGGCATATTCCTCTGGGTGAACAGCACACTGGATGATGTTCAGCGCCGTCCAGTTGAGTGAAGATAGCTTGACATGGTCATCTGTCCACGCATCCTCGTTCGGTGGCAGATCATATGGGCCAACCGTGATTACCCTCCACAGCTTGTGGCTCTGTGCTCTGATAAACACTTCCATCCTGTTCTTCCAAAACAGATAATTATTACCATCAAAAAATGGAGGGCGACTAATGGATTGACCTTCAGCCATGAAGCTTCTAGGACCATTAGCATTTCCCTGACCGTTCGCCCACATGATGCGAACCTGCTCTGATACCAAATGTTAGCGCAGCAAGAGTGATATAGAAGGGGGGGATGAATAGATCACTCCCGATTTGAACAACTTCAGCGGAAAATCACTACTTCGAAAATCACCCTACCGAATATAGCTAAACAAAATAGCTAATGCAGTGAGAAACTAAAGCAGAGTAATAAGATGCGATTGGAAGAGGCCGTCCACACACAAGCACATTGCCAAGCAGATAGAGAGCATCAACGATTGCAGCAAACCACAGAGGAGACAAGAGATTTTAAGGTGGTTCGATTGTAGTCCACAATCTACATCCACCCCTCACTCCAACTAGAGTAAGGATTCCACTAGCCAATGCTAGAAACCTGCAGACTCAGTCTGCGAACAATGTGCTGCCACACAGCTTGAATAACCAAAGGAAACAAATCCCTCAACCAAACTCTGCTACCCACAGAGCTTGAAACCTGTTCCAGCTACCAGCTAGAGCAGAACCGGAGATAGCTCTCCCTTCCTCCAACCTGGAGGGAACCTGCTAATGACAACCCGTCACTAGCAAAACTAGAGATCTACGATCTCTCTTCCTCTGCAGCCCAGAGGGAAACCGGAGTAACACTCCCTTCCTCCAAACACCGGAGGGTAACAACTCGAGATCAGATATATGAAGAAATAAAAGGAAAAATAGAAATGTAAACAAGAACAACGATGAACACAAATCGTTTCAGAAAAATCAAATACAAAATGTAGCTTCCGAAGAAGCAAATAGACTCTTCTCTCTCACTCAGACTTTTCTCTCACAGGACTGCTCTCTAATCTTTTCTCTCTATCTTCTTTCTGGAACGTGGAGGCTCTCTCTCTTTTCTTCTTCTGCTCAGGAATTCTGCTCTTAGGCTTTTTCTCCAGTTCACTCCATCTCTTCGCAGAGGGCACCTTTTATATGGCTTTCGACCTGAGTTTCAGGCCTTCACACGAGGGAGTCTCGTTCCCTCCCTTTCCAGAGCCTTCTCGGATCACGTGCCAGGTATCATCCTTGGTTCACGTGCCCAATCATTGACCTGTATCACCTGCAGGCTGAGACAAAGAATTGTGATTAGTTAGTTCAGTCAGATACGAATGTATAGACTTTAGGATATCAGATTAAGCAAGTGTGTACACTGAGGGAGTGTATAGACTTGTGAGACTTCAAGCAAACTCAGTGTATAGACTAGCTGAAGAATGCATTAGCACAAAGGATGAAATGTGTGGACTTCTGTGAAGTGTATGAGGCCCTTCGAGTGTATAGACTCAGGGATGCCAAATAGGCAAGTGTGTCACAGTGTGAGAGTGTATAGAGTTGAGGCTTTTCAGCGAGCTCAGTGTATGGACTTGAAGTGCAACATTATGCACTGTATGGACTTCAATGTAGACGATGATGTATAGACTTCGAAGAGAACAATGCTTGAAGACATCGAATGTGTAGACATTGAAACAGCAGTTAAGCAAGTGTTTCAAATGAGAGAGTGTATAGACTTGCAGGTTAACTGAGTGTACAGACTTCAACAGTTAGCCAACGAGTGTACACACTTCGTTTTGAAGAGGATGCACAATAGAATGAAAGTATGAAAGTTGTGCGATGTACAGACTTGCTCTGCCTAAAGCAATGTATAGACTTCAGCCCAAAGCCAATGTATGGACTTGGCGTTTTGAAGCATGCAGGCTGTATAGGCTTGAACACTTGCAAGCAGTGTATAGACTTCCTATATGAAGAGCTATGCGATGTAAAGACTTAACCAGACTTCACTCGATGTACAGACTTCAAAGTGCAACGTAGGTAAAAGGCTGCCAATGTACAGACTTTGGTAAAGGCATGAGACGTTCTCAAGACGATGAAGTCTGTACAGACTTTACAGTGAATGGATGCTCAGTGAGACGCAAGTTGAGACGATGCAGTGTACAGACTTTGATGCCCAACAGCGATGTATAGACTAGCAAGTGAGACGCTTAGTGAGACGGTGAGCAGTGTATACACTTAGCCGTGAGCAGTGTACAGACTTTGCCTTTGAGGAACGATGTATAGACTCTGAATCGTGAAAGCAGACTGTATAGACTTGGAGTGTTCGAAGGACCATTGTACAGAGTTGGAATGTTTGAGCCAATGTATAGACTTCTGCAGGGCTGCCAGTGTATCGACTTGTACAGTGCAGCGACTGTACAGACTTTGAGGCCGAAGACAGTGTGTAGACTTGAGACGCTCGAGGCCACTGTATAGACATGGGGTTCAGCTGAGAATGTATGGACTTTGACGGAGTGAGACAATGTTCAGACTTTGAAGCTACATTGTGGATGTATAGACTTGAATGAGCATGGAGTGTATAGACTTGAAGGTCTGAAGGCGATGTACAGACTTGGAGAGTTGAAGCCGATGTACAGACTTGCAGATGCGAAGCCAATGTACAGACTTTATGATATGAAGCCAATGTACAGACTTGCAGATGCGAAGCTGATGTACAGACTTTAAAGGCTATGAACAACAAGGCATGCTGTACAGACTTACTCAATCAAGCCGATGTATAGACTTTGAATGAATTCAACGGAAGAATGTATAGACATGGCCCCTTTCCGGATGTATAGACTTTCAGATAAACAGGCTACAGTCCTGTTGTATGGACTTGAATAGAAAGGCCAGTGAATGGACTGACTAAGATGATTAATGTACTGAGGGGTCGACTCATCAGCAAGGAGGGGTCGACCCACCACTGTTCAGACTATGCAGACAGAGTGTAGACAGAATCAAGTAGAGCATATTATCTGACAACCATATGAACTGCACTCATTTACATGATGAAACATGAATTAATCTAGAGATAGAAGATTGATTTATAGTGTGAGACATCATCAAAATCGTAGGGATGTAACAGAACCAACTCCAATAGCTGATGCAATGGGTAAAGTCTCGACAACAGCAACCTCCCTGCCAGCCTCTCGGGGTGGAGCCGCACCGGGAGCATTAACAGCCGAGGAGACTTGCTCCTCGCACTCGGCCTGGCTGACCTCCATAGGGGCAGTCTCGGTAGCAAGAGCCAAGGCCCTGGAAGTCCCGGCTTCTTCTTAAATAATTTCTCCCACCTCTATCTCGGGAGGACCACCTTTCTTCGGGGACAACTCTTGTTCGACTTCAAGTGGCTGAGGTTCCATGATTGCTGTCGATTCGTCAGTCCCCGCAATTACCCCAGGTCCCTCCAGACCTGTTGATGCCGCATAGTCCTTGGGATATCGTAGAGCGATAGGCCGCAAGACTGGCGGGAATGTTGGGTGACTCGCGCCTAAAGTCGGGAGAGCTATCTGCACCGTTATGGTTGGCAGTACCACCTCAGTCTGCACCATAAATATATGTATCAGGCAGCTGATATGAAAAGAAGGGAAGAGCAGTAAAGTGAAAATGGCAGAGGGCTTCTCACCTCAACTGGCACTAAGCTCAAATTTTCAAGGGCGGCCTCCGTGGCTCCAGCCCCTCCACCTGCAAGTGAGCCCGATGGCCCAGGGCCGCTCCATGCTAACCGGGGTGGGCTGAAGGTTGTATAATCACTTTCATAGGCCGAAGATGCCCCCGACATCCTCGGTCTCTGTATCAACAGGCGGAAATTCCTCGTCACTAGAGTTGCCACCATAATCAACCTGTTCGGACAAGGAAGAGCCCTCTGCCCGTTCTGGACGCTCCACCATCGGAGTGGATGTCTTGCTTATAGGAACATCACCCTCAGTAAAGACTTCCTCGGTTGGATCGATACTGGGAGCGTCGGCTGAACGAATCTCGGGGGCAAGCTCACCCCCTGAAATGGCTTGCTCCCCAGCAGCAGCTTCCCCCACAGCCTCAGCTTCAGGGAGTAATGTCGGTTGTATTTCAACTGAAATTTAAAGCAAGAAGCAGTCAAGCCGACTGAAGACATGATGTCTAGCGGAAGCCCTATGAACATATTGCAAATTACCTTCCATTTCCTGCCTGGGCGTCGGGGAAGGTAGATCTCTCTCCACAAGAGCTACGGGGACTTCCCCTGCCCTTTCTCCTGTCGCGACGCCTGCCGTTGCCTCTAGTTTGACGATAGTAGAAACTGTGCCGGCAACTGTGAAGAAGAATTAGCCAAGGCAGCCAGAATAGGCAAATGAACCATGGAAGAATGAAGAGCCTACCTTCAGCTTCAGGCCCCTGCGCGTGAGAAGCCTCAAACTCTTCAAAAGATACAACTGGAGGAAGGATAATTGCTGGTGCCTGTTCTGTAGCCTTCCTCCGACGTGCCCTTGTCACTCGGGTCACGACCGCTTTGGCTTTGCCAATAGCCTCTCTCAACTGGGACCTGGTTCGCTTTTGCGAGTCACCAGGAGGCAGTGGTGTCGTGGTCAGGATCGGTTCGGGAGTCTCGAAATATGTCGACTTCTGAGCTTTTGTTATTAGCTCCCTGAAGTGCCGAGTCTCCTCCGAAGTGAGTCAGACTGCATATGCACAAAGGTGAGAATGATATGTACTGCAACAAAGAAAGGAAGCTGGCTGAAGGGCCGAAATGAAGAAATGAAAGATACCTGCTGGTCCCGTATAGAAAGGGAAAAGAGGCCAATAAAACAGCGATGGCACTTTGTCTCTCGAAGCCGCCTCGCGAATAAGCCAACACACATCGCCTATCTTCTCGCTCTGTTCGGCCAGCAATGCCAAGTCGGTATGGCCGCGAGAAGACAAATGATAATATAAGCTCAAATGGTCCAGTCCCCATCCATTAGCATACTTGAAGGAGATAAGAAGGGGCTGATCCAGAATAGCTTCACTTGGGCCACCCACTGAGAGCCCATGGGAGCAGAGCAGGGCAAACAACCAAGGGGTGTTGGTATACAGGGCATCCCGCTATCTTCCCTACGGATGAAACTTTGATAAGGATGCAATCTGCCAGTCTCGGGGACGCCAATCGGCCACAGACGGGATGGGCTCCTCCACCGGCAGAGGGAGTTGTTGAAGAACTACCCGTTTGTTGCTCACACGGCACAATCCCCGAAGCGTCTTCACATAGTCATCCATGCCGATTGCAGGCAGCTTCGGATCGGCTTTAGATGAATGGCCCTTCACAGTTTTCCGGGCTTCCAGATAAGTTCACACCTCTATGTTAGTCCAAGACTTCGGCTTCTTCAAATAAGAAGGTTCAATGTCAAAGGCTAGCTCCGATTGGGAGTCCAAAAATCTGTGCTCCGCGACAGCCCAACAGTCTCGGCGGGAGCTCCTACAAAATCCCGTCCGCGCGTTCCACTGTGGACGCACGTTTCGTTCGTCTATTATGCTCGTCTCTTTGGGAATGGTTGATTCGTCTATTAAGTGCGTGGGCGTGCCAGTCACTGAGTGACAATTTATTCGGGCTCCGAAGAGCCCACGGTGCGCTCGATCTGACTCGGTCAGATGATTGTGTGGTTCGTGTCGGGATCAAAACCCACCGCGCCATAAAGGTCACGACGTCATTTACATCCCCCATACGAGGGAACACCCTTGATTAGTCGCCAGGATTCAGGGCCTCATGGCCAGGAAATTAATTGCATGAGAGGTCTATTACGAGATATTGAAATCCTCGCGTAAGGGCGAGAAGAAAACCATTCGCGGTCATGTCGGTCGTGCACTGACCATTTAATGATCGGACGAATGTCCGGGTCGAGAAAAGCGCGATCGTCGCGGGAAAACCGGAGCATATGTATGCCAGGATATGGCAAATTTATTGTTCAGAGGAACGGAAGACATTCGGCTAAGTCTCGGTTGGAGCGGTCAAAAACCAGTAAATCTGTTGGCCCGGTGCAAGAGCAAGCTGCGACCATACTGCGCGTGCCCCCCCCCCCCCCCCCCGCGGTCGAAACAAGACTTGCATGAGCGTCATTAATATTTTCGGTGCCGAGGGGCAACGAGGGGATATCCCTTGAATCGACTGGAAAGCCCTATGTCTAGGGAAGCGGACGTTCGAAACGTGTTGGTCATTAGGGAGACCGTTTAATATTCGGACGGGTGTCCGGCTTGAGAATATCGTAATCGTCGCAGAAGGGCCTAGAACATATGTATGCCGGGACACGGCAAACATGTTATTCCGAGACTCTGAAAACATTCGGTTAAATGTCGGTTAATGTAGCAGGAAACCAATGAGTTTGTTGGTCCGGTGCAAGATCGAGTCAGGACCATGCCGGGGGTGCCTCCCGCCGTCCAAACGGGGCTTGCGTGGGCATCATTAATGTTCTCGGTGTCGGGGGACAGCGAGGAAGAGTCCCGGGACTAGATTCCAAAATCGAAAACGTGTTCAACGGGAGCAGGCTGTAGGCCGAGGATATGGGTCAGACAGTGACCATAATCGGGACGGACCCGAGGTCCCAGCATAGCCCACGAAGGCCTTATTGATATTCCCATGTGTAGGGTCCAGGGATGACGAGAGCCATCTCGTTCCATTCAGGTTTCTGTCGGTCACTTGCGGACCACTTGATATTCGGACAAGGGTCCGTATTGAAGGTACGGCGTAGACAGGCACAATCCCGTATAAGTGTATGCCGAGTTCACGGTAATTTCAGTGAAAGAGCGGGAACGAATCCCAATGGGAATGGGTCGGAATTAATGAACTATTGGCCCAGAGCAATGCCGGATTACGACCATGTCGGGATGGGAGCCATCGGCCATGTCGGGCATTCACGGGCCTTTTCATGTTCGGACGCAAGTCCGTAATAGAAACGCGATGGAAATCGAGGTGAGACCGTTCAAATGTATGCCGAACGTGCGGCAATTTTAGTAGCGGCTCGGAAGGGATCTGGCCTGAGAAACGAGTCCGATTTAATCAGAATATCGGCCCGAGGCGAGATCAGGTCGTGGCTATTTCAGGATAATTCCCAAGATTCAGACCCAACCTAGAAGGGCGGCATTATTGTTCCTTCAGCATCGGGTCACGGGTGAGACGGGGCTGCAACATAGGTTTTACCATTTTTTTTACCTGGGTTTCAAATTATATATATATATATATTATTGCTTAATTCCCTTTTATGTATTTGTTTTGAGTGATTTTATCCATGTTGTTTATTATTAGTATTATATTCTTTTTTTACCATTATTATTACTATTTCACATGTTTTTTATATTTCACACATGTATTCAGGTTTATTTACTTATCATAATTTTTATTAATTTATTATTATCATTATCATTACTATCATCATTATACAGGTTATATAATTTTTTGGAGAGAGAGTGGGTCGCTGAATGACCAAAAAAAAAAGGGTGTACCGGCGAGGAGTGCTGTAGGGCGTACCGGCAAAGGAGCTGGAGGCGCGAGCGGGTGTGCCGGCGAAAGAGCTGAAGGTGCGTGCCGGCGAAGGCACGGATGGAGTGTACCGATGAAGGCGCGGCTAGGTGTGCCGGCGAGGGGACTTGAAGGGTGTGCCCGCGAAGGGCGCGAGCGGGCGTGCCGGTGAAGGGTGTGCCGGCCAAGGGTGGCTAGAAAGTGTGACTTGCGAAGGTGGCTAAAAGGGGGGGGCGTGCCGGCCAAGGGTGGCTAGAAAGTGTGACTTGCGAAGGTGGCTAAAAGGGGGGGCGTGCCGGCAAAGGGCATGGGGAGCCCATTCCTCCTCCATTCTTATGTCTCTTCTTTTTTATTTTCTCTCTTGATTTTATTCAGTTCGCTTGGGTTTCTTCTTTCTTTCTCTTAATCATCTTTCATTCTTTCTCCCGTGAGAGCGGACGATCGAGTTGCTTAGTTGTCGTTCGATTCGGCTCTCTTTGTATTGATTGCGGTTCCTTTGTCTTGGTTGAAGTGTTTTACCGTTGTCCTTTTCATTTGTTTGTTGCCTTCTTTTTGCCTTTTAATTTGTTATTACCCCATTTGTTTGTTGCTTC
>JAHNEJ010002332.1:0-49046 GCA_022559845.1 Amorphophallus konjac
AGCGTTGCAGCCGCAGCTTGCGTCAGAATGCTGCGTCCCCACTCCCCACCCGTATCGCTAGGATCGCAGATTACCCCCGTCTGGTCTGGGGTTTGTTCGCTCAGAAGGGCGGAGAGGGGGACCCCGGACGGGAACGTGCGACTCGGGGGCAGAAATGGTTACATGGTGGGGGGCGGTTCCTCTTTCAATCGACACGGCGGGGAGCGCAGACGTGGACACGTGGCATTTTTTGCGAAGCCTTATCTTTTGTCAGTTTGTGACGCCGGTTTTCTCCAGTTTCTAGGGCGCGGCCCGGGACACCGACTGGAGCAAGAACGAGCGAAGTTAAGAGAATAATAATATAATATATTACGAAGAAAATATCTTGCTGGACCCCACACACCACACCATTTGGCGGGACACCATCGTGACCGTGGCCGTCCTTAACGAGAGATACGACCCGGAGTTAATGCATACATACATACGTAAGTGAAAATCCCCCCTTTGCCCCTTCACACACATTTTAGAATGCAGCGGAGCGACAAAAGAGTTTCTCCCTATTTCCCCCACCGCGATGACGAGCTCCATTTTCCCATCCCCGAACAAGTTTGTACTAGGTCTGTCAACGGAGCGGATACGAAGCGAATATACAACTATCTGTATTCGCTCTATTTTTTGATTTAAATTATCTGATTTTGATTCGCTCTGATTTGACTCAGATACGAAGCGAATATCTGACTATCCGTATCCGCTCCGTTTTAAAATCCGAATCATCCGATTCAAATTTAAAAGTATATAAATATAATTATAAAATGTTAAAAGTATATAAAATATAATTACAAAATGTCAAAAATATATAAAATAAAATTATAAAATGTCAAAAATATATAAAATAAATTTTAAATTAAAATACAACTATAAAATATCTAAATTTCTCTACAATATCATTTATTTTATAATCTATTATTTTAAAATATATATTATATGATATATAATATTACGAACGGATATTTTTCGAAGCGAATATTATAATATCCGTATCCGCTTCGATTCGAATTCGGATATTATCTGTATCTGAAAAATCAAATACGAATCGAAGCGGATCCGGATAATATCCGTTGACGGACCTAGCTTGTACTCACGGTCCTTCCTTGAACAAGCGAGTGCTCCCTGCCCCCTTCACTGACTCCGCGAGATTGAGACCCCCCCCCCCACCCCGAACAAGTCATTGCTCCATGTCTCCCTCTAACGACTACCGCCAACCCCCATTGCCCTCAAGCCCTCCATTTTTCCCTCCGCCGACCACGCCAACTCTATTGCCCTCGTCGACGATGCAAGGCCTCCATTTCCCCCTCTGCGGACCACGTTGGCCCTCATTTCCCTCACCAACGACGCGAGGTGATGCAGGACAAGCGAGGATAGCTCTCCCTCCAACCCCCATTCCTCTGTGGTGATGCAAGGACTCACCTCATTTCCCTCCATCGCCAATGGCGTTGCGACCTTCGCACTCCTTGCACGGTAACTACCGAAAGAACAAAGCGAAAGGTGATACAAACGAGCTTAAAGACTAAGACAGACAACACACAAAAAGAAGGGCGTAGGGAACGAGTGAGATCAAAGAGGACCGAAGGTGCTTCATCGACACCCTCACATCATAGTCCGCCTGGGAGACCTCCCATCTGGGTGCCCCCGATGAGAGCAAAGAGGATTGAGGGCCCTGCACCGGCACCCTCGCATGATACAAACGAAGTGTAAAGGGGACCGTACTTTATATTTTGAAATTGGTCTCCCATGTTCTATTATGTCACCTTCTCATGTTCACCTTGTGCCTTGAGTTGTTGCTTGGTATGTTAGCTAGCAAATAAAGAGTGAAGAGAGGACTTAATAGCTGTAGAATGTAGGAAAGAGTAGGGAAATAGAATAATCCAGGTTAAACAATGCAAACGACTTGTGAGTTGTGACTCCAATTTTTTTCCACCACAATCAGAAATAATGTTTTAGGACACAATTGATGAATTAAATTTCAAAAGGAGTTATGATCGAAGTGACTTGCATGGAAATGAGGATATATGGCATATTAGATGCCTACTCTACAAATATTTTAGCATATCAGGTTTAGAAGAGCATTGGAAACAATTAAAAAAAAAATTAATTCAAAAGCCCTACCTAGTGATTAGTTGGAGAATGCTCCCCAAATCGGGAAACACTTCCCCACCTAACACCAAGGGGGTGTATTATTCATAAAAGAAACATTTACAATAATCGGATACTAGGCATACCTAGTTAGTCTAATTTGTCAGCACCCTTGGCTGAATTGGGAAAAAGAGACCGTCGGCTACAGCCTGACATTGTAGCACTCGAGATGATTAGGCTTACGTCGATTCTTTCTTTTGCTTCTGCGGGCTGGCTGGAAAGAAATTTCAAACTCCAGGCACTGCTCATCAATCGAACCATCAAACTCGTCTGGGGCAACATCATGAACCGTTGGCTGCTTCCGGGTCACTAATGGTTTTTGTGCTTTTATGCCTGGAAAGGAATTAAAAAAAATTACTTGTACAAAAACACCAGAACTTCTAAATAATTCTTTTTGTGCTTCTATGCCTATGTCACTAATGGTGATTGCTCTCGGGTACCAGGCAAGGTGAGGTGAGTCACAAACATCTCACCTCCCTTTATGTTTGCCTTACTTACCTAGGTGCTCATCTATGCCATCTACGTCAAATCTTGTACTTTTCAAATGTGTGGTATTGTTGTTTCTTATCATTGATTATGACAGAGTGCCCTTTTAACATTGCATATTGCCCCTTTTCTCTTATATGGTGTCACATTATTCTTATTCAATGTTAATTCTTAAGACCATCCATTACTTACGAGAAGGGGGAAGTCCTCTCAACCTAATAAGGCCCGAAATCGACAGGCCCACAATCTAAGGCCCAACAACAACAGGCTCACTATCAGTACGCAGCCTGCCAAGGCCTGCAGGAAGACTAGCCCAGGATCCAGACCTTGTATGCCACTTGTGCCCCCATGTTTCGGTGGTGAGCAACGCACGTCTCCGGCGACCATCACCGCATTAATGGTGGAACAATCCAAACAGGGAAGGAACAATGGGTCAGTACCCACGCCTCTGGTGGAGGAACGGTAGGTCAGCACCCACGCCTCCTTTCCCCTGTCAGGCCAGCATGTGACCCCACGACCAGGACAACCTCAGCAACAACGAGTCAGAACATGACAAGCTCGAATAAGACTCTATAAATAGGACCATGGCTAGATGGCCAGGGACGTATACAATCTACGCCCCTCGAGCTCTAACCTCTCTCAAGCCTCTCACCCTTCCCTAATCAAGTGAAGCTTCCACCTCCACCCCCGATGGACAGTCCCACATGCCTCCCCATCTTTGATGCTTGTCAAACCACTCCCTTTCTCCTCCAAACTCCTCTACCCCTTCAGTCGACTGTTACATACTTCTCGTCTGAGTGCTCCTCCTCTACGCCAATGATTGTCTGACTTAAACATCAGAGAGTTGTTCTCTAGGATCTCTCCGAGGGGTCATTTTGACACTCTTTCAATGTGTACAGGTTCCTCTCGGGGGCGGCCTCTTCTTCCCCCACCTAATAAATCTTAGGGGTGTAGCCCTAGTTCGAGGTGACCAATCTCAACCTCTACACTTCTTAACATTGTATGTGAAAATCAAAGAACAAAAAGGCATGGCACCTGGAGGAAACTACCGCAACGTCATTAATCGTCAGTTCACTACCGGCTCTCGCCAGGCGTCTCGGGACCAGCTGGCTAGTGACCACCTCTCCCAGGGGGGCCACCTCCATTCCTCAGCCCACTCTGCAGCCAAGGAGCTAGTCGAGATGCACTATCAGCTCCAGATGCTGACATAGGCCTACAAGGGCCCACTCAACTATCAGGAGGAGCAGGACCGTGCCACGGTGATCACCCCACCCAAGAGTAGAGGCCAGTCGGCAGCCGGTGACCGAGCTCCCTTGGTTGCCTCCGTGACATGCACTCTATGCCTACACAGATACTCCCCACGCCACTCGGTGAGCCCTCTCCACTTTAACCCACGAATGACCCGCCGCCTGCGATGCTACGACGATGTCTAACAAGAGCTCGAGGGAAAGATATGTTACCTGGATAGCCAAGATGAAGGGCATGGTTGATTGACAAGGCCAGCCCACTCCCCCTCTCATAGCGCCCCACCTGACCCCCCCCTCCCTATCGCACAGAAACCTCCCACCCTGTGGCACAATACCCCCCTCCAACAAGGGCTGCCCCCTCCCCCTCTTGGAGGGGCCAAACCTCCCCAACCCCGCTCCCCAATCCCCTCTAAAAAAAATAGAGAGGGTGGGGGGGGCTTATCGGTGGTAGCGGAGATAGCAGGGGTAGTGGCAGGCGACGCGGCTGGCCAGGGGCAGCAACGAGGCCATGTTGTCATCGGAGAACACAAGCAAAGAGAGGGGGGGGGGGGAGAAATCGTCGAAGGGATATTAAGGCTTTTGTGATGAAAAATTCCATTGCAAATCCCTCGCCGTTCCGCTGTAATTTTATGTTATTTGCCGTGAAATGAATATCATATCCGTCGCAAATATGTGTCTAATAAAAATTTAAAGTTGCGACAAAAGAATTATCCGTCGCAAATCCGTCTCTAAATATCTTTTTTATTTGTTTGTAAAATTTGTTACTATTATTTTGTAATTACTATAATAATAAATATAATTATAATGTACGTATATAACAATTATTATTAACTTAATAGCAGTCTTATCAGAACCGGACCGAACCAGCCGGTTGAATCGGTCCGACCGTGAATCGGTCTCGGAACCGGTTCGATTAAGACCGGTCCGGTCTAATGTTAAAGAACCGGATGAACCGGACGAACTGCGCTTCGACTGGTGAACCGGTCCGAACCGGTCTAACCCGATTCATCCTTTAAAATAAAAATAATAAAAATAAAAATATTTAGATATTCAAACTTATATGTATGTGTAAACAATTATCTTATTAGTATTAATTTATTGTTGTTTATTGTTTTATTTTAAATATTTAAAAGAGTATAGATATCAATTGTGAAGAGTGAAGATCAGTGAAATGTTACAAAATTTTAAGGTTAATTTATTTAGCTATGTTATTATTATTTTTTTACTTGTATAGTTACGTAATCATGACTAATAATTATACATGTATATTTATTTATTTTGATTATTATATCTTATTTCTTATTATCTTGGGTTATAAAATCGGGTCGGACCATCTATCAATATTACGATGACATCACGGTTCAAACCAATTCGATTGAACGGTCTAACCGGTTCGAACCGAACCAACTTACTGACCGGTTCAGGCATCGATTCGATTCTGATAACATTACTTAATAAAACTTATAAAAATAATTAAATATGCTTTAACACTTAATAAAATAAATAAAAATGACAATAGTCTAAAATTTGTACATTAACTATTATAATAATATATATTGTAAAATTTTAATAAATAAATAAAATAAATAAAATATATAATAATCTAAAACTAGTTACTAATAGTTAGATATTATTATAATATAAATATATTAATTTAATTTAAGTTTGATCTAGATCCGACCATTAGATTTGAAATTGATCAAGATCAAATCATAAGATTTACTCTCGATCAAAATCTGACCGTTAAATTTTTGTTTGATCAATATCTGACAGTTAGATTTAAGTTTGATCAAAGTCTGACTATTAAATTTAAGTTTGATCAAGATCCGATCGACCGTTAGATTTGCTACGGATCGAAATCTAACTGTTGGATTTAAATTTGATCAAGATCCACATGTTGAATTTAAGTTTGATCAAAATGAGACTATTAAATTTACTCCTGATCGAAATCTGACTGTTAAATTTAAGTTTCATCAAGATTCAACTGTTGATTGTACTCATCAAAATCTGACCATTGGATTTAAGTTTAATCAAGATCGGACAGTTGGATTTACTCCCGATCTATAAATATGATCAAAAGATCTAAGAGTTGAATTTACTCCTGATCGAATATGATCGTTAGATCTGAGTTTGATCAAAATCCAAATGTTATATTTACTCTCAATCTAAATAAATATGACTATTTAAGTTACTCTCGATCTAAATTTGATTATGATCCAACCGTTAAATTTACGCCCGATCTCAATTATATTTTATTATATTTCTTGACTGACAAAATTCTGAAATGATATCCAGCTCAATCTTACCATGATGGTGTCTTGTTATGTTATTTGTAGGTTACTTTCTTTATCCATTCTCTCTTTCTAACTTGATATTAAATTTTTTCTGTCCCTTCATCTTGCTTTAATGTACTTGAATCTTATTATTTTACAACACCTTATCCAACGACTCTCTACTAAATTTCACGATGAGTTTCTCTTGCTAATTAGTCACTAATCCGTCACTAGATAATCACTAATCCATTATAAATATTATTTCAAATATATTTATTTTTTTTCTAATTGATGAGGGATCTTATTACGTCCCTAATCTATTGCTAAATTATTATTTTTACGACAAAAAACCTTACATCTCTAATCTATTGCTAAATGTTAAACTCTTTTTTTCAACAGATATTAAAATCTCTTGAAACCAAATCAAAATGAATTCTTCGTCAATGTGAACTAGTGGAGAACCTCGATTGATTTGGTTTAGATTTTCAATTTGAAACAATGTGCACCCAGCAATAATCACTTAAGACTCACTTGGAAACACAATTGGAGGGATGACAAACATTGAAATCCCCCAACATTCTCACCACATTTTCAAAAGGCACCCTCTCTCGTCGAGTTTTGAAAGGAGAGAGATATTGACAAAGTAGAGAGAGATTGGGAGAAAAATAATGAGATGAAAATTCTCAAAAACTGACCCAACCTCACTTCTCTCTCTAGATGATTCCAATAAAAGTTTCCAATTCAACTGCATTTCCAAATGAGGTCTTAAACCATACGGATTTCACCGACCCCCGACAAATTTGCACGGAGTGGCAATGCTCTACCGCAGGTCGGATGTCTATAGAGAGAGGACATGGTACGATGGAGCTCGCTAAGCTCGCTTGCTTTGGACTCCGAAGGAAAAATAAGAAATCAACGGCAGACATGGCTGAAGTAAGAGACATGCAGTAGATGAAGAAAGGATACATGAAAAAAGTTTGGTCGGTGGATCGCTTAAAAGAGAGGAGGGGGGGGGGGGGGTTGAATACATGCTCTGGAGACAAGAAAACACACTGCCACGGCCAGAAACGGAGTCTCTCAAAAGTTCCCTCGTCTCTAGTTTCACTCTTTTGAGACCTATTCCAATGTTATTAGAATTGAATCGGTGTTTGATTCGATTTGAACAGGTTGAAACGTTCAATCGAACCGATTCGAACCATGACATCATCATAATATTGATATATGATCCGATCCGATCCTATAGTCCAAGATAATAAGAAATAAGATATAATGATCAAAAATAAAAAAACATACATATATAATTATTAGTCGTGATTATATAATTATACAAGTAAAAAATTAACAATAACATGGTTAAATAAATTGATCTTACAATTTTATTAGTCATGATTAAGAGTTTTAACAATTGACATCTATACTCTTTTAAAATTTAAACTTTTAAACTTTAAATATATCTAAAATAAAATGATAAATAATAATAAATCAATAATAATAAGATAATTTTGTTCACATATAAATATCATTTTGAATATCTAAATATTTTTTATGTTTATTTTTTATTTTAAAGAGTGAATCGAGTCAGACCGGTTCGGACCGATTTATCGGTCGAATCGCGGTTCGTCCGGTTCATCTAATTTTTTAACATTAGAGCAGACCGACCTTAATCGAACCGATTCTTAGGCCGATTCATGGTCCAATCGGTCCGACCGACCAGTACAATTATGATAACACTAAAGAAATTAACTGATGAGAGAGAAAAGATATAGATCTCATTTTTTCTCCTCACACATATTCGCAACTAATCGAGATGGAATGACTTATTAGACGCGAATAAATCATCTCACCTAATTTTCAAACAGGCCCTCGAAGATTTATTATTCCAACTGCTCACTGTTTTTGGATTTAACTGACGGAGCATGACTCAGTTAGATCCTGGGTGGGGGGTGAGTAGTACAAGATAGATCCTGGGTGGGGCTGGGATTTTCAGCGTTGTGTACGGTATCCCGTCATTGCCGAAGGGACCAAAAGACCTCAGGGAACTTACAATACATTTGGACTCTACCTAGTCAGTGATTTTATAATTCCTTTCATTCCGTCTCCATTGACTGTTCCATTAGACTTGCACTGCCGAGTCATTTACTGTCATTTTCCCCCCTAAATAAATCGTAGTTCCTTAGCAAAACTAATGCAATCCGATATGGCTTCAAAGAACGAAGCGAGGAAAGGTCCTCACTAAGCTAGACATGAAACATCATTGGACAAACATCCCCCTTTAAACATAATATGAAAGCACTGGGGGCTTCTACATCATCGAGTCTTTTATGTCGAGTAATGATTTATGTATTGAATCCGGTGCACAAAGTCATGTCATAATATAATGTGTATGTTCATTAGTCTCTCAAAAAGGTGAAAAAGACCCTTTCTGCAAAAAAAATACGTCTCCGTAAGATCTATATGATGCCTTTTTCGTATATTAAAGACCGAGTCCGCTCGACGAAAAAATGTAGGACTAAAATATTTTATAACACTGAAATATTTTGTTATAAAAATAAAATATTTTGGTATAGATTTGAAATATTTTGTAAAATTTCATTCTTATAACAAGATATTTTATTTATGTAATATTATATCCTTACAACAAATATAACGTTCGTGTAACAAAATGTTTCATTTATACAAAATATCTCATTGATTTATTTCTAAAGTCAAATAAAGTATTTCATTCATATACCAAAATATTTTATTTGTATACAAAATATTTCAATACTACAAAATATTTCAGTCTTGTATTTTTTCGTCGAGAGGACTCAATCTTTAATACACGAAAAAATGCGCCGTGATGACGTACTTTTCTATGTAGAAAAGATATTTTCACCTTTTTAAGGAACCAATGAGAATACACGTTATATCGTAACATGACTTTGTGGACCACGCGAATTCGGTGCACAAATTATTATTCTTTTATATCAAGGGAAGTGAATAATATTCTACCTATCATCGTACACTTTTATCCGTGTTTAGCAGCGTTCCTATGTGTTAGAGAGTAAAATTTGGCGAAGCTGACGACAACTTAAAACATCTTACCATTAAATGATAGATACCTGTATTAAACAAATTTAGATGTGTAAAAAGATATTAATAGACAAAATACAATTTTACATTATGTGACTTAAATTTGTAAAAAAGATATTCTTAAAATTATATTAACGAACATATCAACGACTTAATTCAAATAATACATAAATATCATTTATGAGTGATTTGTTTTGTAAATTTCTAACAAAAAAATTAGTTGACTATAAATAAATACAATAATTGTACACAATTCAAATTTACAGAGATATATCTGTTAATATATTGTTAAAGATATTTTTTAAATTTTTATTTAATAATATTTTTATGTAAAAAACCCTAACCACAATACTGGGGCGGAGAGAGCGGGGAACGTGGCAATTGTCCCTGCTTCAAATTTCCAACCATCATATCTTCTCCTCCCACCTTTTAATTTCCTTCTCCACCCTTCCTTAGTTCTGCCTCTTTTATCAAATCTACCTCTTTTATCAAATCTAAAGGGAAAGAAACTGTAATTTCCAATTATAGTTACAAGCTTCTGGTTCTGGTTCTAGTTACAAGCTTCTGGTTCTGGTTCCAACTCCCAACTCAGCCATTTAAAGGCAAATTGCTAGCCCATCTGACAACAAATTTTCAAAAATTCCATAGAGGTCTCCGTTCCTGTATCTACTCTAGTTGGATTCTCTGAAGCCACAAGAATTAATGGGATCTTGACTTGAAAAGAGTTGCTCTTTGGAAAGCACATGAAAGTTGTAAACTGTGTTGGAGTTTGAGGGGAGGGGAGTGTGAAATTCTTGTCTATCATTGGCCTCTACGGTAGAACCAGTAGAGGAGGTCAGAGAGGTGGTGGATGTTAGCGAGTCCACTTTTCTCCAACATGTGAACTTAGCCGGAACTATGACGACAGCCCGTTATTATGATCCGACTGTTCAATCTATTGATTTATCATTCGTGAACATTCTGAATCACTGAAATGAGAAACAAAACCATATAGCCCATGTTTCCATCTTCACAAAAAAGTACCACAAACAAAAAGAACTCGATTGCTTCCCCATGCACACATGGACATGCACACACAAACATGAAGATGTACACACTCAACATGGCCACACTTACTATGATGCATCCAGTACAATGGCACCCAATACAACGGCGCCGAAGGAAGTGATACTCAGTACGGCAACACAGGATATGGTTAGCTCCTCTCTCTCTCTCTCTCTCTCTCACACACACACACACACACACACACACACACATGCACGTGTATACCTGTTCCAATTTTTTGGCAAATTCAACTTCCTCTCATCTTCCTCATTTCTCAACGCAATGTGACAACAATAACCCAGAGACCGAAAGCTCAGCATTGTGGCATTGAACATAGGACACTGAGTTTAGCAGTATCCAATCCAGTGGCACTCTGTAAGAACCTACATGTAAAAACAGGACAATTTTTTTTCCAAATTGTACAAGACTTGGGATTGAAATTAATGAAAGCCTATTTAAATTCTTCTCGAAGAGCTAAGCTTAACCTAATGGACAGAAGCTGGTGGTACTTAAATGAGCTAATTCTATTATACCATTTAACAGTTGCCCTAGGGCCTGGTCTAACTAGCCCTAACGTTACTCCGGTTGGACTGTACTACTAGTAGGATAATGAGCTCCTAGGAGAAATACTACATAGATTTATCTTATTTTACTTGATTTTAGTTTCTTGACATGTAAATTGGATGACATGATTTATGAAAATTTTGCATTAGAAAGGGAATACTTTTAAGGGGTCAATTGATACAAGGATTTTTACGGAATTATCTTCTGGAGAGGGAGAGTTAATTTTTTTATTGGTCAGAGATACCAAGTTGAAGCAGGCAGCATTCATATCACCCATTTGCAGTATGCTTCCCATCCTTTTTCTAACAGAAGACGAGAGACAATTATATGTCACAAGACTCGTGCTGGAATTGATGGAGGAAGTTAGTGGGCAAGGTGGATTTCAACAAGAACATGATAGTGGAATTTAACATGGGAGATAGAGCTCTATGGAGAGCTGCCTTCATCCTTGGCTGCCACATCTCACATAGGAGAGTTCCTCATCTCTTATTTGGGCCTACTGGCCCAACATGACAGTGATTGGCAGCATGTGATAAAAGGTATGAATCCAGACTGGCAAGTTGGAAGGCGAAACTTCTCTCGTATAAGGGGAAGATGGTGCTTTGCAAACCGACGCCGAATAGTCTCCCAACCTATTACATGTCCATCTTCTAGATTTCCCAAGATGTTTGCAAGGAAACTTGAGTCTACTCAATCAAGAATTTTTTGGGCATGACAATGGAGGCAGGAGCGGGGGTTGACATGATATAGTTTGAGGTAAAATTTGTAAGAGCAAGGAGATGAGAGGATTGGACTTCAAAAATATTAGAGACTTTATTAGACTTTGGTATACAAATGGCTGTGAAAGCTGGGGTCTGAAGATAAACAAGCTATGGTTGCAAGTTATCCATCAGAAGTATTACGAGAGAGAAAAGGCCTGGGACTTGACCCCAACCTCTCAGCACAATATCCCTCTAAGTTGAAGAGCTATATTGCAGTGTAGGGATATCATATTAACTAGTGCAAGGGTTCGACTAGAGTGTGGACAAAAGTGCCTATGTTGGAAAGATAAGTAGTGCGATGACTATACACTAGAGGACACCTTTTTGCAACCTTTTGTGATTGCGTCGGCACAAGTGACATTACTTTCCCAAGTTTTTGAGCCACAACTATCAAGAGGTACTTAGGTTCCATCCTATAGCAAAAAATCTCAAGACGGAGGAGAGGAATTGCCACTGACTCCTCCTTGGTGCTTGGTCAGTATGAGGGGGGTGGCCAGAGTGTTGGAGACCGGTTTCCTGGGAGCAAGCGATGCCGTCCTATGGGTGCAGAGATGGTCGGTTCACCGGGGAACCTTCCCCAACCTGGAGGTGAGGAGGCTCAGGGTGATCCTAGAGGGGGGTCCCTGTGCTCCTGTGCGATGAGAAGGGGATCACATTCTTGGTGAAGGAGTTTGGACAGGTTGTCCTCCCATAACAGCCGCTTGTCCTCCCTTCCTTGTGGACCATACACACCAGTGAAATGCAATAAAAAACCATCCCTCACATTAGTGAAATGAAAGTAGATATCCCACCTACTCACATACGTATCCACCATCACATCATCCACCTCAAAGGGGTTGCAAAGAACCACAATCCCCCTAGACCTACCAACCGTCGTGGTTACAACACGTTTTGTAAGTCTCGTCCCCTCAAACTCCCTCAAAAGAGTCTAACCCTTCCCTTCACACTTTGTCTCCTGGATATAAAGAATGTCAAACTTATACCTCCTAACCAACTCCTTCAGCGCCCTCTTTTTCTCCATCCCACAACCCTCAACTCCTCCCTACTCAACTGACACCTCCCCCTTGGTTCCTCCCCCACTACATTATACAAAGTTTTGCAGATGTTGCTAGTGCTGGAAAGTTATGAGAATAATAAAGAAACAATTTCAAGAAAAGATACTCAAACTAACTTACAGCAGATCACAAGAAGGGCATGTGTATTTCATATAGGTGAGAAAACAAAGAGAAGGGTGCTTGGTTGCAGACTTTTGTGGCTGAGAAAAAAGGTAAGTTAAAGGAGAGCAGCAGATCCCAGAAGCACAGTGGAATTCTGGGTACTGATCTGCTCAAATGCTAGCATGGCCATGGCTCTCCTGCAATCACTCGCATACAGCTGCCACTTCCTTCTTGTGTGGGCTATTGTGTGCAAAGGCAAACAAGAAGAGAAGAAAAGTATGACGGTTCCGAGAAAGGAGGATGCAAGAAAGAAAATTAATTAGGGTTACCTACCTTGCAGAGAAGTAAAACAATTCTCAAAGAGAGACATCCTTCTCAAATTTCTCTGAAAACTCACCATCTTGTTTGATCTGATTTATACAAATAGCTCTCAAAGGAATCTCTAAATTGGACTCTAACAGACCGAAATAATACTTCTCTGGTTGCAAAACAAATCCTCACTAAAGTGCTCAAACTATTTAGTTTAAGACTAAAACAACTCTAACAAAAATAATGCCTAGACTTCTGACATGAATGAAAGAAAACAGAAAACCTAATTCCCATCAACCCATAGACTCGAACTTTCATCACATAGTCGGTGTAGTCATAGACGTGCCAAGACGCTTGTCTTGGCGTTTGAGGCGGTCCAAAACCGCCACACTTTTACCTCAAACACCTCACTCTCAATCTTCTTCTTCTTTTGGTCCAATCTTGGTTTAAACCTCCTTTATTCAAATCTTATCTTATTTGTATTTATATATTTTTGCCTCAAATCTTGATTATTGTTAATTTTATTGAAAATCTTGATTGTATGTATGTATTTTCTTTTATATTTAGACATATATTTATATTTTTTGAATTATATATATATATTTTTAATAAAATACCTCAAACGCTAGGCCATTGCCTAGGGGTTTGAGACATGAGGCGACCCCTTGGTCGCCTCGGTCGTCTCACGGCTCGGACTACATAGCACATAGCGAATGATTATGGTGCTTCCAACGTCCGTAGATGCGCCAACTTGTTGGATCTCAATCCCCATGACACTATACATATGTATAAATATATAGACACAAACGTGTGTGTGTGCAGATAGGTGAAGTGTATATCAAGTCAAACCACTAATTATTTCCCGAGCAAAACGTTTTCCACCGAGCCTACCTAAAAAAGAGGTAATCCTATATACTTTGAGCAGAAATAATTCATACATAAGAAAAACTCATCTATATCTGGTCTCTGCGAACCATGTACCAACGATATAGACAAAGAAATTAAGAAGCGTAATTGGAGAAGAAAAATAGGAAGCCATGCTAATGTAATACAACAAGGAACACATATGGCTAACTAAATATCATAGATCTGGTTGCAGAAGAAAACATCATCCATGAATGTTGCAGAAGAAAACATCATCCATGAATGTTCATGTTGTACAACCATACGCGAAAATTCTGCTTCCCTGCTTGACGAATAGACTGGAGAAACAAATGGCAAAGTAGACAGCACAGTCATAGGTAAAGCCCGTGCCGCCAAATAGTGCATCAACTGAGAAGTAAAGAGATGGGTTCTTCCATTTGCACGGAAAATGAGAAGGGGGGGAAACGACGAAAACGAGGAGATAACATATAGAAGCACTGTATCAATAAAGAGTACCCAAGTACTTCAGGGTAGAGCGACCCAGGAGAAGAAGTGGATAGAGGAAGAGATGTTGCTGGGCGGCTGGATGCACAACGCTTTCCTCTTCTTCATCCTCGTCTGCTCATGAACCGCGCGTCTCACTCGGAGCGGCTGGCGAACCTCTCGACCTTGGCGTCGTTGAGGTTGATACCGACCATGGCCTCCCCCAGGCCGCAGCTGACGTCCGCAAGCACCTCTGGGTCACTGTAGTGGGTCACAGCCTGGACGATGGCGCGGGCGCGCTTGGCCGGGTCGCCGCTCTTGAAGATACCCGAGCCAACGAAGACGCCGTCGCACCCCAGTTGCATCATGAGCGCGGCGTCTGCGGGGGTGGCGACCCCCCCGGCGGCGAAGTGAACGACGGGCAGGCGGCCTAGCTGCTTCGTCTGCATGACAAGGTCGTAGGGGGCAGCGATGCGCTTGGCGAAGGAGAAGACCTCGTCGTCGTCCATGTTGCGCAGCGCGCGGATGTCCCCCATGACGGAGCGGACGTGGCGGACGGCCTCGACGACGTTCCCGGTGCCGGCCTCGCCCTTGGTGCGGATCATGGCGGCGCCCTCGCGGATGCGGCGGAGGGCCTCGCCGAGGTCGCGGCAGCCGCAGACGAACGGCAAGCGGAAGTTGTGCTTGTTGATGTGGTGGGTGTCGTCAGCGGGGGTGAGCACCTCACTCTCGTCGACGTAGTCCACGCCGATGGCCTCCAGGATCTGCGCTTCCACGAAGTGGCCGATGCGGGCCTTCGCCATGACGGGGATGGTGACCGCGCTTTTGATCTCCTTAATCATGCCCGGGTCGCTCATGCGGGCGACACCGCCCTGGGCGCGGATGTCCGCAGGGACGCGCTCCAGCGCCATGACGGCGCAGGCCCCGGCCTCCTCGGCGATGCGGGCCTGCTCAGGGGTGACGACGTCCATGATGACGCCGCCGCGGAGCATCTGGGCCAGGCCGACCTTCACGGAGAAGGTGCTCTTCTTGGCCTCGGCGATGGCGGCGCCGTTGCCGTACAACGTCACGACCCCGCTGCCGCCCGACATCGTCGTCGATCTCTCGATCCGATCCTCCTCCGGGTCCACCGGCCGCCGCCCCCCCTCTGCTCCTTCTCGCTTCTTCTCCAAAGAAAGGCGATGGCGATGGATGGGAGGAGAGCGCAGAGAGAGCGAGAGATCTCGGTGGAGGGGTGGAGGGGGTAGTGAAGAGATCGGGGGGCGGGGGGAAAGGAAAGAAGGGGCGGCACGGGGGAGGAGGGGGGGCGGGCGGGCGAGAGAAAAGTGGAAGGTTCCAGAAGTGCGGTGGTGGACTGGGCAGCTGGCCAATTGCTGTATTTATTATAATAATAAAATACTAATAATACTGTTGCTATTACTGTTATTCGTTCGTGTGCGAGATAAGGCCGTTGTGTGTGCCCCAAAAGAGGCGTCAACTGGAGGCGGGCGGCCCCTTTCCGCCACCGGAAAAGCGAGCAAACGGTGGGTGGGCAGCCCGCCACTTGGTCGCCTCTAGGCGGCTCCGTCCTCGGATATCCTTCCCTTTTTGGTTCTTTTCATTAATAAAAATAAAAAAATATATGACAAGGATTATTCCTTCGTATTCATACGTAGGAATCAAATCCTACACCAGAAAAAAAATAAAATAAGATAAAGAGGATGACGAAGGCGTAGAGGGGGATGTGAGGGAGCGAAGGACGATTTCCGAGTACTCTCGGCTCTACGCCCGTGGCTGGTTAATAGACTACAGTGAGTGCTAAGGGCTATGAGTAGGAGCCCGGGGTCCGAAAAGGTTGGCTCTAGTCCTGGTGCGGGGTGGAGGGTTTGGGGCAGATCCTTTCACCGTCCGCGATTGATTGCCCGTTGGCACCACCAGGGACTCAAATCACATCCTTTCGTTGAGAAGTAGCTGTCAAATGATAGAAGAAATTTGCGAGAGAGGGAGTTTTTAGCAGTTAAAATCTTTGATTTGACGTCTGTGTCATGTACTTTCTCCGATGGCAATGGTTAAAGTTACGTTTCTAAAATATTTTGAAGGTGTATATGGGAATACGTGTAAAAATAGGTGAATTTTGATTTGAAAAAATATGAAACGCGGATCTCACTTCAATGAATAGAAATAACTTTCTATTTTTAAAATTCCACCAAAAGTAACTTTTAAATTTGTGAGATATGACATGTTATTGTCTGTATCTCTCTCTAATCTTAATAATCTAATTTTGAAATAAGAGATCAACTTTTTGAATATTAATGTGTTTATTTCTCGTAAAGAGACTTCCAATGATTAGAAACTAATTTCATAATCTATTCTGTTAGAGTGACAAACGCGCCCTTAGATTGATCGGATTATAAATTTTAAAATATGATATTTTTTCGTATAATTTTAATAACTCCATTTACACGAGCAATTATTCTTAGGGCCCCTTTGGTTGAGATCATTAGGGGATTCAACCAAATGATTCAAAATTGTATCGACTTTTGTGATGGGTGAATTTTTTAAAACGGCGAGAGAAAGACACAAAAGGAGGGGTGTTAAATAATCTACAAAAGTTCCTCTCATGGATTTCAAGGTGGATTTCGAGATCCAAAATATCTGACACTCTTACATTTGTTCTGTGCAGAGATTTTTCAAAAAAAAATCACATGAATAATCCCAACCAAAGGGGCTCTTAGGGCACGTCTGGCAACACTTGAGATTATAAATTTTTTCTATAATCTTTTAGAGAGGGAAAAAGTTGGTGGAGATCAACTTTTGGAGATTATGAAAAGTGTTCCATTTTTTCCCTATCTCTCTCTAAAACTGATAATCCAACTTTTGAATAATTTGATGTGACAAAGGTGCATTTGGTGAGACTTTTGGGAGGTGGGGATTTCAAGGCCATAATCCACCCCCTATTGTGTTGCCAAACGAGACCTTAGACATAAATGGGAGGTGAGATTTAAATTTATAATCTTCATAAATAAAGATAAAGTATCAATTAAACTAAGAGTAATTGGCACAACAATATTCATAATTTTATAGGGAGATATTTTGCAAATTAGTAATGATTTCTGCACTAAATTCGATGCACAAACTCACGTCATTATGCAACATCCCTTCCAACTGACCTAAAAATAGGGTGATATGATCATTTTTGTACAGAAAATGACGTCATGTGTCATATTCATATGGTCTATTTTTTCACGTATTAAATACAGAGCATACTCGATAGGAAAATATATGAATAAAATATCTTATATGATCAAATACTTTATTATATAAATAAAATATTTTATTTAATTATAAAAATAAATTAATAAATTATTTTATAGAAATATAATATTTTATTATAAGAACGAAATATTTGTTATAAGGATAAACTTTTAACAAAACTTAACAAAATATGTCAAACTTATAGCAAACTTAACAAACTATATCGCACAACAAGAAATAAGAATAATATCATTCTTATCTACTCACATACCAAATATACATGAGAATAAAATTATAAATAAAATAATTTAAAATATATTATATTTATTCTCCTCAAATTTTATCTAGATATCTGAGGAGGGTAAAATCGGCTCGACTTAGGTAAGGCCCAATCTCGCCAGGCCCATTCGGGCCCACGATTTACAACACGCCCAAGGGCGCCCAACACCCATGGCCCGTAAAGGCACGGTCCACTACGACTCAACATCGGATTCGACAGCGCAGTAAAGGCTTCGACTTAAACGCAACGGCCGCTGGATGACCCACCGACGACTGAATACTGCCCCCCACGACATCGACCTTAATCCCACTAAGGGCGAGCACGCTCTGCGGGCGTCGTAAGACTCACCAGGGAATCGGCCGACTCCGGGATAACCGTCCCTTAATGGGAAGCTCCCCCTGCGATCACGGAAAACGTTACTCCACGACTGACGTCCTTCCCTGTTAAGGGATGAGCTCCCCCCTCCAGGACAACCCCCTATAAAAGGAGGAAGGATAATTCGTCCAAGAGACGGTGAACTCTACCAAGAAAGGACTACAGAGAAACAAGCGAGCGAGCTACTCACCCTGCTACTAGAGGGGTCACGACTGTTCAGTTATTGAGAGAGAATCTCTCTCGTACGACCTTACCACCCGACAAGCACTCTCCGGGTGACCACCAATGTCGACGAACACTCGTCCGGAGGACCTACACTTCTCTCAGATCTCTTACTACGACCTCTATTCTCCTCTCTCTCTCCTGCTCTTCTCTATTCTCTACGGGCCTCTTTGATTGAAGAATAAGTTAAGGAGAATAAGCTAGAACGGGTTAAGGTGTTCCAAAAAATAAAGAATATTACTTTGGCCTTATTTGGATTAGCTTATTCTACCTTTTTGCTAGAATAGGTCTAACCCACCTTAACCCACATTTTTGGCCCTTAACCCACCTTTTTGGTGGAATACCTTATTTCTGCAACCAAAGAGGTTAGCGTGAATAAGGTCACCTTAACCCACCTTATCCTTCAATCAAAGAGGCCCTACTTGAATATTTGTTGACTTAACCATCGGAGGGTTGTCCCTTAAGATAACTCCAGAACTTCTGTTGACGCCCTTATCTCTGGTGATTATATACTTTCACGAATGTTAGACGATCTTCTCTAACAAATAAATAAGGAGATCATTTTTCTTTCTTCACAATGTCAAAATAACTGAAAAAATCTCAACGTATGTGGACGTTGGACGTGCGAGGAATGCCGTGTAGTCGTGGCCTGCTCCCCTCATCTTATTTATTTCATGTCCGTACCTACGTTTCTTTTCTTTATTTAGCCGCCATTTTTGCGTAGATATGTATTCACTATTCAGTATTCCTCCCCGAGGGGGTGACGCTGCGTGGGAATCGCCCCCCCACACGCCCCCTCACGCTCTCATCCCTTCACCAACCACACGATTTTTTTTAAATTTTTTATTCCCCTTCGTTCTCCGTGGTTTCTTCTGTCCGGGCCCTCATCGATCCTTTCACTTCCTCTCCGATATTTTTCTTCATTTTTTATTATATAAATTACATGTTTTTTCCCCGGGCTTTCTTTCTCTCCCTCTTTTTTCGTTGGATTCTTTTGATTGGCTTCTACCCCCGGCGGCATACCTTCACGCCGATGTAGTGACGTCACGGATGCGTGCTTTGACCTGACCGCGCTGGATTCTGTGGAGTTCTTCGGGTGTCTCTCCTTCAAGTCTGTCGACTCTGTCCTCTCATTGGCCAAATGATTCCCAAACACAATTTACTAATAACAATGCGACGTCTCTGCCCGTCTCCTTCTCGTAGGCCCACGGCCCATCGGGTCTCCGCAGAATCTACGCAAGATCACTTGGACCCAAGGTAGCTTTGGAAAACAAATAAGAATGAGTGACGTTAGCTACTCGTCCGGATGGATGATCGTTTAGAACGGAATTGATTCACACGAGGTGAGTGCGAGCCAATCACATCTCGACAGGTAACCGTTAGAGACGGATAATAAGAATTACCCAATAAATAAGAATAGATAGTCCTTCCTGCAATTTGCAGAAGCCCACTGGTTTAAGCATACACAATAAATAGTGGAGGTGATCAACTCGGGTGAAGTATTCGACAGGAGAGAGAGGCACGTATTTACTTTGTAACAATGAAATATATATTATATGAGTGAAATTATATATTATAAAATATATATAGAGATTTTTACATAAAAATTATTGTTAAAGGTGAATTTATACAAAAATATTCATGAAAATACATTAGCAAGTATATCATTGTGTTAATTCAAATAATGTATAAATGTCATTTAAACATGATTTTTTTTACAAATTTTTGACACAAAAGTGACATGTCTGTAAATAAAAATTGTAATTTTACACGATTCAGATTTACATAGTGATATGTTTATTAATATATTTTTTAAAATAAATTTTTTATAAATTTTTATTTAACAATAATTTTCATGTAAAAAAACCCATATATATACACACACGCGCACACACGCACACACACACATATATATATATATATATATATTAAAAATAAAAAATGTTTTGGAATGGAATACGAGCCTCATTTCTAAAGCATGTGTTATAAGCTCATATTGCAAGTCCACCGAGGGTCATACTTCCTGCCACCCATAGATTGCAGGTGCGTTATGTTATATTATAAACTCATCTCTCACTAGTCTACCAAGAGATGGTTGGAGAGATGACATGACAACTATACAAATTCACATGATGCATTTAAGAAGAGAAAAAGATATATGTTCATGTTGTATGAAGAAAATTCAATTGTAATAACGAAATATATAGTCTAAGAATAAGGATCATATATATATATATGCAGAGAGAGAGATCGTTATTACATTGTTTTCATTTATACGTTGGTAGAGAGAGCCTAAAAAAATCCACTCATTTAGGCAATTTTGAATATTTTTTTGGGGCAATTGGCGCAGTAATGGCCAGGGATTGGGAGGGGAATTACACGGGCCCGAGTTCAAAACCCCTAAGGGCGAGTTTGATAACGGAGTGGGTTAGGGGCGGATGGTCTACTCGAGATGGCACACTCGACCTCTAATCATAACCGGGGTCTATTAACTCATTCCACCTATTTCTTAAGAATGAGTTAAGGGCGGGTGATCTATTCGGGATGGTCCCACCCAACCCCTAATCTTAATCGGGATCCGTTAACTCATTCCACCTATTTCTTAAGAATGAGTTAATCCACTTTAACCCTATCTGACCCTAGTTAAGAAAAAAAATGTCAAACAAGAAATAACTCACCCGACCCCGATTAACGTATCTTACTCGAGCTTAACCCGTTATCAAATAAGGCCCAATGCCCAAAACCCGACCTCAGATAAAGAGGGACATGTGCGGGTAGATTTGGCTCACCTCTGCGGGGGAGCATAGGATCGAACCTATGACCTCCCCAGGTGGTGAACCACTGTGGGATCGCCGTGTTCACGACAACTTTGAATAATAATGGATTAAAGTCCCCGAGTGGGAAATATTATTGGAGCGTGCACACCCAAGTAAGATAGACATCTTAATGGTGATATATGGCTCCCAGAGGAATACCTAATTAGATCCACCTTTTACTTGGGGATAGATAATATTCCTAAATGATTGATAAGATATATGACCATTGGAAGATGGGCGCCAAATAAAGAAAAAAGAAACATTGTGGCCATCAAGTTGTTGGCTGCACCTGTGAACAAATTGTTGAACATCCATGGACAAATAATAGTTGATGCGATCTACATAACAAAAGCAATCACATGCAACTCAACTTGTCTCCTACTATGAGAATGAATACAAGATTTTTAAAAGAAGTTTTGCATATAAGCCACTATTGGAATGAAAATTATAGAATAATTACTGTTGTATTTGAATTTGTATACACCGTCGAGAAGCCCACTCTGTAACTGGTTATCCAGAGGTTTTTGTCGGTCAGTACTTGCCGGAATTCGTCTCCTTGCGTTCCGATTATGCTGCAATTTTTCAATTAATAAGCTCTTGGGACCATAATCCGTGCCTTTACTCTGCTTGGTACAATACACATTACAAACACACATATTTCTAATCAAAGTTCGTATATTTTGTTAGTACGATATGATACGATATTGCGTTATAGTGTGTCAAAATTAAAGAATTATTTAATACATATATATCATAATAAAATATGATAAAAAATTATGTGTAATTCGGTTGATTAGTGTATATGTTAGTTATGTATACGATGTCTTTAGGATTAGAATCTCACATTTGTCATGTTTTTGACTTGTTTTTATTAAAGAACAATGAAAAAATCAATAAAATGATGGCCAATTTATTTATTAAGAGATATTAATCATAATATTTAATATTTAATATTTAAAAAATATGTGTGTACTATACGGATTGTGTATCACACATCAATTTTATCAGTCTCTAGTTGATATTGTTGTAATTTAGGCATAGTCCTTGGGCAATAGTCCCGTATTGGTTAAATGAGTTGTGGTTCATGTGTTTATGACCCTGGGCCTGTGTATCTCAACATCGTGATTTTGTAGATTCAACATGGTATCAGAGCATGGTCTTGACCCAACTCCATATATTTCTTATCTTGTCACCTCCACCCAATTAATGTCCACGGCCCATCCTGACCGTGAGGGGGAGTGTTGGAATTTGGGCATAGTCCCTGGGCAATAGTCCCGCATTGGTTAAATTAGTTGTGGTTCATGTGTTTATGACCCTGGACTTATGTATCTCAACATCACGATTTTGTAGATTCAACCGATATGATCTAATACTTAACCCTCGTTTATCTTAAAAAGATAACCCATTTGTCTATGAAAGTAAGTGGGATAAACTATGTGATAAACTAGTCTAAGAGGGATAACCCTCACGTTGTATATCCCTTTATCAAAGAAGGGTGTTCATGTCCTAGATTTGGACTAACAAAATTCGACCCGAAGAAGAAACCACATTTTCAAATTTTGAGAACACAAACTTAGGCTTCACTGTCAATGCTCCTCATGCTTCGATGATAGTGTTGGAATTTGGGCATAGTCCTTGGGCAATAGTCCCGTATTGGTTAGTTGTGGTTCGTGTGCTTATGACTCTGGGCATGTGTATCTCAACACCGCGGTTTTGTGGATTCAACATGGTATCAGAGCATGGTCTTGACCCAACTCCATATATTTCTTATCTCACCACCTCCATCTTCACGGCTCATCTTGACCGTGAGGGGGAGTGTTGGAATTTGGACATAGTCCCTGGGCAATAGTCCCGTATTGGTTAAATGAGTTATGATTCGTGTGCTTATGACTCTGGGCCTGTGTATCTCAACACCGCGATTTTGTGGATTCAACAGATGGACGCCTGGGAAGAAGATTTCTGAAATTCGAGCAGCAAGCAAGCCCAGAAGTAAGGACACAAGAATGGGCAACAAGCAAGACACAACCTCATGCTCAAGTATCTATCAAACAAACTAAAAACCAAATAAAGCAGAATAGAGAAGGCGCAAGAAAAAAATGGAGATGGCTTCATACATTGGCTTCCATATCCTCCAGCTTGCTCATTTTCGCAAACATGTTGCTGTAGAATTTGACCTCTTTCTGATGGGGACATCGAAGCAAGACCGTCCACCTTTTGTTTACATTTATGTCCTTTCATATTTGTATGTATACCCTTGTGTTATATGGGTACGCAATTGTAAGTCTTAGTGGGTTTTTGTGCAAATGTGTAGTAGGTCCAGCTAGGGGGCCCTCCCTCCTTTCCCATTGGTCCACCTAAACTATGTGGGGTTGGTCAACCATCCTAGGTGGCCATCTAGAATGTTTGAATGCAAATTGACCACATGGGAGACAAGTGGATTAAATTTTCAAAGGTAGGTTACCTACCTTTTTCCTACCATGTTCCCCATGGTCAAGGGGGCGCCCCCCCCGTTAGATCTAATTAGGATTTTTTTATTTTATTTGAAACATTTAATATTCTCTAAACCCTAGATCTAAGGTCATTTTTGGTCTTTTGTCATTTACTATATATGCTTTTATTTTTTCATTTGGAACAATTAATGAAGAGAAAATATTGGCGAATTGCCAAGAGAGCTCCAAGGAGCCTGGTGCGCCCCCCTCCCTCTCCCTCTGGAATTCCTTCTCCCTCCTCTGTATTTCAGGGTTGTGACCCTTCTATCTTAGCCCCTCCACATCTAATTTCATTCTGTGCCGCCGCCGCCGCCATTCGTGCCGCCATCGAGCCGCCACGAGCAACCGTCGGAAGTTCTGTCCAGGTTCTATTTTTCATGACAGAAGGCCACTCCGAGAATTTTAGATCTCAATTCACTCATCTAATGGAGCTGATATTTTCAGAGTACGTTCTAGGGTCCATCATAACCCTCCAAAAAATTGAAAAAAAATTATAGCCCCATTTTATAATTTTCCATTTTTGTGCATCTCCACCCACCAGTTCTGCCTTTCGTTTAGATTCAGTCACATCCACCCTGAGTTTCACCTTCTTGGTCCGATTTTTGATTTTTTATGGAACCCCCCAAATTACTGAAGGTTCTTCCCACCATCCCCTCCACCAAAGAATTTTCGTGGAATTTCCACAGGTCTCCACCTATTTTCTAAAATTCACTTTCAAATCTCTCTACAGTTCTGCCCACCTCTGTCCAGATCCGACCACTCGCCAGTCTAAAATACTTTTCTCCACCCAAATCTCAACAAAACCTTTCACAAAAATTATTACCGTTTTCCTCTCTTTCCCCTCCACAACTTTCATGAAGAGATCAAGGTCTGAATCTGAGGTCTACTCTGCGGTCAAAGGCAGTTCTCAGGAAACTTCCCTGCTGCCCTAAGATTTCGGGCACAGTCCAGTAGCAGCTTCAAAAATAGATTAAGGTCAGATCCGTGCAGATCTAGTTTGTTTCTCTAGCCCTAGGTTGGAGTCCTTTGAAAGTACTTTCCAACGGTACCTTTTGGCCTCGATCCGACATCAGGATTGATCGCAGCAGCCGATTTCGCCGGATCGCATGCCGGAAAACAGAACATGCAGGTCCGTGGGCAGCAACTCCAAAGTGTGGAGATCGGAGCCGACCGGCCGACCGGTGTTTCCGGTCGACCGCCATCTAGGGAGGCGCGCCACCAGGGGTCTCCATCATAGTGGGACCCACCCCAGTAGACCCGGAGGGCAGCGCCACCCGTGGGCCCCACAGGCCCGTAGAACACGCCGTCCGAACCGCGTCGGCGTGGTGATCCAGTGCAGCCCGTCAACCCGAGATCGATCCTCCCGGGCCCACTTGTGTAGCCCTTTGCCTCCCTGCGTGGAGTGGGCGATATTTCATTGTTGTAATTTGATTCATTACTGTTACCGGGAGTTACCGAATTCGGCCGGGAAGTCTTCCCCACGCCGAGAGCGTGGAGGTATCGTGTTCTCTCCCTTGCTCGGCACTTTACTTTATTCCATATGTGCTTATTTATGCCGCTGCTAGAGAGCATGGTAGGATCGTAGCCCGCTTTACTTGTTATATCACTGCTACTGCGAGAGAGAGCGTGACCGTCTCATGACTCGATCCGGGCACAAGAGAGAGTTGACCACCCTAGCTCTTTGTCGGTTTCTCAACCGCGCACGTCCGACGCTTCCCTCATTAGGGACGATCGCGAGCTTGCTTAGAGTCCGAGGATCGCATATCCATTTGGAATCGAGTCACGTGTCCATCCCGCATCACTTTCTTGTTGTACTCTTTCACCTTCTCGCATTCCAATATCACATCCCTGAATGAAAGATGCAGCAGGACTAGAGGCAAGGTGGCAATTGAAGTGGGAAGGCTCAAGTAACAGTATGTACAACATTAGTCTGCTAGTGACACGCCTGTTGTCTGGGTCAATCTCTAGTGCTGTCTTAATGTCAAGCTAGGCCAAATCCAGGTCGGCAAGCTGGAATGCTGGATGTATGCTTGAGCCCTCCTGAAAAGAGCTTTCACATTTCTGCCCTCAATCTCCAGAACCTACAATTTCGGAATCACAAACATGTATGTATCAATATTCGCCATTTCTCCTACTAACTGTGAAAAATTTTAATTGATCAAGATTTATCGTGCCTCAGTGCAGAGTTTCTCGATCTGTTTGTAATCCTTCAGCTTGCAAGCTGCGTTGCTCGGGTTACATGTGACCTTCAGCACCTTGGACTGAATTTTCTCTTCACACATAAAAACTAAAACTAAGGTTGGATGACTTATTCGAGCCAAATGAGTCAAATAAGCTAACTCCACCCCGATTAGTCATCGAGCCAAATGAGTCAAATAAGTCATCCAACCCTAGTTTTAGTTTTTATGTGTGAGAGATGTGCATGTAGCGGGGTGGAGTTAGCTTATTTGACTCATTTGGCTCGAATAAGTCATCCAACCCTAGTTTTAGTTTTTATGTGTGAGCGATGTGCATGGACTTAGATGCTCTCTTTCATTGTTGGTTAAGCTACTCTAACCGGATATCAAATAGGCTATACTCGATGAACTTTGCCGCCTGAAATTTTAATACGGATGGCAACCGAGGAAAAGGACCAAGCTTAGCATTTACAGAGACCAAGCTTACAACCAAAATCTGCGCAGAACCTTACCTTCTCGTATCTCTTGGAAGCCTTTGCATATTTCCCTAGTTTAAAAAACACATTCCCTTCTTCCTTCTTTTTACCTGTAGCCTCTATTTTCTCGGCAGTCTTCAGATCCCATGATTCTTTCTCCTGAAGAACAGAACACAAATTGAGAGTTGTCACAATCTTTGATTTCAAAGATAAACTATACAAAACATCAAAATTGTCTGACCGTTTGGGGGGAGCAGGAAAACAAATACCAAACTTCACAAATGAGACCATTTCAACCTCAATTATACGGTTGAATTGGGCGGGACAACAGCAAGATGTTGCTTTGACTCAGATGAAGAGAAGGCATATTCTGGTGATATTGTCACCAGGGCAATCTCACCCTTCTTCATTGTCAACACAGCCTTGTCTAATCCTTCAGGCCCTCTTTGTTAATAGGTTAGGATAAGGACGAATGGCACATCCTACCACTTTTCTTAAGTAGGCTCAAGTAGGTGGTTCGACCCCATTCCTTCGAATGAGTTGTTCCACCATTTCCTCACATTTGTGATGGCTTTACCCCGTGCTTGCAATACCCACCAAAGTCAGTTACTGCAAAATCGACGAACAAGCCTGATGTGACACAATCTAGGACTTAACAAGCAAGCACAATTTGCATTCAAGACGGACCGATTATGGCGGCCACTCACCCGACTCTCACCCAACCCCGGGGTAACTTGGCGATGCCAAGTGGAGAATGTGAGGGCTGGGCCCTTGCTAGTAGAGGGCCAGCAAGGCCAAGGTTTGCTCCCAAGGGTATGGAGGCCCAATTCAATGGGGCCGACGAAGTGCCGAGGACACCGGTTACACTCTTCCCCACGGTGATCACTCAAAGCAACGGGACTTGAGGGACCGAGCACTCACTCTCACGGCCAGCGGAGCTATGAACTAATATTGAAAGAACAAGCACGAAATTAGAGCCAGGTTGGAGCACTTACTCGATCGGTTTGAAGAAACCAGTCCCGCTTGGAGACGTGGGCGAGCGGGGAAGCGTGGGTTCCCCACACGCCGCGCCGGGGTAGCTTGCCATGTTTAAACACTTACAACACTACGCCTCTTGCATGAGGGGGATCTTGGGGTGGGGGTTAACTGTTAATACATCCAAAACTACCTCCACACAGGGAGGGGCCTTCAGCCGGCCAAGCAAGAGGGGGAAAATCGAGCTAGAAGCAAAGAAAGGGAGCCGATGCCGATTCTGACCACTCTCTGCGCTTCAGGACAGGTGGTTGGTTATCTTGACGCTGCGGCCACTCCAGATTTTTGTTGATGACGAAACCAGTTGAAAATTCTTTGTAGCCGGATCAGCATGACGCCAGAATTTTTCTGATTTCTTTGGTCACCGGTGGGTGGTCGGGCAGAGGCTCAAATAGGGAGGCAGGCATGCAGTTCTGACTGCTTCAGGTTCACAACAGAAGGAAGAAAAGGTTGCCACAAGAGCTCCAGAGCTCAGAATCAGGTGCCGCCGGAGTTGTCAGAACCGTAGATGAGTCCTCTTCGAAACAAGAACAATGGGAATGCCAAATGTTGTCGGAGTAGACTGCTAGAACTCGGACAATGAGGGGGGGTCGGAGCAGATTGATAGGAAGCAGAACCGCGCACCAGGAGGAAGAAAATGAGAATTCTTGATTCCGGGCACCAAACAGAGCTCCGCTTCTTGATTCTGGAAGTAGACTTGTCGAAGAAGATCCCGGACAAGCCTCGCCTCCAGATCTTCAAGAGAGTGGTCGTGGTAGCTTCTGGAGTTAGCTTCAGGTTGCTCTTCAGGGAGGAGATGCGCAGTCGGGGAAGATCGACTGCAAAGGATGGCCCCGAACTCAGAACGTGATGAGACCACCACCGCTGTGAAGTCGACTGGGAGACGCTTCCAACAGTACCTCTTGGGCCTTCAGATTCGCTGGGAAGTGGACGGGGTCGACTCTGCAAGCTGCTGCTCCACTTGCCGTTTAGGGCTGCGAGCTGCTCTTTCGGTGTGGCTTCCAAGGACCAAGAAAGAGAAAGAAGAAGTGATTGAGTGGTGAAGGGGAGGTGAAGAATGGTGGAAGGGAAGTGTGGGGGAGGTGTTGAGGGAGGCTAGGGGTGGTGGGGAAGCTGTAGAAGGGGGAGGGAGCAGGTGCTTGTGGGTCTCTCAAAGGTGGAGGGAGAGTGAGGGATGTGAGAGATGCTCAAGGTAGATGAAATGGAGGGAAGGGGAGAGGGGGGCGACCTGCTCTAAGGGGGAGGGGAGTTGGGCGCCCTTGGGCTAGAGAGGGAAGGGAAATTTTAAATTCAAAAGGCCTAGGGAGGTGAAGGGTTACATGGGGGAGAGGGAAAAGTGTTTGGGAAAGGGATGGGGCGGTTGGAGGGTGGAGTGGGGATTGGGGGGTTCTCCCTTGGAACTAGGGGGGTGGAGTAAAGAGGGTTGTGGGGAAGGGGAGTGGTCTTAATGGGGTAGGTGGGAGAGAGGTGGTTGGGAAGAGGAGGAGAGAGAGTAGGGGGCGAACCCCTTAGAGAGAGAGAGAGAGAGAGAAGGTTGGGTGGAGATTCTCTCCCCTAGGATTTCTCACCCACTATTGGATTCACTCCACTAGGAGTATGAAATTTGGACTCTCAAAGGATAATTCTTCATTCATTCATTAATTCAAAATGAGGGGAATGGGGTCCTATATATAGGCAACCCACATTTTACAAAAAGACCCTGACATTTGACTCAATGACAAATAACCAAGGAAAGGGGGGGGGGCCCATGGGCCTAGCCCAATGAATTGGGCCCAAAACTAATCTAATGAGCCTAATGACACACAAACTTAGGGGAATAAGCAAAAGATCTAGGGACATGACTCAAATAAAATGAAAATTATATCAAATGACTCAAATAGAAAGCAGAAAATAGATAATTGGGCCTTTATAGAGAGAGGCCCGAACTCAAATGACACCGGAGTGTGAAGAAGACCCGAGCCAAAGGGAGTCACGGGTGATGCCTGCATCAAATCCCCTCGGCTGCGAAGAGCTCGACTCCGTCGAGTAGGGGCCCATCTGGCTGTGATACTGCTCGAGAAGGTCGGGATCCAGCTGCTGGAGATCCTCCCGACTCACCCACGAATCCTCCGAAGGAAATCGATCCTTCCACCTGACGAGATAGTGCTCGTATACCTTGCTCCGGGTGGTAGTGACATGTTCATCCAATATTCGTTCAATGCGCTCACGCTGGGCTCTCTTGGCTGGTGGTCTCTCCTCACGGGTGGGTACTCTCTCAACGGAAGGAATATGCTCAATATCCTCACTGGGTAGCATCGTGGGTCCCTTATATGGCACTAGGTCGGCTACATTGAATGTGGGACTTACTCCATACTCCTCGGGGAGATCTAACACATAGGCATTAGCGCCAATGCGTCTCAGGACCTGGAAGGGACCAGCCCCACGTGGCCTCAATTTGGAGATGGCTCCCGGGGAGAGCCTCTATGTCCTTACCATCACAAAGTCACCCACATGGAATTCTTGGTGACGCCGATGAGAGTCGGCCAGCCTTTTATAAGTCTCATTCTTTTTGCTGATGTGCTTGCGGATCTCTTCATGCAGTTCTCTAATATGTTGTGCAAAAGACTCGGCTGAAATGGACACTCTAGCATGCGGGGGAAGGGGAATGAGATCGGAAGATTTTCTTGGTTTGTACCCATGCACAGCTTCGAATGGACTCACCCCTAAGGACTTATTGATGGAGTTGTTATATGCAAATTCGGCCTGTGGTAAGATGAGATCCTGATTCTCGAGACGATCCTCAACAAGACACCTAAGAAGGTTCCCTAGACTCCGATTGACAACTTCGGTTTGGCCATCAGTTTGAGGGTGGTAGGCTGTGGAGAATTTGAGGAGGGTACCCATCAAGTGCCAAAGAGTCTTCCAAAAATAGCTAGTGAACTTGACATCCCTATCGGAGACTATGGTCTTGGGTAACCCATGGAGACGAACAACCTCATCAAAGAACAATCGGGCCACATGGGAAGCATCGGAGGTTTTGGAACATGGGATAAAGTGGGCCATCTTAGAAAATCTGTCAACTACCACATAGATTGAGTCATGCTTTCTTTGAGTCTTGGGTAGTCCTAGCACAAAGTCCATGCTTAAGTCTTGCCATGGACGGTCGGGGATGGGGAGTGGAGTATATAGGCCAGTGTTCTGCTTCACCTGTTTGGCCGAAGCACATGTGCGGCATTGACCTACTATCTTGCCCACGTCTCTTTTGAGACTTGGCCAATAAAACTGACCCTCAACTAGAGCAATGGTTTTGTGAACCCCAAAATGACCAGCTAATCCTCCTGCATGTAATTCCCAAACTAAGAAATCACGGAGTGAGGTCCGTGGAATGCAAAGCTTTGGTCCCTTGAAGAGGAACCCATCCTCTAAGACAAATCTCTCATGTTCCTTGCTAGAATGGGAGGCCAAGGTGGTATAGATGTGCCCAAAGTCAGGGTAGCCAGGGTACTCATCCTTGAGCCTATCAAATCCGGTCACTTCCACTTGGATAGTGGATAACAAAGAGACTCTCCTACTAAGGGCATCCGCCGCTCGATTCTCACTTCCCGCTTTGTGTTTAATAACAAAAGTGTAGGATTAGATGAACTCAACCCATCGGGCATGTCGGGCATTCAACTTTTGTTGGGAGTTGAGGTATTTAAGGGCCTCATGGTCAGAAAAGATGACAAACTCTTTGGGCAACAAGTAGTGCCTCCAATGTCGGAGGGACTGAACCACGGAATATAACTCTTTGTCATAAGTGGAGTATCTTGTCCTAGCATCACATAACTTCTCACTGAAGAAGGCTACCGGGTGTCCCTCTTGGCTAAGAATCCCTCCTATTCCTATCCCGGATGCGTCACATGTGACTTCAAAGACTTTCGAGAAATCGGGTAGGCATAGGACCGGGACTTGGGTCATCTTCTCCTTAAGTTCTTGGAAGGCTTTAGAGACTGATTTGGTCCACACAAAAGTCCCCTTCTTGAGACAGTCGGTGATAGGGGCAGTGATAGTGCTAAATCCCCGAATAAACCTTCTATAAAAGGTGGCCAACCCATGAAAACTTCGGACCTCATGAAGAGTGTGGGGTTCCGGACAATCTAGAATAGTTTAGATCTTCTCGGGGTCCATGAAGACACCTTTGGTGGATACCACAAATCCTAGGAAAGTGACGGATGTGGTCAAGAAGTGACATTTGCCTCGGTTGGTAAATAGGCTCTCATGTCGTAGGACGGTGCAAACTTGCCTAAGGTGGTCAAGGTGGGCCTCTTGGGATTGACTATATATGAGGATGTCATCAAAGTAGACCACTAGAAAGACCCCAATGAAAGGCCTAAGGACCTCCGTCATGAGACGCATGAAAGTACTTGGGGCATTTGAGAGCCCAAAAGGCATGACCAACCATTCATACAAGCCATCCTTGGTCTTGAAGGCCATTTTCCACTCATCTCCGGGCCTAATTCTAACTTGGTGGTAGCCACTCTTAAGATCAATCTTGAAGAAGATAGTGACTCCCGCTAGCATGTCTAGCATGTCATCAATCCTAGGGATGGGGAACCTATACTTGACGGTGATCTTATTAATGGCCCGACTATCCACACACATCCGCCATGATCCATCCTTCTTGGGAGTGAGAAGGGCCGGTACGGCACATGGGCTTTTGCTAATGCGGATGAAACCCTTCCTAATGAGTTCATCTATTTGCCTCCGAAGTTCGGCATGTTCCGTGGGGTTGAGGCGGTAATGAAGAAGGTTGGGAAGGGTGGCTCCCGGAACTAAATCAATTGCGTGTTGCACATCACGCATGGGAGGGAGTTGGTCCGCGAGTTCTTCCGAAAACACATCATGAAATTCTTCTAGGAGATGCCGGACTTCTATGGGATGGGGGTTGGAGGGGGTGGACTCTCCTAGGCAAATGACTACTGCACATAGAGGTGTCCCTTGAGCTATCTCCTCCTGAAGCTCTCTTTTGGTGAGGAGGTGAAGACCCTTAGTCATTCCCAAAGTCTTATCTTGTTTGGGGTTTTGGGAGAGAGGTTGGGTTGGTGGGGTGGAGTTCCCCATGACTTGAGATTCGGTGGAGTGTTGACCTTGAGGGGGTGGGCTTTTCTTAGGCAAGGGATGTGGTGGGGAGGGATTAAGACGGATGCTCTTTAACTCATGCTCAAAGGTGCATGTGTTGGTCTTACCCAAAATAGTGGCATCCACATCATAAAGCCACGGTCTCCGTAGTAGGATGCTATCTACTTCCATGGGGATAACATCACACCATATTTGGCCATGGTAGGAAGAAAATGTGAGGGGCACAAGTGTGGCGACCGGGATCCCGGATACCAGGTATACTCGGTAGGACTACCGAATACACGTGATACCACTTGGAACCCGCAAGGCCTCCCAAGAGCGGTAAAGCTCCGAAGGGAAAAAGGATTGTCGTGTAGTACATTGAACTGACAGATATAACAGCAAGCAATTTAAATTTTGTCAGAACGGGATGCTAAAGTAGCAGAAATAAAATTACATTTTTATTAACAGATTTTAGACAATTATATACCAGAGTCAAGTCCAAAGCTAAAGACAACAGTCTAGCAGTACAGTCAACAGAAAGAAAAGACATACCGAGAAGTCGGGGGAAGCCCGACGGAGGTACCAGCTGGCGGCTACGACTCGAACTCCAGGACCCGCGGAAGCAGAACGAACACATCACCCCACCTGAAAGGCAGGGGTGAGCCTCGTGTCACGGGCTCAGTAGGGGTCACGCGGATCCCCACTGAAAAATGCGCAGTAACACGGAACAACAGGAACAGCAGCAGGAAACAGCACTAGAAAGCTGTAAAAGAAAGGGAAGCAGGAATAGGGAACAGGTAAGGACGAGGGGAATAACCCGAACATGCAAGCATGCCTAGAAAGGGAAAGAGGAGTAGGGAGCAGCAAGGAAGAGGGGAAGCCAAACAAAACACCCCAACCTACACCTACAACATGCATGCAAAAGAAAGTCTAGAAAAGACCTAGACATGCACAGACAACAAGACCGGAGCGTCGTGCACAGGACAGGACACAGACCTCGAGTACAGCCACAGAAAGGCCAACCCGGACAGGTCACAACAAACACCACAAGTGTCTCGACTAACCGCTGCGTACCACCGACGCGAGCACGGCCGAGTCGCAGACCCACGCGGAACCACAAGTACAAGTACTAGTTAGGGTCACGCCCGTCGGCGTCAGTCCTCAGCCCCCGACCACGTGTGCACACACTGGCTCCTGCCTAGAGCCAGGCCTCTAGCTAGTTTTCTACCCCCGTAGGACGCTATGGTAACCGCAGGAGCCGACGGAAACTAGCTTACAAACCAGATATCGGGGTCACCCCTCGACTGCTGCACGTCTAGGGCGACATAAGGAAGAAGCTCGAAACGCGGCTCTGAAGTACAGACAGTCAAACATGCACTGTCACCCGTACCTCAAACACCAAAGGCAGCACAGGAAACTGCCGACAGACTCGGAAACGTAGTCATTGCCTTCATAGGAGCATCGACCGATGTCCACGGGGAAAGCGGCCAGACCATGGGAGCAACAGACATCACCCTAACATAGACAGACACTGTAATATCCCGGACCTTTCGGATCCTTCTTCGTGGGTCCCGGATATGGTTTTCGGAGCGTCCAGCTCTGTTGTGTCCGAAATTTCGTTTCGGACATCTTTCGTGTTCGGATCGGCGCGATCCGGAGTCGTTTCGGGGGCCCGGAGGCGTTCCGCGGCTTTTCCGCGTGTGTTTTTCGATTCCCGGTGTGTGTTTCGGCTTTTTCTTCGGAAGCTCGCTGCGGGCGAACCGGGCGGTTCACCCGGGCACGAGTGGTACCGTTGCGATCGGTGCGTTCCGAGGATTCCGGAAATGTATTTCTATTTTTCGGTATTTTTCCGAAAATTCGGATTTTCTATATAATCCCATTTTCTTTTCTTTTTCTTTTCCTCTTTCTCTTTCTTCTTCTTCTTCCTCCTTCCTTCCCCGACCATGGCCACCCTCTCACTCTCTCTCTCTCCCGTTCGAGCGCGGTGACCTCCGTTCCGGCTGCAGACGGCGGCGGTGCGACGGCGCGAGGACGTGGGTGACGTAGTGGCGATCGTGCGGGCATACGGCGAGCGTGGGAAGCGTGGGGAGGCGAGATTCTAACGGCGTTCTTCGCGGCTTCGAGCTCGGATCGGAGCGTTTCGTCGCGGACCGGAGGTAGGGTGACGTTCCTTAGCCTCTTGTCTTCCTTCCCCGTGAGTTTCGGCTCGAGACGAGGTCGAGAGGGGTTTATTTTGAGCCGGGAAGGGTTGATCATGCCGCGGGGTGAGTTCGTCCGATCCATCGTTTTGAGCCCCGATTTCGCGGTTTAAGGGCGTAGGAGCATGCTAGGGGGCTTGGGGGTTCTTCTCTCGCCATTTCCCCCTCCATGGGGCTTGTTTTGAGGCCGATTGGGCGATTCCGGCGGGGTTCGCCGTTTTCGCGCCGGTGAGCGATGTGCGGTCGAACCAGTGACCGCATAACCCTTATGCGGTCCTGTTCGGACCGTTCATCGGCTCGGCGCGCTTTGGCTGGGGCTTGGCGCGCAGTGGGCTTGGACGGTCTATCGTGGGACCGCATATCCTAATGTGCGGCCCCACAGCGACCGCCCAACCCTAGGGTTTTTGACCGTTGGTTGTGACCGTTGTGCAGTGCACTGGGATGTGCGGCCAGGAGCTGGCCGCATAACCCTTTGTACGGCCAGGTGCTGGCCGTACATTCCCTAGTGCTATGGTTGGATGTGCGGTCTGGTCTTGACCGCACAACCCCTGAACGGCTAAGCCGTAGCCGCTCTTCCCCAAGTGCGGCTAAGGACTAACCGTCCAGGATTTTTATCGTTGGGAGACGAGCGGCCAGGAGCTGACCGTTCCTCACCCACGTGCGGTCAAGAGTTGACCGCACATCTGTTTGAACGGTCCTGTGTTGGCCGTTCATCTGCCGTTTGGACCCTGGGTGGAACGGTCCTGATCTGACCGTTCAAACCCTTGTGCGGTCCCTGTGTGACCGCACATCCCTGAGCGGCCCAGTGTGGACCGTTCAAGGGGACAGGTTGCGTCGGCGTGTCTCTCGTCGTACAGAGTGTACCGGGAGATGTCGTTGTCGGCTTTTGTCACCATGCGACGGGGCCGGTGAGTGGGGTGGTCCCCATGCGTCGTCGGCTGCGGGCGTCGTTTTCCGTGACTCGAGAGTCTACTCCTTCAGTGACCCTCCACTAGTCGTAGCCTACTAGTACGCGTGTGCTAGTCGCACCAGGGAGTGGTGTACGGGCCGACCTTTAGAGACGGTTTGTGGACCGGTTACCGTTGGGCCCCACGTCTTGCAGCCAGAGTCCGGCTGAGGGGAAAACCGGTCAGAGGGCCAGACCAGGGACGCGCGGTCTGTGTGTGCACACGTGGTTGGGGGCGGTTGGACCCACGTCGACGGGCGTGACCCCAGCTAGTCACTTGTTCGTGGTTACTTGTTCGGTGTTTGCGCCTCGGGTAGGACCTACCACGTCAGGCGGTTCACCTGCGGCGCGGTGTCAGACGTCAGGGGACGCTACCGGCTGTGCTTCTAGTGGGTGGTACTCCTGTCGAGTACGGAGTGACAGACTGTCAGTCGTGTGTTTCCGACCTTCGGATTTTGGCGGTTCGACCGTTGAGTTTCGGTCTTCTCGTACCATGGCACGTGTGTCGGTTTGCGTGCCGTAGGGTCTAGTTCTGTAGAGTACAGGGCTTTCCTTTCCGAGGTACTCTTCCTCCGCTAGTGTAGTGGTTTCTCATTTTACGAGGTAGGGTTCGAGTGATCCCTACTGAGTCTTGTTCCGAGACTCATTCCCTGCGTGTTTTTACCGCGTTTCAGGTGAGGCGCCACCTTCGGGGAGCGCGTCTGGAGCGCAGCGTGGTGCGGGTGCCCAGAGGTAGTGCCAGAGGTCAGAGCCGGGGGATGCCCCGTGTAGCTGTACTTTTCTTCCTTGTCACTGTACTAGTCGTGGACTGTTGTTATTGTTATTTTATATTGTGGACCATGTAAAATGTTAATTTATTTCCTGCTTAATATTATAACTGTTTAATTTCTGTAATTATTTGTGATACTTGTGTAGTCTCCACACCATCCTTTTAACCCTTCCGAGCCTTCGGGTTCGTGGGTGGCGGTGCGAGTCTCGGGTTATCGGGCCTTCCCGGTAATCGGATTCTCGGGTCGTTACAGCTGGTATCAGAGCGCGGTTGTGGAATTACATGAGAATCATAGGTAATTGTAGTGGTCCACTAGTCCACAACGATGATGTACAGGTGACGCTGGCATTGGGCATCGTGCGTTTTTATTGACCTTGCCGTTTTCGTGTTTTCTGTCTTTTGCTTCAGGAGCGAGTATGGCGCCGAGGAGGAGTTCTCGCTCTCAGCAGGGGCAGTCGGCTGGAGGTCAGGAGATCCAGCAGGGGGTCCAGAGGGACCAGGAGGAGCATAGCAGAGCGCCACCGGGGGCTACCGAGGCCGCGGATACTGCGAGAGCTCCGGGGGCCGAGGATTTCTTCCGTGGCATGTATCAGCTTATGTCTCAGCAGTTCGGCGGAGAGGCTGGTGAGGGCTCGTCAGCCAGGGGTGGGCCAGGCCGAGCGGTGAGGGACTTCATGCAGTTCCATCCACCTTACTTTAGCGGCCAGGCAGACCCTGATGCGGCTCGTGATTGGCTCGATGAGATGGAGCGGGTGTTCAGTTCTGCGAAGAGTGCTGCCGAGGACAGAGTGGTGTTGGCCTACAACCAGTTGCAGGGTACGGCTCGGAGGTGGTGGTCTTCCGAGTGGAAGACGTCCTTTCAGCTTCGTCCACTTGAGCAGATCGAGTGGGATGACTTTGTCAGTGCTTTCGAGCGTACGTACTGTCCAGATGTTGTTGCTACGCAGCGGATGCGGGAGTTTCTGGAGCTGGTGCAGGGCGACATGTCCGTGTTGCAGTACAGGGCCCGATTTGTCGAGCTGGGTCGGTATGCACCTCACATCATGGAGCATGAGAGGGTGAGGACCGCGCAGTTTGTGCAGGGCTTGAGACTGGAGCTGAGGCACCATTTGATCGCGAATGGGGCCACTGATCTAGAGACAGCGTCTCGTGTTGCGATTTCCCTGGAGATGGATATGCAGAGGACCCGAGGACCGATCAGCCAGGGGCAGTCCTTGTCAGGTCGCAGCCAGCAGTCGGCTACCCAGCAGCAGGGTTTCTTCCAGCATGCGTCGGGTGGTTCAGGAGTACCGGCATCGGCAGCTTCGGTGACAGGATCTGCGTCCTTCGGCTCGAAGGTCAAGAAGTTCTTCAAGAGAGGGTTCGGCAAGAAGAAGTCCAGGGATCAGGGGCAGGCTTCGTCGGGCAGTGTACAGCAGCCGATTCCTTTGCAGCGTCAGGGATCAGGGGGTGGATCGCGAGGATCTTGTCCATGGTGTGGTGGTACCCACCCAGGCAGGCAGTGCACGGCACCGATCGTCTGTTTTCGGTGTGACCAGCCAGGGCATATGGCGCGTGACTGTCCTCAGAGGCCGCCGCAGCAGCAGGTTCCCCAGCAGCAGAGGCAGCAGCAGCAGCAGGGACAGTATCCGCCGCTACCCAGGTCAGCCAGCGTGGGAGGCAGGCAGAGGGCTCGAGGCCAGATCACGCACTTGACCAGGGCAGAGGCAGTGGCGTCGCAGCTCGTGGAAGGTACCGTTCAGATTTTGGGTTGTGCGGCTCGGGTTTTGTTCGATTCTGGCGCGTCTCATTCGTTTATTTCGGAGGATTTTGCGTCGAGCGTCGAGGAGCCGGTGACCCAGTTGTCCTGTGATTTGGCAGTGGAGTTGCCTTCGGGTGATTTTATGATCACTCCGTATTGCTTCGACCAGGTTCCGGTTTGGATCGATGGGCGGAGTATGCCAGGCAGGTTGTATGCGTTGCAGCTTCGGGATTACGATGTGATTCTAGGCATGGATTGGCTCGAGACTCATGGAGCGGTGGTGGATTGTGGGATGAAGAGGGTCTACTTCCAGCATCCGAGCAAGCGGACCTTCTATTTCCAAGGTATCCGTTCCACCTCTTCTCGATTCCTTATCTCTGCTATTCGAGCCCGTCGATTGCTTGATTCCGGTTGTCAGGGTTTTCTCGCGTCAGTGGTTGTGTCTGACCGGATGGAGCCGGATGTCGAGGACATTGCGGTGGTGTGCGAGTTTCCCGACGTTTTTCCCGAGGAGTTGCCTGGATTACCTCCCCAGCGGGAGATCGATTTCGTGATCGAGGTTGTGCCTGGTACGGGACCTTTGGCGAAGGCTCCCTACCGTATGGCCCCCGCTGAGTTAAGGGAGTTGAGGGCGCAGTTGCAGGAACTGTTGGCCAAGGGGTACATTCGTCCGAGTTTTTCCCCTTGGGGTGCGCCCGTGTTGTTTGTGAAGAAGAAGGACGGTAGTCTGCGCTTGTGCATTGACTATCGGCAGCTGAATGAAGTGACCATTAAGAACAAGTATCCGTTGCCGCGGATTGATGACTTGTTCGACCAGCTTCAGTCTGCGCGAGTGTTCTCGCGGATTGATTTACGATCCGGTTACTATCAGCTGAGGATTCGCGAGTCCGACGTGGAGAAGACTGCATTCAGTACGAGGTACGGGCATTATGAGTTTTTGGTGATGCCGTTTGGGCTCACCAATGCCCCAGCAGCCTTCATGGACTTGATGCAGAGGGTGTTTCATCCGTATTTGGACCAGTTCGTGGTCATTTTCGTAGATGACATCCTTGTTTATTCGCAGTCTGCCGAGGAGCACGCGTACCATTTGGGTGTGGTGCTGCAGACGTTGCGAGATCACCAGTTATATGCGAAGCTCAGCAAGTGCGAGTTTTGGCTCAGCGAGGTGCACTTTCTGGGGCACGTGATTTCTGGTGATGGCATTTCCGTGGATCCCGCCAAGGTCGAGGCAGTGATGCAGTGGCCGAGGCCGAGGTCGGTGACGGAGATCCGGAGTTTCTTGGGGCTTGCGGGATATTATCGCCGGTTTATCCAGGATTTTTCCCGCATTGCGACCCCGATGACTAGGCTCACGCGGAAGGATGTGCCTTTCGTTTGGTCCGAGGAGTGTGAGCAGAGCTTCAGCGAACTGAAGAGGTTGCTCACCTCGGCTCCGGTGTTGGTTTTACCTTCTGGATCGGGAGGTTTCGTGGTGTGTACAGATGCTTCCGGCGTTGGACTGGGTGCTGTTTTGATGCAGCATGGTAGAGTGGTGGCTTATGCATCTCGGCAGCTAAAGCCCCACGAGGAGAACTACCCTACCCATGACCTTGAGTTGGCGGCGGTGATCTTCGCGCTGAAGATCTGGAGGCATTATCTGTACGGCGAGAAGTTCGAGGTGTTCACTGACCATCAGAGTTTGAGGTACGTGTTCTCGCAGAGGGACCTGAACCTCAGGCAAAGGCGTTGGATGGAGTTCATGAAGGACTATGACTTCACCCTGTCTTATCAGCCGGGCAGGATGAATGTCGTCGCCGATGCCTTGAGTCGGAAGGTTGCGGTCAGTGCCTTGATGTTGAGAAGGTGGAGGCTCTGGGAACAAGTGCCCGAGGTATCTTTCAGGCTCAAGATTCCCCAGGAGCCAGGGTTGGCAGTGCTTGCGAGTCTGACTGTCACTCCTGCTATCCGTCGTCAGGTGACAGAGGCTCAGCATGCGGACCCTGAGTTGCCCCGGATTCTGGCGATGGCTGATGGGGAGCTCGGCGAGGACGGTGCTGCGAGGTTTCGTGGCAGGCTGTACGTCCCAGCGAGGAGCAGGTTCGTCGTGCGGTGTTACGCGAGGCTCATGGGAGCAGGTACACTGTGCACCCGGGTGCGACGAAGATGTATCGGAACTTGCGGAGGCAGTTCTGGTGGCCTGGCATGAAGAGAGATGTCGCAGAGTTTGTGGCCAGGTGCCTGATCTGTCAGCAGGTGAAGGCGGAGCATCAGCGACCAGGAGGTACTCTCCAGCCCTTGGATGTTCCTGCTTGGAAGTGGGACCATGTGACCACGGATTTCGTGGTGGGATTGCCGAGGACCCCGAGTGGGCAGGACAGTATTTGGTTGCTGGTGGATCGGCTGACGAAGGTGACTCGGTTGTTACCGGTCAAGGTCAGCTGGAGCGTGTCTAAGTTGGCTCGTTTGTATGTGGAGCGGATCGTTCCGTTGCATGGGATTCCCATTTCGATCGTGTCGGATCGGGATCCGCGCTTCACTTCTGGATTCTGGAGGAGTTTCCAGCGAGCTCTTGGCACGGAGTTGGCGTTTAGTTCGGCGTATCATCCTCAGTCAGATGGTCAGTCTGAGAGGACCATTCAGACTTTGGAGGACATGCTGAGATCCTGCTGCCTGGAGTGGCAGGGGAGTTGGATTCATCACCTACCGTTGGTGGAGTTTGCCTATAACAATAGCTATCATTCGAGCATTGGCATGGCTCCTTATGAGGCATTATATGGGCGTCCTTGTCGGACTCCACTTGATTGGTTTGAGGTGGGTGAGCGTGTTTTGACGGGACCGGAATTGGTGCAGCAATGTGTGGATGTTGCGCACCTGGTTCGTCAGAACATGGTGGCGGCCCAGAGTCGGCAGAAGAGCTATGCTGACCGTAGGAGGCAGCCCCTCGAGTTCGCCGTGGGCGATCATGTGTTCTTGAGAGTTTCTCCGATGAAGGGGGTGATGCGTTTTGGACGGCGTGGGAAGCTGAGTCCCCGCTACATTGGTCCTTTCGCGATTGTGGAGCGCATCGGTGAGGTTGCTTACCGGCTGCAGTTACCTCCTGAGTTGGCGTCGGTGCATGACGTGTTCCACGTCTCGATGTTGCGGAAGTATATGCCCGATGACTCTCATGTGCTTGAGTTTTCCGTTTGGCCTGAGGTGACTCCAGATCTTTCTCTCCCAGAGTTTCCGATCCGCGTGGAGGATAGGCGAGAGCAGCGCCTGCGGAACAAGGTCATTCCCTTGGTAAAGGTCGTGTGGCAGCGACACTCTGGTGGGGAGGCTTCTTGGGAACGTGAGGACGAGATGCGTCAGCAGTTCCCGTATCTGTTTGAGTGAGTCTTCCTCTTCTTTCCCCTTTGGTTGTTCTCAATTTCGAGGACGAAATTCCTTAAGGGGGGAGGGCTGTAATATCTCGGACCTTTCGGATCCTTCTTCGTGGGTCCCGGATCTGGTTTTCGGAGCGTCCGGCTCTGTTCTGTCCAAAATTTCGTTTCGAACATCTTTCGTGTTCGGATCGGCGCGATCCGGAGTCGTTTCGGAGGCCCGGAGGCGTTCCGCGGCTTTTCCGCGTGTGTTTTCCGATTCCCGGTGTGTGTTTCGGCTTTTTCTTCGGAAGCTCGCTGCGGGCGAACCGGGCGGTTCACCCGGGCACGAGTGGTACCGTTGCGATCGGTGCGTTCCGAGGATTCCGGAAATGTATTTTTCTATTTTTTGGTATTTTTTCAAAAATTCGGATTTTCTATATAATCCCATTTTCTTTTCTTTTTCTTTTCCTCTTTCTCTTTCTTCTTCTTCTTCCTCCTTCCTTCCCCGACCGTGGCCGCCATCTCACTCTCTCTCTCTCCCGTTCGAGCGCGGTGACCTCCGTTCCGACTGCAGACGGCGGCGGTGCGACGGCGCGAGGACGTGGGTGACGTAGTGGCGATCGTGCGGGCGTGCGGCGAGCGTGGGAAGCGTGGGGAGGCGAGATTCTATCGGCGTTCTTCGCGGCTTCGAGCTCGGATCGGAGCGTTTCGTCGCGGATCGGAGGTAGGGTGACGTTCCTTAGTCTCTTGTCTTCCTTCCCCGTGAGTTTCGGCTCGAGACGAGGTTGTGAGCGACGTCACGCGGTTCGGAGTTCGATGGTGCGAGGAAGAGGATGCGGAGAGCGCGCGGGCTCTTCTTTTTGTTTGTTTTGCTGTTTGCTGCAACACAGAGATGAGAGAAGAGAGAGAAGGGGCCACCACGGGAGATTGCTCCGGCGGGGCGAGCGGGACAAGTATAATATAGCAAGATATGGGGTTCAAACGGCCATAGCGGGAAGTGACTCGCCGCGACCTCGGGGGGACGGGAATGGTGCAGAAATTAAATAACAAAAATTGAAACGGCCATTGGGGAAGTGACTCGTCGCGGCCTCGAGAATATGAGCAGAATATAGCAGAATATAAAAGAGAATATAAGAACAGAGATTTAAACGGCCATTGGGGAAGTGACTCGCCGCGCCCTCGAGAATATGAGCAGAATATAACGGAATATAGAGAGAGTATAAGAACGGAAATTTAAACGGCCATTGGGGAAGTGACTCGCCGCGGCCTCGATGATATGAGCAGAATATAACAGAATATAGAGAGAATGTAAGAACGGAAATTTAAACGGCCATTGGGGAAGTGACTCGCCGCGGCCTCGATGATATGAGCAGAATATAACAGGATATAAAGAGAATATGAGAACAGAAATTTAAACGGCCATTGGGGAAGTGACTCGCCGCGGCCTCGATGATATGAACGAAATATAACAGGATATAAAGAGAATATGAGAACAGAAATTTAAACGGCCATTGGGGAAGTGACTCGCCGCGGCCTCGATGAAAAGATGTGATCGCCAGGGGCCGAAAGACCCCAAAATAAGAAAGTGATCGCGCCTACCTCAAGAGCGGGAGATGGCGGGTTGCTTCTTCCTCTCCTTCCGGCCGGCCGACGGAGAGGGCTTTCCTCGGCTACCCTTGCAAAACAACGACAAACAAATGACAAGTGGCTTAGAAAGATGAATGTGTAGTATTCATATCCTTGCAATAAAAATGACGAAATAACGGGAAGACACACACCTGGTTGGTGTTATCTTTTAAACCCCTCTCGGACTCGAGTAGGAGGAAAATGAGATGATGGATGCGAGATGATGAATGCAAAGAACTACGAAGAAAAGGAAAGAGTTGGCTTATTGGATGTGCCGGTGGTGAAATTCGGCGGAGCTCCGGCAGCGTGGGGACGACGTAGAAGCGCGGTGGATGAAGACGACCTTCCTCTCGCGAGCGTGGGCACCCGAGAAGCCGGTAGAACCTCCACCTACAAAAGACCCCACGGGTTAGAAAAATGACTCCGTAGCCTCTGGGCTCGGCAGCCTATCGGATCACTGCTTAGCTCCCCTAGAACTGAGGGGGTGGGCCTCTATTTATAGGGCTCCGGAGGGTGGAGGCGTCCAGGACCCTGGACACCTCCATCAGGGCCGAAATAATATTTTATTCTATTTTTATTGATTTTTTTAGAATACTTTTATGGGGGCGTCCAGGGTCCCGGACGCCTCTAACAGGTCCACCGAAAACCGACGACGGCCGCACGCGGTTTGGCACAACGCGTGGTTTTGTGAGCGGCGCCTCGTGATTCAGAAATGGGCGCGTCCAGTCAGCTGGACGTCTCTAAATTTGGCTTTTTTCACACACGACAAACCGTCGTTCGGTGGGCGGCGCCCGTGAGGGAATTTATGGAGGCGTCCAGGGTCCTGGACGCCTCCAAATATATATTATTTTTATTATTTTTTTGTCTTTTATGCCAGGGCTGGATTTTTGATTTTTTTATAATTTGTTTTTATGGAGGCGTCCAGGGGCCTGGACGCCTCCAATAATATATATTGATTTTTTTTGTTTTTAATGCCAAGTGGCATTTTAATCATATTTTATTTTTATTTTAATGGAGGCGTCCAGGGGCCTGGACGCCTCCATTAATATATATATATTTTATTTATTTTTAGGGCCCTGAGAAAATGTTAAAATAAATTAAAAAGATGGGGGCGTCCAGGGGCCTGGACGCCCCCATTAAGACCCACCCGGGTCTTTAAATCAGGCGTCGGCGGGCGCCCAGCAGACACCCTTCTTGGTCCCGGAACCTCTTGATGCGTCTGACTGGTGTTGATGCCGTCCGAATGCCGTGACGAGATGATTCCGGATGCCGAAAAAGGCGGAAGAAGACTCAGGAAAAGGAAGCACTCGAGCGATTCGAAATGCGTAGGCCATCGCGGGGCGTCGTATAGTAATATGAGACTTTCTCATGAGACGTCAAGAATGGCGTGTCTACAGCTGCCCCGCCTTGGCGTCTGCTTTGCAAGGGAGCGACACGTAGTGGAATGGTATCGAAGTGGACTGAAATGAAGTGGGAGCGGACTGATAAGTTGATGCCAAGGTGTGATGAGACACGCTTGTGACGTTACTGTTTGGAATCTTTCCTGAAGTTTCAATGAGGCGACCTTGAAGGAGGTCTTTCAAATATTGACGATTGCTTGGACGGAGATCAAATAAGGGAGGGTGAGATGTGCACTCAGGCACGAAACAAAAGAAGACCAACTTCTCGGTGTGGAAGTACCTGGGTCATAAACCGGAGGTTTCACCTTTGGGGAGCGGTTACCAGCCAATGTGGAAGTGCTGCGGCCAAGGTGGGTCAAAAAGGTAAAGGAATATCTGAGGGTCTGTCCAAACAAGGGTCTCCTTTGGAAGAGCAGCGTAGGGCTGTCTCAAAGAAACTCAGTATTTCATTCAGAGTGGAATATCTCATATTTGTAGGAATTGAAACACAACGGCTTTCACAATCGAATCGCTTGAATGATCTTCCGCAATAAATCAAAGTCCTATATGAATGCATGCTGGGTTTAAAGAAAAATTCAAAACAAACTAAAATAGAAAATAGCCAAGGATAATATTGTCAACTTGTGAAGAACGGGTCAGGATACCGACCCGGTGAGCTGATACTGGGCTGGGGCCCGTTTATCCGCGTACCAACTCACTGAATGGAACCGTCGTCCCCATTCTATCACAAATTGACGGCCTATCCGTACAACCCAAACTCTTCCGGGATCATCACCGTTTTTGTTGAAGGGGAACTCAAATCCCAGATTCGTTCGGGCCGCAAGGTCCTTGACATGTTCTAGTAGCGTAGGTATCATATACTATGATGCATGACATGGTGGGACCAACCAATGAAAGGTGGGACAGGAGATAGGACAAAGACGTCCGTTAGTAAAACCTGCACAGGCCAGCAAAGGTTAGCAACATCAAAAGGTAGCAGAATCGCACCACAGTTCAAAGGAGATCCAGACAAAATCTTGACAATGACCACTGATGTGACATGTTCTGTCCTGTAGCACCCTTCCCTTCCTATAAGAACTCCCCTTAGGCTAGTTCATTCAAATGCACCAAGGTGGGTTTTGGAAGCTCAGGAGAGGAAGGAGAGGAGAATCTAGAGATCTTCAGGATGGAAGGAGAGTCTTCCCGCGTTATGAAGAGGAGCAAGCCTAGCAGCGAGATTAGGCGACTTTCCGACCTCGAGGGTCATCTGAGTGGGACGATCATGTCGCATATGGTAAGCCGACTCTTTTCAAATTTCTGCACGTGAACCTTCTTCTTACTTCCTTCATTTCTTCTTCTTTCCTCTCCCAGCCATATCCACTCTTCCCAGGCCCGAGGAAGTTTTCCAAGCTGCCATGGCTTTCAAAGCTGACTTCCAATATCTCCATTGGCATGAGGGCCATACTCTCGAAGTGGCATCTGCAGGGGCTCCTTATTCACGCCAAGCATTACGAGAAGATTCGTATGGACTGGGCGGCTATGGGCGCGCTAGTGGAGGTCTGGCATCCCCAGACCCACACTTTTATCTTCCCGACCTTCGAGGTGACCATCCTCCTCGAGGAGGTGGAACTTCTGCTTGGTCTGAAGAAATTCAAGAGTGACGGGAAGGTGAAGGCTATGCGGATGCTGACACGGGGTACTTCTGAAAGCGTCCTTGGAAGCTTCATGCCGCCCGACGCAGCTAGAAAGGTCCGTACTCAGAAGGGGATCGATCTCCAAAAGCTCGCGGAGTGGGTCATGGACGCCCTGAGAGGGTCACCAGACGATGACTATTTGGAGGGAATCATGAAGGGGTTCACTATCTGTCTGGCGGGTGCTCTCTTGTTTCCTTATACCGACAACATAGTGGAGGAAGACCAGCTGAGTGCTATCTGCGGGATCTGGCGTGGAAAGAGGGTGGGACCCGCCGTCCTTGCCTATCTTTACAGCGGCCTTACCGCCTCGAGCATGGGTAAGCCTCCATTTGGTTGTGCACTTGTCTTGAATTGCTGGCTGGATTTGCATTTCAAATTCGACCACCGCGAGGGAATGCCAACCGCTTCGAAGCTCTTCCAACAAAGCCCGCTTCACCACATAGCCGACGTGTTAGGCTTTGGTGGTACTGTAGTGAACCGCGTTCCGTGGCTGAAGAAACGTGAAGACTGGCGGTCTCACTTCCGCACCGTGACACAAGGCTTCTTCACTTGCGCACCGGCATGTTTGCTTTCGCTTGATCTCCTCATGAGGCCTTCTCCCGAAGTTGATCTTCAACTGATCGGCGCGACCGAGTTTGTTCTTTACAACGCGCATCGGTGCTGCCTCCAGATTGGCATCCCACGCCATTCGTTCCCGCCACCGACTGACATTGTTCCTTTGAAGAAAAGGGAGTTGGGCACTGAAGCGGACGCGAAGGAAGCGAAGGCCATTAAAGCTCCCTGGAAGACAAGTGTTGCGGGAAAGGCGTTAGCGCACGTGGTGGAAGAATGCGAGCCGTGGAGGGCTTATGTAACCGAACTGGGGAAGTTAAGGCCTAAAGCGCCTAAGCCCCTGATGTAGTTCACTCTGCTTTTCTGATGGAATAAAATTTGGCATTTGGATGTTTCGCACCCCCGTCCCCTTAATTATTATCTTTTTTTATGATTTTTCTTTTTCTTTGTGTTTTTTTTTATTTTGTTTGGATTATATACATATTCTTATATAAATATATTATATATTTTTTTTTTGAAAATTTTTTATTATGGGGGGCGTCCAGGGGCCTGGACACCCCTAATTTCTATTTTATTTTTTTTGTTTTGGGGGACAACTTTTATTTTTTTATTTTGTTTGATTTTTTTATTTTGGGGGCGTCTAGGCGCCTGGACGCCCCAAAATTTTTTTGAATTTTGAAATAAATAAAAATTAAGGGGGCGTCCAGGCGCCTGGACGCCCCAAAGAAGCTAATTCCTATTTATAAGGGTTGCCCCCCCCCCTTTTGCTCATTTACTGTTCAATCTGACGACCCAGTCACCCAGACGACCTATTCTTAGTCCCCATGGAGCGAGGAGGATCGAGCCAGGTTCCAGGGAAGCGAAAACGACTGGCTCGTCGTGCGAGGAGGTTGAGGGATGATGCCGAGGAGGCTGCAGCAGAGGAGATTGCTGCGGAGGAGGGGATGGAGGTGCCTCTCCTGGCCGCGGAGGCTGCTGCGGATGCTGGTGACGCGGGAGAGGACGATCACGACCCGGTAAGTACCTCGGAATCCTCACTCTGTGGTTCAATAGGCTAAAACGGGTGTGCGAGAGGCTGTGAGAGAGAGGCGGGTAGTGAGAGAAGGAGGCGTCCAGGGACCTGGACGCCTCCATGTTTTCTTTTTCTTTTTTTATTTATTAATTAATTTTCGTAAATAATAAAATGAAATAAAATAATATTAAAAATAAGGAGGCGTCCTAGGCCCTGGACGCCTCCATAAAAATATATATATTATTAATAATTTTTGTTTTGGCCATTTTTGGGTTTTTTCTAAAAAAGAAAAAAAGAAATTGGGAGGAGGCGTCCAGGGCGTTGGACGCCTCCACAAGAAAATAGAAATATTTTTATTTTTTTTATTTTATTTTTATTTTATTTTTTTTAAAAGAAGTAAAAATAAAATAAAGAGAATAGGTAGTATATATATACAGTGTTATTGTTTATTACTGTTCATGATGCTGATGTGTTCTTTGTTGGTTTTGTGGTTTGCAGGGCGTGATGAAGGGCCGGATCAGCTGGTCCTTGGTGGTGGCAGCATACCGTGGGCTGCCGGATTTCCAGAGGGCGCGTGTGGACGCCATGGGCTTTGGAGCTTTCCTTATGATCGAGCCCTTCCGGCTCGACCTTCCTCTTATCCAGGCACTGAGGGAGCGGTGGCACGCACCGAGCCGGGCGTTTCTGATGCCCTGGGGGCACATGGTGCCGACGCTTGAGGACGTTGCTCGGATCACCGGGCTACGAGTTGACGGAGAGGCAGTCAGCGGGGTTACCTACCCCGACTACCGAGAGAGTGCCCTGGACCTGCTGTGGTTAGAGACGAGCGTGACTGATAGAGACAGCAGGGTGGTCGGCCGAGTGGAGATCATGGAGGCGCTCGGATTCGTTGACCCGCGTCAGCGGGTTAGCGAGACTGGGGCGGAGTTCTTGGCTCGACTGGAGGGGGATGCTCGTGCAGCTTTCACCCAGGATCCGAGCGAGAGGGAGCTGGTGGATCTAGACCTTCGGAGGTTTCTTTTCTTCTTCCTGGGCCGCCTTCTGCTGGGGACGAAAGGGGATGGCATCCACTGCCGTTTCCTCGGGATCTTGGCGGATCTGGACAGAGTGGGACACTATGCGTGGGGGGCGGCTCTGCTTGCCCATTTGATTGCCGATCTCTCCCAGACTTCGGAGAAGGAGACGACAGTCAGC
>JAHNEJ010002750.1:0-59663 GCA_022559845.1 Amorphophallus konjac
ATCCATGATAAAACAGTCGCGATGACAGACACAGCAGAGGCACGTGCTTGTGTTGAATTGGATCTTTCTGCACCGCGAAAGGAAAGATTGTGGATTGACCTAGACGGAGCAGGCTTCTGGCAGCCGGTGAATTATCACAGGGTTCCACACTTATGTGGATTATGTCACAAGCTTGGGCACCTAGAAGCTGAATGCAAAAAGAAAATGGGCAACTCGGCTAATCCTAACTCTCGGCCAGGCGTGGAACAAATGCAAGTTAGGAAGGTGTTCATGCCCAGGCCTTCAGGCACACGAGCTGTTCGACAGGAAGCACCAACGTCCAACAGGTTTGCTGCTTTACAGGGAATGAACAATTCAGAGCCAGGTGGATCAGAGGAACCAAAGGGTGACATACAGATATATGATGAGGCACAGTTGAATGCTTCTGTTTCACCAGCTAGTGGGAAGGTTATTGAAGAGGTAGAAGGTGTGGGTGTGGAATTCCAGAATAATGTAAGTGCTAATCACCTATCTACCTCTCAGCAGACTAAAATTTCAGAGCTCCCTTCATCCCAAATTCCGACTGACAAAATGATTTCAGAAAAGAAGTATGGTGTTCAGGGCCAGGTTATTATGATTAACTCAGATTTTCCAATGGCTAGGCAGCTGAAGCAGGGGGGAATTCTACCTAATATGGGTAATGCCACTGAAGTTCACAGAATCGATCATGCTGTTCATCTGGTAGACACACCAGAACATTCAGGGCATGCAGAAAAGGCAACTACAGATAATGCAAAAGATCCAACCACTGAATGTGAAATTGACAGTTCTTGTAATACAGGCAATGGAGGAAGCCAACAGAATAGAAACTTTACTGACACCACCAACCTTGCCAATGTGAAAAAAGCTCTTTCTTCTTATAAAAATGGCATTGGTGACTTGTCTGTGGCTGATCAATCGAAGGCTGAAAATATTTCTATGCAGGAAATATCCTTGGAGAATGACCAAGAGTTATTGGGCTGTCTTGATGGAGGGACGAAACACTTGGGAAATAATTTGCAGGAACCACTGACGAGAGCTAAAGCTAAGTACCTAGCGGGTGGACACCAATCCTTCTCCCATTCCCAATGATTAGTCCCATTCTGATATGGAACATCCGAAGTATTGGTAATGCTAAATCTATGAGAAGCATTAAAAATCACTTAAGGAGGAATGATGTACAATTGGTATGCATCATAGAACCTAAGATCTCTGCAGATAGATTGGAAAGTATAAGACAAAAGATTAAGCTTGATTGTGCCCGTGTGAACCAAGAGGAGAATTCCAAAATCTGGCTGTTCTGGCAAAATTCTATCTCAATTTCGGTAGTGCAAAGTAATGCTCAATTCATCACTGTCCAGGTGCAGAATGGTGGCTGTGTGGACTCTATGCTTCTTGTGATGTGGCTGTTAGAAGAGATCTATGTGAAGACCTTATTCGGTTTGGTGGTTCAGTAAATCAACCATGGATTATGGGTGGGGACTTTAATGCTATTCTGTCACCAGAGGAAAAGAAGGGGGGCACCATGGGGTTTATTAATTCTATGATAGATTTCCAGGGTTTTGTTGCAGTGGCAGGGCTGATGGATGCTGGATATACGGGCAATCCTTTCACTTGGTCAAACAACCAGACTGGGGCTAGCAATATTAGAGCCAGGCTAGACAGAGTGCTTTTCAATGACTGCTGGGCAGAGAAAGCCCCTGTGCTAACAGTCAAACACTTGATGAGAGAGCCATCAGATCATTCTCCTATGCTTCTTTATCATCCCCACTTCAATTCTGCCCCAAGTAGATTTGTTTTTCAACATATGTGGCTTGAGGATGTCAATTTCAAAACTGTGGTGCGGAATGCCTGGGACTCTATTCCATCAGACCACTATAATGCTTTCTACACTTCAGCACAAGCTCAAAGCTATTAAACCAGTGATAAAACAATGGGACAAGGAGCAGTTTGGCAATATTTTTGAAAGAAAAGCAAAAGTAGAGGAGGAGGTGCTTCTGGCTGAGGCTGCATTTGATGATGACCCAAATGAGGCTAATAGAACATCTTTACAAGCTGTTCAAGCAGATCTAAGGAGATGCCTTCACTTAGAGGAAGTTTTTTGGGGTCAGAAGGCTAAAACTAACTGGTTGCAGTTGGGGGATCGCAACACCAAGTTCTATCACCTTCATGTCAAACAAAGGAGAGCAGGATGACAATACATAGAATTAAACTTGAAAATGGAGATTGGTGTGAGGATGAAGCTATGATAAAGGACAAAGCTGTGGACTTCTTTAGACAACAGTTCACTTCTTCTGAGCATATAATCAAGCCTGAAGTCTTGGATCACATTCCCTCCCTCATCTCAGCAGAGGAAAACACAGCCCTTACAGTTATCCCAGAAGAGGAGGAAATAAAAAGAGCTGTTCACTCCCTGGGTCCCGACAGTGCCCCAGGCCCTGATGGCTACACGGGCAAGTTCTTCACATCATGCTGGGATATCATTTCAGATGATGTTATAAGAGCTGTGCAAGGTTTTTTCAGAGGAATGCCCCTGCCAAAAGGTACTACCTCATCATTGATTGCTATGATTCCTAAAGTGGTTTCCCCAAACTCCTTTGCTGATATGAGGCCTATTAGTCTGTGTAATTTCACCTACAAAATCATTTCCAGAATCATTAGCAAAAGAATGGTAGACATCCTTCCACATATTATATCTGAGAATCAAGGGGCCTTTGTTCAAGGGAGGAATATAGTGGATACTATTTCACTAGCCTCAGATATGATGAAAGAGCTAGGAAGGAAAGTTAGAGGAAATAATATCATTCTCAAACTTGATATGGCTAAAGCATATGATAGGTTGGAATGGGATTTTTTGCCAGCGGTCATTAGAGCTTTTGGGTTCTCCAACAGATTCTGTTCTCTGATTTCTATGATGCTTTGCAACTGCTGGTTTTCTGTGTTATTCAATGGATCACCTACTGGATACTTCAAATCTACTAGAGAGGTCAGGCAGGGGGATCCTTTGGCCCTAGCCCTTTTTATTATTGCTGAAGAGGCCCTAAGCAGGGGAATTGCAAGCCTATTTCACAGTGGGCAAGTCCAACACTATCATGTGCCTCGAGGATGTCTACAAGTCACTCACCTACTCTATGCTGATGACACTTTGGTTTTCTTAAATGGTATGGCTAAGAACATTAGAAGACTGTTGGCATTCATAAGAGACTATGAGGAATCTTCTGGACAGAAAGTGAATAAAAGCAAAAGCAGTTTCATTGTCTCAAATAAAGTAACACATGCAGTCATAAGGAGACTATCAGATAGCACTGGTTTTCAGCATAAAACTGGCCTACATTCTTATCTTGGTGTTCCTCTATTTGAAGGAAGGAAAAGAGTCTCGCATTATAAATACCTGCTGGAGAAAATATGCACCAGGATAAATAGTTGGCAGTCCAAATATCTCTCCCAAGCTGGGCGAAGGTGCCTCATTAACTCTGTGCTTCAATCCATTCCTGTCTACACCGCCAGTGCTTCATGCTTACCAGCTACTATTATTAGCATTATAAACAAGCTGTGTGCCAATTTCTTTTGGACTGGCAAAGAAGGTCCAAGGCATCATTGGGTTTCATGGTCTAGCATTACTAAACCAATAGAGGAGGGTGGTCTTGGTATAAAAAGCCTGCATCATATTCAAGTCTCCATGGTGGCAAAACAGATTTGGAGAATTTTCAATGGCACCTCTCTTTGGTCCCAGTTTGCAACATCTAAATACATCAAGGGCCATCTCAGCACCCTTGAGAGACCTTTTGCTGCTGGAGTTCGTAGGGATGTTTTTAGCCAGGCCAGGCAAATAGTGTTATCCAACACCCAATGGATTCCTATGGATGGGAAATCAATTGATGTTTTGAAGGATAATTGGTGTGGAACAGTGCTGGCCCCTAATGCTAACACTCCTAAGGTCACGCTAAGTGAAGCAGTTTTAAATCCAAACCACCAAGTGTGGTCTTATATCCCTCACAATATTGTTCAAACCATTGGATCTATACAATTGCAACAGGGGGCGGATAGATGTGTTTGGGCTGCTAACATAGACGGCACTTTTACTAGCAAATCTGCATACAATGCAATGCGAGCACAAGGGACAAGAAGACTGTCATTAAAGAAGATTTGGGGAACATATATCCCCCCGAGAGCTTCCTTGTTCTGCTGGCGGACCCTGCACCTTTCAGTACCTGTTGACTATGCTATAAAGGACAATGGTATAAGCCTCCCTTCCAAATGTGTCTGCTGCAAAGTCAACAATCAGGAAGAGAACTTGAATCATCTTCTTCTGGATAGTCAACTTGATAAACCCCTGTGGAGATTCTTTAGGCTTCTTTTTGACTCCAGATGCAGAGCTTCTAATTCTGTTATTGGCTATTGCTGTATTTTATGCACAGCTGACAACAAATCTCTATATGGCTTTGCAGCCATTCTCACCATGCTGCTCATATTATGGGAGATATGGAAGGCTCGGTGTAAACTTAAATATGAAGACAAGGGGACTTCTACCAGAATTTTGCAACAGCAAATCATGAGGCAGGTGGAGTTCGCTATGCAAAAGGTCACCTTCAGCAGGGCTCCTTCAGCAAATGAAAAGTTTACACTGGAACAATACAACTTTTCTTACAACTTTATTGAGAAACCTCCAAAGCTCGTCAAGTGGTCCTGCCCCAATACAGGGTATGCTTTAAATGTTGATGGGGCAGCTAAAGGCAACCCAGGGCATGCTGGCGGAGGCGGCTGCATCAGGGGCAGTAGGGGAGAATTCATCTATGGTTTCTCTTACTATTATGGTGTGGGGACTAACATGGTGACTGAGGCAAGAGCCTTATTAGATGGCCTGAAAATTCTGGCCAAGAGTGGACTCCCTGTAGCTGTTATATATTCTGACTCCAAGGCACTTATCACCATGATCCAGTCCAATAACCATCCTCCATGGAGGATATGTAAATGGTGGGATGAAATCAAAGACATTATCACAAGGAACTGCTGGAACCTTCAGCATATCTATAGGGAAGGGAACTCAGTCGCGGATGTTTTAGCATCCTTAGCTTGTACCACCCGTGCTAATAAGGACTTCAGGTGCTGGAAAGACCTCCCTAGCAGAGCTCGTGGATTTGCCACAGTGGATGCAGTCGGTCTTCCTAGCTGGAGGAGATAAGGAACTGTGAATGCTTCTCTTTCTTTGTTTCCTTTTGTTTTATACTCAGGGGTATGCCCCGTGGAATACTTGTAAATGATTTCTCCAGCATCAATAAAATTTGGGCTGGATACTATTGGTGGGCTTAGCACACATTGTGCTATCCCCCAATAGTAGTCCTTGGTCTCGTTTATATAAAAAAAAAAAGCCAGAGATTCCCTCCTGAAGATCCGATTGTTCCGCCCCCCCCCACAACGTCCACAAGGTAGCATGAAGGATAAGTCATCACACCTTCATGTTACTCCTACTGGGCCAAGGCCTCTCCCAACGCACAAACATGTGGTGGACTTCACTGTGCTGGTTGATGACGCAATGGGTCCGCCTAACAAGCTCCTCCCACACCCCCTGTGAGTAGGTACAACCTACAAATAGGTGGTCGAGAATCTCATTTTCTTGACCACAGACAACAGGTCGACTGAATGTCTGGAAGGAAACAACACAAGTTGCCTCGAGCCGATAGTCTCTCATGAGAGATCCTCCAAGTTAGAAACTTCACCTTCAACGGGCTCTGCAGTTTCCACACATGATCATAAAGGCTGTGACGAATCCCTCCCATCCGAGATAACACCATAGGTTAACCTGACAATGAAGGACCCTTCTTTTTCCCACCGCCACACCCACACATCCTTACTATCAGGCCAAAGATGGAAGGATAGGAGGAGAGAAAAGAGGTCCTGAAGCTACGCCAACTCCTCCTGCCTGAGGTCCCTTCTGAGGTGCCCATGCCCATCCAGACAGGAGGGAGTATAAAACCTAAGAGACTGATCGCAAGGGATCCGCTACAACTGCGAAGAGGTTAGGGAACAAGGCCTCCAAAGAAAAGTCTCCACACCATGTGTCCTTCTAGAAAAGGCTCATGTCGTCTTTTCCTAGTCAGGCTCGGACGCCCGAGACAATAACATCCTTGCAAGAGAGGATATGACACCAAAGAATAAAAGTCCTATGAAGAGGAGTAGAAGTCAAATCCCAAACCCTCGTCCTGTCGAAGTATCTCTGCCTAATCACATGAGCCCACAACCCCTCCACTCCATGCCCTAACCTCTACAACCACTTACACAAGAGCCAAGTTGAAGTTCTCGATATTCTTGATCCCTAGTCCTCTCTCTTTCTTGCTAGTGGTCAATCTTCCCCATGCTATATCATGCCAACCTCTACATCTCCCCCCACTATCATGCCAAAAAAATCTACACTGGATAGAAGCAATCGTATTCGCCACCATCTAAAGGATCCGGAACATGGAACGAACATAAGTAGGGAGGCTATCCAACACTGATCTACACAGAACTAGTTTGCCCCCTCAAGATAAAAAGCTCTATCCTTCCACCTAGCCAGCCTGGACTCGTACCTCTGGATGATGGGACGCCAATGTGAACATCGAAGAGAGCGGGGGTTAAAAGGGAGACCCAAGTAGGAGATTGGGAACTCACCAATCTTACAACCCAACAAGCATGCTACCCTCATAAGAAGCCTATCGTCCATGTTGGCCCCTATAAGAAGACTCTTGTTAAAGTTAACTTTTAGGCCAGTGACCTTCTCTAGTAGCTCCAACAAGAAATTAGTCGTGACAGACAAGTGCTCGCTCTCAGTAAGTGACGGACCACCTCTATCCACCTGACAACCTCTGATCCAACGAGTAGCCTCGGCCCCCTGCTCAGAACACTAGCCATAAGCACAAACAATAGAGGAGACAAGGGGTCCCCTTGGCTAAGGCCACAACCGTTGTGGAACAAGAGGACAACTTCCCATTGACTAGGACCGCAAAGGAAGCCGAAGAGATGCATGCCCTGACCCAGCGAATCCACCTGTCTCCAAAGCTCATCCTCTCCAACACATCAACGAGACACTACCAAGTAACCTTGTCATACGTTTTCTCAAAATCCAGCTTCAGAACCACATCTTTTCTTTTTTGTTGCTTCATAGTAAAAAGACACTCATGCGCCACCAAAAAATTATCTTGTATATGTCTTCCCCTAATGAATGCTCCCTGGAAGTGACTGACTAGCCTATCCATAACAGCAGCCAACCTCCCTGCTAACACCTTGGTAATGATCTTGTAGGTTGAATTCAGCAAACTGATAATCTTGAAATCCTAAAATACTTGAGCACCCACCTTCTTAGGGATGAGCACTAGGAGGGTTTTATTAATACCCCCTAAGTGAGCCCTCCCCTCCTGAAACTCCCTCCTAGTAGCCAGCAAATCACCCTTGAGGACCTCCTAGCACTTTCTGGAAGAAAACCAATGGGAAACCATTTGAACCTAGGGCTCTATCACATGGAAGAGAGAAAATGGCCTAAGGGACCTCCACCTAAGAAAAGGGCTGGAAGATAGCATCCCCATCCTCAGGGGAGAGGCGGGGGAGAAGATCAACTACAATCCTTAGCCTGTAATAATCATCCTCCGTTAACAATCTAGAGTAGAACTCTCTCGCTTGGCCCCTGATCTCCTCATTTGTGGAGAAGGAGAGCTCCCCCACCTTGATGCAAGAGATGGAGTTGACCCTTGTCCTCCCAGAAGCAACACGCTAAAAGTAAGTTGTGTTCTTGTCCCCCTCTTTGATCCATCTATCTCTGGACCTCTGTCTCTAGTAGATCTCTCCTCTAGCAAGAATCTTGTCAAACTACTTCTTCAAGGTATCCCTAAGTGTCTTGTCCGCATCATCCATATGGCCTACCTCCTCCAAACGGTCAAGTCTCTCAAGCTGCTGAAGACTCCTGTCCTTCACTGCCCTCCCAGGAAGTGTTTTATCTGCTCCCCACGCCTAAAGAACATGTGCAGTATGATTTAGTCTTCTCACCAAAATAACCATAGTAGAGGACGTCGCCGACTGAGCATACCAAGCTCCAATAAAAGTGTCCATAAAGTCATCCTCTCTACACCAAAATTGCTATAGCCTGAAAGTGTAATTCCTGTCATATCCCCGACTGGTCTTCAAAAGAATGGGCTCATAGTCAAAAATAGATCTAGCCAGCGGATCCACCCGTACATGAGGGAAGTGGTCCTCCCAATCAATAGACATCAAAAACCTATCCAACCTAAAGCAAAAAACACCAGCTCTTAGATTGGACCATGTGCCATGCCAATATCTACCAAGGCTGCCTCCTGAATGAAGTCCGAGAAATCCTCCATGTCTCTTGCATGAGAAATGTCCGATGTCCTCTCTCACGGGGCCTCTACCACATTCAATTCTCCTCCAACACACCACGAGCGACCAGAAGAAAGATGGTGACGAAGCATATCATCCCACAGTAGCCACTTCTCGTCCCTGGGACACCCCACTGAAATCCCAGGAGAATCCATCTCTGACGCTCCTGAAATGTAAGGAGATAGCCCACTTGTCCACACCCTCTCCTGTGACACCTCCACCTCATACAGGTTCCAAAGGTTCAAGTGGAGGATTTCTTTCATTAAGCCGGTTGGAATTTGAGTTCTATAGTTAATTAATACAAAGAAAGAATAAGAAACATTTAATTAAAGTTAGTGTTAATTTTCCATCACACTTTACATTTATAGTAGAGCACTATACAAGGTTTTCCTAAAGCCAAAGAAACATTCAGTCCGTATATATCACAACCACATGACATAAGAGTTTTCCAAGATATTCCTAAACAGAAAAAGCACTTAGCCAACATGTACCAGTAGCATGTAATGCAAGAAGGAATGCCTTTCGAGTTTCTGCAGGGTTATCTCTAGGATCTTGGTTGTTCTCAAAAGTTGTACCTTGAAAAGTAAGTGATCCAAAATACACAAGCTCCTCCACAGCATCTCCAAATACGTATATTCTCTGAAACAGAGAACATTCAACCCACAAGAATATCTTATCATCTCTAGATAGATTCGAGTTCTTAGATGGCCAGGATCCTATGTTAATTTCCGCAAGGTTGTCCAAAGCATCTGACACACTCAATCTAAGTTGACATGGTGGTGAATAACATAACGTAATATTTGATTCAAGGCCACAAAAGGAATCACCTTGTGTATATCAATGCACGGACGGAAGCGAACGGCACACCGGGAAGTCATAAGAGATCCTGCGCACCAAGAATGAAACCTTACATCAAACAATGAGCATTACCTCAAATTAGAAGTAGGGCATGAACTAGAAATGGATCAAATCGAAGATTTCTCGTTGGCAAATTTACTCGAGCGCCTTGTAGGTGACACCAAAATGGGCTTCCGCTTCCCTAGGCGACGACATGTGAGACCGGAAGCATCATGAAGCGGGTGGTCAATGCAAGAGGAGGGCGCGGCAGAAGGACGTGAGCGAGCACCCAGGGTGGAGGATCGGAGCAGGCCTACGTCCATATCATCGGAGGCACGGATGGTTGGAGAGCAAGAGAGTTCAGCGGCGGTGAGCTCCCAGTGTCTCTCTGTTTTTGTGACTCTTCCGCTTCAACGTCTCAATGTGACAAAAATTATTGCAAAAGTCTCTTGAACGTTTATAATTACTTAAAAAGCACCGACGGTTTGATATATGAAGAAAATATTCCTTTTTTTAGTTTTCATTTCCGACGAGAATTTCTGAACTCATCTTTTTTCAATACTATTCTCTCACTTCAACTCATTTCTACAATTCTACCGAATAAAAACACCTGAGACATTGTAAAAAGTCAGTGCATCACATAAACCATTTCCCTTCCACAATAAAAGAAAGAAAAAAATACATCCATTTATTATAGAAGAAAGGAAGGCCTTGCAGTCTCTCTTTTGTACCTTAATCATCGTCATCTTATCCTTCATGACTTTCCTGGAAGAAAGAATATGCCGTCATCGAACAATAGACAATAACACCAAAATAAGATAATATACAGAGGGCAACAAGAAGCCAAGTCAGACGCTTGTCTATATGTATATATCTCCTTTTGGCAGACTTATCCTCACACCCTCATCTGAGCTGCCAATATTTGGAGCTTTGCTCACAATGTGCCTTAGGAAATCAAAGACAACAAAACTTTGCATGTGTTGCTTACTAAAATTCATGACCACAAACAAAAAGTAGTGATTATTGGTCTATACAGATTATCATTTTTGGCAAGTGGTTAGGATCTGAGTTGAAACTCTGTCACTCATCAAAATTCCAAGATAATCTGCGGAGTTCTATGTGGTATAATAAATCTAATGGTACTTTGATATCTTCACCAACTTCATGGTTTTCTAATAATTTTTGTCTGAGTATCTCCATAAAGATGGTTGCCTGATTGTATGTCTTCTTGAATCTTTCTTTTATTTGAAATGTAGTTAATCTAAACATCAAACAATCAAACTGATGGAAGTGCAACAAGCAAGCTTCATGTGTTGAAGCATCTTGGTTCCTTGGATTTTTTTTTGAAAGTGGGAAAATCACTATTCATTGAAAGGAAAAAAGATACAAGGTACAATCGAGCACAAGTGTGCTCTTGCAACCCAGACGATCTTTCAAGACGATAACTGCCAAAGGCGGTAAGGATCCAAGATAAGAGAAATAAGAGAAAATACAACAAACAGGTGAGACTAAGAGAAAGAAGAGCCTTTATGCAACAAAAGTTTTGACGATTGGTCCTCTATCAACAACTTGGTTGTCCAGGACAATGCTACTCTTTTCCCTGGATACTTAAGGAATCACAACCTTGTGTGGTGTGCTCAGTGGCATTCACACTCATAAATATTGAAAAATCACACTGAACTGTTGGATCACTGGCCGGATTCAAGACGTTGGCATGTCAATAACCTGGATATTTGTGGAGTCCTGGTTTATTCCTGTTGGGTAGATAGAAGACATTAATTTTCTCAACAACAATCAGTTATCAACTTTGCAGTGGTCAGAATGGCATATATTTTCTGATTATGTTTTCTTTTTAAGAGGAACATGTGTACAGAAGTATTCAAGATATTCACAATAGAAAATTCAAGTAACACAAACTTTCAACGAGGATAATCACAATATCCTCCAAGATCTCACAAGGCAACCATGACAAACAAAGTTCATAGAAAGGACAGTCTCATATGATAAGGAAAGTTGAACCTTTAAGAAGATTTTTTTGGACTAAAACACCTTGATTAAATGCACTTTTATAGGACATCTGAAATAATTATCATAAATAAAATTAATTATCAGATAAGGCTCCAGATAGGAGTTCCAACACCTTGAAAGGCAAGAAAAAATGAAAACAAATGAAAACAAAAATAAAATGTAGTTGTATCGGTACTTTTCTACATGCCCTCTTTAGATAGAAAACTAATTGCCATTCAGCCACACAAATCAAATAAATGCATACAAATCAAATGTCTATTTGGAGATGACAAATCCCATATTATAGAGGGAAATTAACTAATAGAGCTTGTCCCACACCATCTTGGTGTGGTTTTTTTGTACATGGTCTCTTTTTGGGTGTTCATTGATTACACTTGTACATCCATTTTTTTCATTTAATACATATAGTGATACTACCTGTTGACACCCATTTTATGCCGATAAGCTGAGTCGTTTCTATTACTCCCTTTTGTTGATGCCTCGAATTGCCCATCACTCGTTGGGGCTGTTTTCAAGTGTATTTTGGGCCAGTTTTATGTGTAACCTCCCTCCTTGGTTGAGTCCGTATCGATTCGGGGCTTAATGGGCCTTGGTTTTTGGTTAATTGAACATGTTTATGAAAATCAAGTGTCCAGGAGCATGTACGGTTCAACCTCAGCCGTTCAACACTAGGGCGGTTAAATAAAGACCGTTCATACATTTATGATTGATTTCTGAGGATTTCATGAATTATCACCGACAGGATTTTGTGCGGCCCTCTTCTAGCCGTTCAACATAATGGACGGACTAATTATGACCGCTTATATCTCAGAGTCCTACGCTTGGTAATTTCCTCAGATAATTATCCAAGTAATTGAATTATCACCGACAAGGCTAGAACGGTTTGTCGTTGGCCGCGCTACATTTGAACGGTCTAAATAGAGCCGTTCATCTGTGAGAGTCCAACGGCGGGCGTTTCGGTCAGTTCGAGGGATAATTGGGATTATTTTCTTATTATTTTGAATTTCCACCGACGGGTTTGGACGGTTAGTAGGTGACCGCTCATCCTGTTGAGCGGTCTATCGTAAGACCGTTCATACCGTCGACTGTTGAATTTTAACAGATTTTAATCCTTTTATCCATGGTTTTATCCCCAACTTCTTTCATCAATTTCTCCGTGAATAATCAACTATTTTAGCTGCCGTTTCGACTGGATGAGAGATAATTCTATTATCTACGATTTATCGCGTCCCGAAAATGGCTCTAAACCCTAGTTTCGGGGCTGGCTTTCTAGGCTCTATAAATAGACCCTAAAGGCCGACTTTGAAAAAGGGGGGGAGATTTTGGTCGACGGCGAAGCCCTGCCGTATTCTTGAGCGATCTAGCACCAAGGAGGGAGGCTCTCTACGTCCATACGAGCCTCCGGTCCAGGGAGTAGTTGATGTTTTGAGTCATCTGTGTTTTTTATAGCTTTCGTTATTGTTCATCGCATGCATTGTTTCCTCTCCACGTCCTCCTTCGTTTTCATCATCATGCACACATCCACCTATGTTTTTGTCACCCTAGGGGTTTAAAACCCCCCAGGTATCCCCCTTTCCTTTTATTTATGTTCGTCTCCTCCTATCTTGACATTTACTACACCATTTAGTTCTAATCTGGGTGTTATCCTTGTGTCTTTACGTTGTTTTGCAGGTCAGCACTTCATCAGCACGAGGCCCATCCCCTCTGGCCGGCTGGAGAGGGTGGAGGTGAGCCCTTTTGCAACTCTTGGCGTGGTTGACTTGAGCGGTTCCTGACTGCCCATTCAAGAAGACGAGCGGCTCTTACTGCACCGCCCTTCTTATCCTTGCGGTCTACTTCAAGCCGTCCATCCTCCAGGAGCGCTTCCTCCCGCACGTTCTGCAGCACCCCTACGCGGTCTATCGTAAGACCACATGTCATTTTAGGCGGTCCCTCCTCAACCGCGCATCTACCCAGTGCTGCATCTAGGCGAGTGTCTCCCCTTCCTTTCCAAAGCACGGCGTGCTCATCACGTCCGGCGCTTTGGTGGCGATCACGGTCACTTTCATTTTCCTTTCTCCTCTTACTGTTCTTCATTTACTTATTCATCGCATTGTTGATCTACTCATAGCATATCTACCTTTAAGTAAGAGGAGAAAAACATATCTACACCCTCCTTTTGTGGCGATCACGGTGGGACACCTAGTGCCCATCATGTTAATGGCTTGCTGACCCCCCTTTTCTTTGTTAGTTCTGTGTTTTGGGAGTGATTTCAGGTTTTCTGTTGGTATCTGTTCCTGGATGTTGAGCGGTTAGTACAGAGCCGTGCAAGACCTTGGGCGGCTATCAGGGCACCGCTCTTCTCTCCGACGGGGTCTTGACTCCTACGACTCTGCTGTAGTAGGCGGTCTGTCTCAGACCGTTCAAGTTTTGTGCGGTCATCCCTTGGCCGTCTATCCTCTTGGCACAGGTGCGTTTCTGTCTCCTTCCTGTCTATTCTTGCTACTGTTATACGGTTTATACATGTCCGTTCGATACGTTGTGCGGCCCACTATCGACCGTACATCCAAGTTTCATTCCAGCAGTTTTTGATCGTCTATTTCCTTTTGATACTGCGACGTGGCTTGAACGGTCCATCCCAGACCGTCTATCTTGTGGTGCGGTCTCCCATAGACCGTCCTTCGGATGCCACAGTGCACCCGAGGTTGCTTTGCTTGCCATACTTATATTATTTTTGTTCGTTGCTTATTGATCTCCCCCTCGTTATATGTTGTTGTGCATACTTGTTTTCATCTTTGCATGTTTATTTTGATCATTGGTTGCTAGTTTATTAGGCTAGATTTGCATGCACTCCGGTGCACATAGGAGCATACATCTCTTTCATAGTAGTTGCATTCCTACCGAGGTAGGGTTTCCTCTCGTCTCCATACTCCTTGGAGCCGACTAGGTGACCTTGCTGAGGACCTCCGTAAGCCCCCGTGAGCCGTGGATTCCCACACGGACGCCGGGCAGGTTGTACCATACCACTCCTTAGTCTAGGGCCTGCATGCGTGCGAGAGAGAGTCCTTTAGAGTCTGCCAGTTCTCCATTCTCACCCTATTTAGGTACCTTGTGGTTGAGTGAACTCACTTTTTTTAATCAATCCACTAAGGTTCTAAAAGAGAACTTATAAGAATCTTCGCGCATCATTTGAATTTTGGTTGGATAATTGGGATTCTTTTCTCATCTCTCTCCTCCATTGTATGTTGCGTAGTGTTATCATTTGCATCTCTTTGTCAGGTTAGGCTCATTAGGTCTAGCTCATCTTCGTATGTCTCCATTTAGTTGCATTTGTCTTAGGTTCATTCCCCTCCTTGTATTCATTTGAAAGCCACTGTATAAAGTCTCCATTCTCCCCATGGAGTGCTTCTCCCCTGTACCATATTCCTACACCTCTCCATCTTCTTACCCCCGTGTGGATTCCTCTTCCCACACGGGCCCATCTCCTTATTCCTCTATTGGACCCTATTCTATTAACGGGCCTTCTTATCCAGCCTGTGCTGCTGCTAGTCCAATCAATCCTCATTCCCACGTGCATAGTTCTTCCAGGCCAATGCATTCCCTCATTCCCGGAATGGGCTTTCCTTCTTCTCATGCCGAATCCCCTTATCCGGCCCATCATCATTACCCTGGTTTAAATTCACCATCCCTTGCTCAGGCCGGCTCATATCCTTCTCGGACTCTTCCTACCGAGGAGATGTTCGCTCGGGCCCAACGCCAACTTGATGAACTTCAACGCCGAATCAATCCTCAAACTTCTTCGGATATCCCACTTACCTTTCGAGATCTTCAACTTCTACCGCGTTCACAGATTCTTGCATATCGCCGCTATGGTGGAGTTGGTGACCCCTATACCCATTTGAAGGAGTTCTTATATGAGTCGGCCCAGTTCCAGCATGATCCACGCTTGATGGCCTATTTGTTTGGCCTATCTTTAGAGGGCTCGGCCAAGGATTGGTTCTTCACATTACCGCAGGAGCAGATGATGAATTTTCAAGCCGTCCAAGCAATGTTTATTCAGCAGTACCGAGACGAGGTGGGGCCCAGATATTCTATGGTTGATCTGGCCCAAGAGAAGATGAAGCCTGGCGAAGAATTCTCCGTGTTTACCGACCGCTGGCGTCGCCTAGCCGCGCAAGTCCCGGGGCATATTCCAGAGGGCGAGCAGATCAAGATGGTTATTTCTAATGCAACGCCCGAGCTCTGGTGCATTTTAGCCCTGAATGATATTACATCCTGGCAACAACTTTACAATAGAGCCAGCTTTGTTAACCAACAACTCCTAGTTTCCTTTGACCATCAGCCTCCTCCTACATACACTTCCCCTCCGCCCTTCACCGCAAGTCAGCCCTCCACTACATATCCCTCCACGGGTCGGCCTTCCGCCCCCACACACCCCTATACCTCCATGTGTTACACCTTACATCCCTCCATGAGTCAGCCCTCCGCTATTTCATCTCACCACACCCCTCCACCTCCGGTCAAGGAAACAATGCACCCAGAACGGGTAGATGACGTTCATTACATTCTCACTCCCTCCACGCCTCCACATCATTATAACCCTCCGCCCTTGCCTACGCAACCCCCGCTACCATCTCCATTACCTTTTCACACCCCTCGGCATCCACCTTGCCCTAAGCGGACTTCTCACTCCCCGTTGCCGGAGTCTTTTACAGATATTTTCAGGGCTTTGCTGGCCACCCATGCGTTGCAACTCCCTCCGGTTATGCCTTGCCGACCTGCGGTCGGGAATTTGCTCCATTTCTGTGAATTCCATCGTCAACAGGGGCATTTGATTGAGAATTGCCCCGAGTTCCGGGAAATTGTTTACAGTCTGGAAGATAAGAAGATGATTGATTGGGCTAGCATGCGCCAAGTTATTGCAGAACTCAGCAGCAAGTAGCAGTAGCAGCTAGCCGCGCCGCCTAGGCAACCGTCTCCACTTCAAGACCAGGGGCACCCTAGTGTTTCTCTAGTTGATAAGGTACCTGCTCCATTACCCACTTCTTCCTCTATCCCATCTCCTCCACCACTTTTACCTACTTCAGCCTCCGCTCGGGCAACTTATCCTTCACCCTCCGGTTCCATCACCACACCTGTCCCCAACACCTCTCGACGTGTTGTAAAGATACGCCGAAGAGCGCCACTACCCACCACTTCCTCCATTACGCCACTACCTCCTTCTTCCCCTTCCCCTTCCCCTTCACCATCTCCATCAACCATATCACCCCCTTTGCCACCACCTTCTCCACCTACACCTTCGTCGCCTCCATTGGCCACACCTCCATCATCACCTTCTCCATTATCCCCATTACCGTCACCACTATCTTCATCACCTACCCTTGTAATAATCCCTGTTCCGTCACCTTCACCGATGCCACTTCTTTCGCCATCATCCTCTGAGCCCGAGCAGGCCGACCCTAAACCCATACCTCCACTTTTTCCTTTACCTCCACCCATGCCCATCATCATCAGTATTTCCTCATCGCTTGCACCATCGCCACCCGCGCCCTTCAAACCTCTTCCTTCTAACCTCCCTCTGCCACTTCCCGCTTCGCGAAGCAGGTACACGCTACCTTTGGTGCCCCTCGGGTCTAGTCCCCAAGGAGAAAAGGAGCCGAGCCAGGCTCTGATTATGCATTACAAGCCTCAAGATTTCATTAGCCGCATGCCGGTCCAAGTCCTGGTTCCTGGCCATTTCAGGGGTAATGAGCCTACATTTACTACGAGAACGGTTGCAAAGAAGAGTTCCCTTGTGTTGGTGCCGGTTTCTTCAAAGGCGAGGCTGGTAGCAATCTCTTTGCTTGCTGGGAAGTTCATCATTAATGCTGTCATTACCTCACGCTCGATTGCTTTTCAGTTCACTGGCCGAGAGGGGTTCTCTACTCGGATTATGCTAACACATACGGCCGCCTGGAGCCTGATGGATTCCCTATTCAAGGGGCAATTGGCTGCATCTTCTGCATTCTCCAAGGACATTCTGCACTTGATGTGCAACCTCCCTCAATTTATTAGCATGCCGGCCACGTCAACGCCGCGCATTGATCTCCCTCAGCTTTATCTTTCTCTTCTAGTACGGGAGTTATGCTTCAAGCCTGATTGCCGAGTGGAGTTGCCGAACCTCTATGTTCTAGTGCCAAGAGACAAAACTCCGTGGCTGCATGATATTCATTCAGTTGAGAAGCTGTTTGCCCAAGAATGTCTGCATCTTGTTAGCACTGGGGGTCTAGGGGAAGCCGCTCCAATGAAGCTGCATATTCATGACCGAGCCAGGCCATCTGCCAGGTGGGCCCGCTATTTGAGAAGACATTACAGATTGAGGAGCCCGGGAAGCCGAGCCCGCGCCAGGCGGAGTTATTTCAAGAAGATTTTGGCTAAGCAGAGGCGGCGACGTAAATTCAAAGGCTGTCAGTTGTGCATTTGGGGGTCCCCTTCCTCCTTTCCTTCTCCCGTCCATTCGTCTTTTCTGTTACTCAGTTCCTATCCTTGGGTGGTGTACCTTCCGCCACCGGACCTTATTTCTACCATCTTCTCCTATTCTCACCATTTTAGGCCTCAGCCTATGTCCTCCTCTTCCCCTGATCCAGGGGCATCTTATAGTGTTCCTCCCCGGATACATCAGGATTCCGCTTCTCATCCTTTTCTCCCGACCCTGTTGAGGATTCCTTGCGCTCGTTCCCCAACCTTGTCGGGTGATTTTTCTGACCCTTCCCTGACTTTGTCGGGTGGTTTTCATTTCTCTTCCCCAACCTGGTCGGGTGTTTATGCTTCTTCTTCCCCGCCTCCGGCGGGTGATCGCTACTCTTCTTCTCCAACCACATTGGATGATAGTTCTCTTTCTCCCTTATCTTTGCAATTATCCTTTCGTCGTCATTCTGTTCTTTCCTCCTTGCCCTTTCAGGGTCATTACCCTTTTTCGTGCTGTTTTCGAGGCTTTAGCCCGCCTTGATCTTAGTTAATCACTGGTTATTCTGTACTTGGTTCCTTGTTATCAGGGCCTCAGTGCCTTAACGAGGGAGTTCTAGCCCTCGTCTCTCTTCCTTTTTATCCCTTCTTCATCCAGTATGATGTCTGCCACTCCTCTGTATAGAGGAATCCAATCCTATTGTGCCCATGTGATTTTGATGATAGCAAACACTATGAGTTATCTGAACTTCTGTGACATGATTTTTAACTCTATGATTTTGATGATAGCATATCATGAACATCTGATTGACTGTCTGGCTATGGGCATATATCATGTCAGTTCTACAGCCTTGCATATCATGAATCTTGGCTTTGCATATCATGAATCTGTCATATGTCAGTTCATCAGAGCATAAAGCATTGCATTGCTATTCAGTCAATTTATCAGATCTAAAGCATTACATTTGATGTTCAGTCAGGTTATCTGCTGCATATACATCAGTTGCTTTACTCTGCTTGTGGAAGTCAGTACAGGCTAAACATCCATGCATCATGACACTCAGCACAGTGTGGGTCGACCCCCTCTCTAGATGGGTCGACTCCCCAGATAAGTGTAGTCTATACACTGCTTCATTCAATGTCTATACAGCCTTCGCAAGAGCAAGTCTGTACATCGCTCTCTCTAGCAAGTCTATACACTGTATGCTACAAAGTCTGCACATCCCGTTTGCCAAGTCTGTACATCGGCATGCATTACTTCAAGTATGTACAGTCTGTTGCATTGTTCATCAAGTCTACACATTGCAGCAGCATAGAAAGTCTATACACTCACTTGCATGTTCATCAAAGTTTGTACATTGGTCGAGCATTCAAGTCTGTACATTGGCCAAGTCTACACATCGTCACCTTGCCTTCAAGTCTGCACATTGGCCAAGTCTACTCATCGGCACTGTAGCTTGCTTAGTTGAAGTCTATACATTGCTGATCGAACGTAAGTCTATACATTCCAACCTATTCCTACGTTCACTGCTTTTGGTACACACTAAGTCTACACATTACAATCATTACCTACGTCCAAGTCTGTACAGAGTCTGGCAGCGTCTCACGCATCGTCTCACCAAGTCTGTACAGCGTCTGCCTTGTCTCGCCATACACGAACAAGTCTGTACAGCCTTCTATTGCAAGAGTTCAAGACTGCACATGCCTTCCAAAGTCTGTACAACCTCTAGTCTGCATGAGTCACTAAGTCTATACATCGCTGCATTGGCCAAGTCCATACATTATCTCGCTCACATCTTCCAAGTCTGTACATTGGCCTTCAAGCCTTCCAAGTCTGTACAGCCCAAGTCTGTACATCCACCGTCTCATGCAGCGTATCTAAGGTAAAGTCTATACATCGCATGCATTGCACACTGTAAGTCTGTACCGCCCAAGTCTGTACATTGCTCACTTGCAAGCACACAAGTCTACATAGTGCTCTTCATTCATGTGCACAGTTCGTGCATCAAGTCTGTACATCCACCGTCTCAGTTAAGCTTCAAAGTCTGTACATCCGATCATCCCATGCATTGTCGCTTGCATCGTTTGGCAAAGTCTATACATTGGTCGGTGGTAAGTCTGTACACTGCCTACACTGCATGCTCTCACAATCATCTTCAAGTCTATACATTGTTCAGTGGCAAGTCTATACATTGCACTGTGCTTCAGGCATTCCACGCTAAGTCTATACAGCCTTTGAATTGCAGTAAGTCCATACACTAGCATTGTAGCTTGCACGATTAAGTCTATACATTGTGTTGCATCGTTGCACGCCAAGTCTATATATAGTCTGGCTGCCTGCACGCCATGTCTGCACATAGGTTTCACAGCACAACTAAGTCTATACATCCAGTTGCATCGCATGTCTGCAGAGTCTGGACATTCGTCCTGCAGCCTGCAGCTAAGTCTACACAGCCACCACATCAAGTCTATACAACAAAGTCTGTACAGTGTCTCATATTGGCAAAGTCTGTACATCATTTGGCCTGTGCATGCTCCGTCTTCTAAAGTCTATACACTGCTGTCTCATGCATTCTAAGTCCATACACCATCCAGTTGGGCATCGGTCATTACAGCAAGTTTGTACACTATCTGCACGCTCTCAAGGCTGAATGTTCTTCAGCAGAGTCTGTACACACTTCATCAGTGAAGAATGTACACACTTCAGTGCACATGTGTATCTCCTTCAAGACGAAGTCAATACACTCGTTTCCAAGGCTTCAAGTCTATACACTCGTTGTCAACCCTTCAAGTCTATACACTCAAGCCGCATCATGCCTGTACACACTTTGTTAACAGCCTGAACCAAGTCTGTACATCCATCTGATATCTTCTTATGATTGCTTGACAGGTACTGTTCGTGAAGCCAATGAAGGGCACGTGATCCGAGGTTGGCACCTGGCACGTGATCCGAGGACAGTGCCCTAATTGCTGCTGCTATAAATACGAAGCCTCCTCCATCTGGAGAAGACTGATCAAGAAGTGGATGAAAGGCAGAAGAAAGAGAGTGATCGAGATAGAAGGAAAGAGCTGCACAGAGGCAGAGAGGCAGTGAGCAGAAGAAGAAGAAAGAAGAAAGAAGAAGAGTGAGCCAGAGAGCAGAAGAGAGATAGAAAGAGCCTACGAAAGAGAAGAAAAAGAAGAGTGAGAAGAAGAGAGAGCTAGAGTAAAAGAAGCTTCAACTGAAGATTGGTTTCTGCTGGACCGTGGATCAAATCCAGGCCAGCCAGCTCCTGCGAGAGCCACATTTTGATTTTATGTTTCCAGCTTTTAGTTGCTGTATTTTCTTTTATTATTTTCCTTTACTTTGTTCTTCCGATTGCCCTGTTGGGGATCGGGTTCCTCCTATGGTTTCAGGAGAAGGGAGATTTATTTCTCCGGTTTGCTGGTGACCTTGTGTCATCAGTGGTTCCCTCTTTTGTAGAGGAAGAGAGGTCCGAGACCTCTGGTTTGCAGGTGACTGGGAGTCACTTGTGGGTTCCCTCCTGGTTTGGAGGAAGGGAGATTTGTCTCCGGTTCTGGTCTTGTGGATTGCAAGTCCAGGTGAACCCTCCTGGTCTAGAGGAAGAGAGACTTCGGTCTCTGGTTTGCTAGTGACTGGGTGTCACTAGTGGTTCCCTCCGGTTGGGAGGAAGAGGGGAGGTTGTTCCCCTGGTCAAGCTGTGTGGCAGCATTTGTTGCAGACTGAGTCTACTGTTCTAGCATTGCTAGTGGAAGCCTCACTCCGGTTTGGAGTGAGGGGTGGACGTAGGTCTGTGGACCGAACCACCTAAAAATCCTGGTGTCCCTTGTGGTTTGATTTTTTTATGTGTTCATCTTATTGCTTCACACATTAGATGTTTGCTTAGGATCGAGTGAGAGCTTATTCTTTGTGTTGCTTTGCGAGATCCTTCTAAGTATCTTCAGAATATATCTACAACTGTTCTTTAAGTCCGCATATCTGAGCATTAGTTTTTTATTAGGCTATATTTTTTAGGGGAGATTCATTCACCCCCCCTCTGAATCTATCGCACCTGTCTCAACAATTGGTATCAGAGCAGGTTTCTGACTTTCCAGATCCAACGATCTGTAGAGGATCCTGCTGGCTTTCGGTGTATTTCTGTCTTCTGCATACAGTTTTGAAATTGCTTGATTGATTTGCCTTCATGGCTTCTCCACCGGTTTTCAATGGGTCTAATTTTAACTCATGGGTTAGCAGTCTACATAACTATGTGAATTTGATGGATCCGGATCTGTGGAAGTTAATCTCACATGGTCCTCACAGACTGCCAAAGAAAGAGTCCAAATGGACTAACAGTCACAAATCAAGAAATGGAGAGAATCAGAAAGTTTTGAATCTAATGAAAGAAGCTACTGACAAGGCTCTACATTCTTGTTTTTATGACTGCAGGTCCGCTAAGTACATTCTGGAAAAGCTGAAGCTAACTTAGAGGAGAGATGAGGACAACTGCCTGATGGCTGGCAAGAGCGACCATGGTAGTGATCAAGATGAATCCAAAGATGCTGAAGAGGTAACCAATCCTTTCTCTAGTTACACTTTAGACGACTGGGAAGATGCCTATGCCAATCTGTTAGAATCCTATGAAAGACTAAAGAAGAAGAATAAAAAACTGATAAAGAAGCTAAAGAAACATGAGGATGCTAAATCTCGAGGTGAAAGCCCTGAAATTCTGAAAATTAAAAATGATATATTTAGAAGACAGCTAACAGATTTTGATTCTATTAGTTCAGATTTAGATCACTTGAAATCTGAAAAACAAACTCTTATGAAACAAATTGATTTACACAAAAAGGAGAATCAAGAGCTTGTTTGCAAAATTGCTGAACTAAAGGAGAGGCATAGTTTAATTAATGAAGATCAGGTTCATCACAATAATGCTGTTCAGAATGAAAAATTAGTGAGAGATTTAGAGCTTGTCAACTCTGAATTGGAAAATATGAAATCTGAAATTGAAATACTCAAAAACCAGCTCAAAGAATCTGAACACAAATCAAATAATCTTGAAAAAGTAAATAGTTTGGTTTCTGAGAAACTGGAGGCTGAGAGAGTAATAAACTTAGAGCTTCAGAAAAATCTCGACAAACAGCAAGAAATGTTTTATGAATGTCAGTCTTCAACAAATGAATGGGTGTTTGATGATGAACTCCTAGAGCAGAACAGTAAATTGAAAGAGGAAATTAATAAGCTGAATCACCTAAACTCAGAAATGTCTGAGAGGCTAATCACTTTAGAAAAAGGAAAGAGTGTAAGCCTGGTGAGCTCTAGTGAGTTGCTGAATGCTGAACATGAAATTATAAATCTGAAAAACATCAACCTAATGTTGAGTGGGAATGTCACTTGCTGTGAACAAAAGATAGCTAAATATGAGTTAACAATCACATCCCTTCAACAAGAAGTTGATGATCTTTATAAGTCCCTATCTGAAGCTGACAATGAAACAAAGTTAAAACATGAAGTTGAAAAACTCAAAAGTCTGAATGATGCCTTGCATCAACAAGTCATTTCCTGTGAAACAGGTCTGTCCAAATATGAAGCTAATATTTGTGGCTTAAATTCTGAAATTCAAGATTTGAAAAACTCATTGTCACAATTTGTCAAAGGAAAGGACAATCTGAATAAGCTTCTTGGAAATAATGTTAGCTTTCAGAGAGAGGGACTGGGTTACAGTTCAACAAACAAAAGGATCAATAGCAATAAAACTTCAACTGTGTTTGTAAAAGCTTCTGATCAAAACACAACTGCTGGTTCTTCTGTTTTTCAATTTACTGCACAAAAACCCACTGTCAGTCCCAAAACTGTAGGACAAACTCAAAAATTAAAAAAGGATGAAAACCTACAGAAAAAGAACAAAACTACTCCAGTTGGTACAAAGACTGCTGCACACAATTCACATGATCTCTCACACACTCATATTAAAAAGGGGTCATGTTATTATTGTGGGAAAGGAGGTCACATAATGGAAGATTGCAGATTGATGTTAAAGGATGAGCATGCTAGTGGAAGATTACATTCTAGAAAATTTTCTGATAGAAACCATGCTACTAGAAACCCTGATGCTTCATGTTATTATTGTGGTAAGTATGGTCATCTCATGAATGCATGCTTTATCATGAAAGAAGATAATAAACTGCATGCCAGGTCTTCCATGAATATTCATGGTCCTTATGGAACTAAACACAAGTCTATTCAGCACATTGTGTGCTCTAACTGCAATAAGCCTGGGCACAAGGCTGCTGAGTGCTGGTTTGGATCCACTTGGGGTAAAAATGGCTTTCATAGAAGAAATTCTTCTGCTTGCTCTCACTGTGGGAAGAATGGCCATACAGTCAAGAACTGTTGGCATGTTCAGAAGAACTCGGTTAACCCCTATGTTGTCAAATTCCCAGTAAAACCATTTGCAAGATTCTCATGCTATAACTGTGGGAAGCCAGGCCATAGATCTGCTGAATGTTGGCTGGTTAGGAATAAGAAACAAACTGTTCATGAATACAACAAAAAATCTTATGATCATGTTTATAAACCTCATACTGCTGTTACTATGCATCATAAGAACCAGAAACCAGTCACATCATGTAGATATTGTGGAAAGTATGGTCACTCTATAGAAAATTATTATTTGATGGATCATGATGACCATGTTGCTAAGAAATTGTTTAGAACACCTGTCAGGACTAACGCAGGACCCAAAGCTGCTTGGGTCCCTGCAGGATCAAAATGATCAAAAACTTTGCAGGTGTGCCTTGGGGGCTGAAGAACAAAGAGGGGTTAATAAACCAAGGCACTCAAAAAGGAAAACCCCAAGATTCTACTCTTCAGGTCAGTTATGAACAATCTGTTTAAATTCCATCATCTGAAAATTGACTGTTTGAGATGGTTAAGCATCTTGTTAATTTGATCTATGCTTAGTTGGAAATTTCTGAAATGGAATTGCTCAATCATGTTCATGGTAGATCACTTATGTCTGAAGTGCATGGATTATATTTGAATGACAAATTTGAAATCATGTGATGTACTTTCACTGCAAATCATGCACTTAGTCAGGGGAAGCTCAATCATTCTTAATTAACCATACTACTGCTCATGCTTTGTTGTATATATGTAGCATCTAGTCAGGGGGAGCTTTCCTGTTCCATCTCTTCATCTCTTGAACTCTCACTGTCTAGCTATCTGATTCACTCTTGGCAAATGTGTGGTTCACCTAAATTCTCTGCTGTCTCTACTCTGATATAGCTGATCTGTCTGTATTCCAGACTTAGCTATTGATTCTGCCTCCTGTGAATTCAATTGCTAGCTTGTTCCTATCATTCACATTTCTTCATATCTTGTAAGTCTGGTCCAAGCTAATCTGACTGAATCTTAGTCTTTAATGCTGGCTTCTGATTGCTCTCTGTTAATCTCTCAATAAAAATACTTTGTTGACTCCACTGATTTCCTGGCAATGTCATTGACTCATCTGAATGAGGAAAGATTTTAGTCAGTGCACCCTAGACATAAATCAGACATACTCTGAAAGGAAGAAACTTCTATTATACTGGCTTAAGAATGTTTTGATAAATCAAATTGATTTAAGTCTAATGTATTTCCTAAGTTTTGATGTAGAGGACTTGAAAATATCTGAATCATCATGCTTAATAGATCTTAACAAATTGTCTCATGAACTTCATGCAAAACCTTCTGAAATCTGAAATTCTAAAAGACATGGCTTTCTTTGGTTAAGATACATATAGAAGGTATTGTTCTTAAACATTTCAGTGTACTGAGCATTGTTTGAAAAATCTGAAAACACTTAAAAATTTAATGCAAGAGCAATGACTTTGGTCACAGAGAAACTGGGTTCTCTGTCAAAGAAATGGGGTAAGCCCATGTCATGAAGTACCATAGTTAACTCTCTTAGAAAAATGTTTAAAAATATGGCAGAGCAATAGCATGGTTGTGTTGAGTAACTGGGGATTCTGGCCTCTGATCAAGGTGTCTCCTCATGAAAAAAGACACTCCAAATTGCTAACTCTGTTCTCTTTGAGACGCAATATGGTTGTCACACTGAGTAACTGGGTCACTTCACCTGAGAAGTGTTGTGCCTCACGTAAAAAGGTGTTGACTGAACCAAACTTGCTCAGGAAAAATGAGTGCTGATCAATAGAAAATTTTGAAAATCTAAAGACATGTTCAAACATAATTATTTCTGTTTAATCTCAATATCATCTTGTGTATCTTCCATAAGAGTCATTGAATTTAAATGAGTAAGATGGAAGGAGGTTAAACATGAATATCAGAAGAATTGTTAGTTCATTTCTATTAAAAGGTGTTTCAGATATGAGTAATGAATTTTCTTGATAAACTTTGAATACATCTCTCTTAAATCATGATGGTAAGTTTAAACTCATTCATAATCTATTATAATTGAAGAATCTAAAATTCGTTTACAAAGATTTATGAATTTGGTGTGCTAATGAAAATCTATCTTCCTCAGTTCATTAATTGTGCATACAGATTGTGGTAATCATTGAGTGCCTATGTGCTTTTGCTGATAGATGCTTATCTCCTCTTGTCATACCTCAACTCTATTCTGGCTTTAAGGGGGAGATTAACATCTGCATCATAGACTTGATTTGTGCATGATTTTATCTGGCTGGTATAGGAGAGCATACATCTGAAACATTGTCTTGATTTGTGCTTCATTGTTTAACTACCTCTGTGTCCTTCATGTCTAAAAGACTGAGTCAAAGGGGGAGTATTTACTTTATTCACATCATGATTGCTTGTAACTCTTATCTCAAACTATTTTTCTTTTTGATGAAGTCAAAGGGGGAGAATAGTTTGACATGAGTCAGTGTGACTCATAGTGTTGCCATCATCAAAAAGGGGGAGATTGTTGTGCGCCTGTGATTTTGATGATAGCAAACACTATGAGTTATCTGAACTTCTGTGACATGATTTTTAACTCTATGATTTTGATGATAGCATATCATGAACATCTGATTGACTGTCTGGCTATGGGCATATATCATGTCAGTTCTACAGCCTTGCATATCATGAATCTTGGCTTTGCATATCATGAATCTGTCATATGTCAGTTCATCAGAGCATAAAGCATTGCATTGCTGTTCAGTCAATTTATCAGATCTAAAGCATTGCATTTGATGTTCAGTCAAGTTATCTGCTGCATATACATCAGTTGCTTTACTCTGCTTGTGGAAGTTAGTACATGCTAAACATCCATGCATCATGACACTCAGCACAGTGTGGGTCGACCCCCTCTCTAGATGGGTCGACTCCCCAGATAAGTGTAGTCTATACACTGCTTCATTCAATGTATGTACAGCCTTCGCAAGAGCAAGTCTGTACATCACTCTCTCCAGCAAGTCTATACACTGCATGCTACAAAGTCTGCACATCCCGTTTGCCAAGTCTGTACATCGGCATGCATTACTTCAAGTATGTACAGTCTGTTGCATTGTTCATCAAGTCTACACATTGCAGCAGCATAGAAAGTCTATACACTCACTTGCATGTTCATTAAAGTCTGTACACTGGTCGAGCATTCAAGTCTGTACATTGGCCAAGTCTACACATCGTCACCTTGCCTTCAAGTCTGCACATTGGCCAAGTCTACTCATCGGCACTGTAGCTTGCTTAGTTGAAGTCTATACATTACTGATCGAACGTAAGTCTATACATTCCAACATATTCCTACGTTCGCTACTTTTGCTACACACTAAGTCTACACATTACAATCATTACCTACGTCCAAGTTTGTACAGAGTCTGGCAGCGTCTCACGCATTGTCTCACCAAGTCTGTACAGCGTCTGCCTTGTCTCGCCATACACGACCAAGTATGTACAGCCTTCTATTGCAAGAGTTCAAGACTGCACATGCCTTCCAAAGTCTGTACAACCTCTAGTCTGCATGAGTCACTAAGTCTATACATTGCTGCATTGGCCAAGTCCATACATTGTCTCACTCACATCTTCCAAGTCTGTACATTGGCCTTCAAGCCTTCCAAGTCTGTACAGCCCAAGTCTGTACATCCACCGTCTCATGCAGCGTATCTAAGGCAAAGTCTATACATCGCATGCATTGCACACTGCAAGTCTGTACAGCCCAAGTCTGTACATTGCTCACTTACAAGCACACAAGTCTACACAGTGCTCTTCATTCATGTGCACAGTTCGTGCATCAAGTCTGTACATCCACCGTCTCAGTTAAGCTTCAAAGTCTGTACATCCGATCATCCCATGCATTGTCGCTTGCATCGTTTGGCAAAGTCTATACATTGGTCGGTGGTAAGTCTGTACACTGCCTACACTGCATGCTCTCACAATCATCTTCAAGTCTATACATTGGTCAGTGGCAAGTCTATACATTGCACTGTGCTTCAGGCATTCCATGCTAAGTCTATACACCCTTTGAATTGCACTAAGTCCATACACTAGCATTGTAGCTTGCACGATTAAGTCTATACATTGTGTTGCATCGTTGCACGCCAAGTCTATATATAGTCTGGCTGCCTGCACGCCATGTCTGCACATAGGTTGCACAGCACAACTAAGTCTATACATCCAGTTGCATCGCATGTCTGCAGAGTCTGGACATTCGTCCTGCAGCCTGCAGCTAAGTCTACACAGCCACCACATCAAGTCTATACAACAAAGTCTGTACAGTGTCTCATATTGGCAAAGTCTGTACATCATTTGGCCTGTGCATGCTCCGTCTTCTAAAGTCTATACACTGCTGTCTCATGCATTCTAAGTCCATACACCATCCAGTTGGGCATCGGTCATTACAGCAAGTTTGTACACTGTCTGCACGCTCTCAAGGCTGAATGTTCTTCAGCAGAGTCTGTACACACTTCATCAGTGAAGAATGTACACACTTCAGTGCACATGTGTATCTCCTTCAAGACGAAGTCAATACACTCGTTTCCAAGGCTTCAAGTCTATACACTCGTTGTCAACCCTTCAAGTCTATACACTCAAGCCGCATCATGCCTGTACACACTTTGTTAACAGCCTGAACCAAGTCTGTACATCCATCTGATATCTTCTTATGATTGCTTGACAGGTACTGTTCGTGAAGCCAATGAAGGGCACGTGATCCGAGGTTGGCACCTGGCACGTGATCCGAGGACAGTGCCCTAATTGCTGCTGCTATAAATACGAAGCCTCCTCCATCTGGAGAAGACTGATCAAGAAGTGGATGAAAGGCAGAAGAAAGAGAGTGATCGAGATAGAAGGAAAGAGCTGCACAGAGGCAGAGAGGCAGTGAGCAGAAGAAGAAGAAAGAAGAAAGAAGAAGAGTGAGCCAGAGAGCAGAAGAGAGATAGAAAGAGCCTACGAAAGAGAAGAAAAAGAAGAGTGAGAAGAAGAGAGAGCTAGAGTAAAAGAAGCTTCAACTGAAGATTGGTTTCTGCTGGACCGTGGATCAAATCCAGGCCAGCCAGCTCCTGCGAGAGCCACGTTTTGATTTTATGTTTCCAGCTTTTAGTTGCTGTATTTTCTTTTATTATTTTCCTTTACTTTGTTCTTCCGATTACCCTGTTGGGGATCAGGTTCCTCCTATGGTTTCAGGAGAAGGGAGATTTGTTTCTCCGGTTTGCTGGTGACCTTGTGTCATCAGTGGTTCCCTCTTTTGTGGAGGAAGAGAGGTCCGAGACCTCTGGTTTGCAGGTGACTGGGAGTCACTTGTGGGTTCCCTCCTGGTTTGGAGGAAGGGAGATTTGTCTCCGGTTCTGGTCCTGTGGATTGCAAGTCCAGGTGAGCCCTCCTGGTCTAGAGGAAGAGAGACTTCGGTCTCTGGTTTGCTAGTGACTGGGTGTCACTAGTGGTTCCCTCCGGTTGGGAGGAAGAGGGGAGGTTGTTCCCCTGGTCAAGCTGTGTGGCAGCATTTGTTGCAGACTGAGTCTACTGTTCTAGCGTTGCTAGTGGAAGCCTCACTCCGGTTTGGAGTGAGGGGTGGACGCAGGTCTGTGGACCGAACCACCTAAAAATCCTGGTGTCCCTTGTGGTTTGATTTTCTTATGTGTTCATCTTATTGCTTCACACATTAGATGTTTGCTTAGGATCGAGTGAGAGCTTATTCTTTGTGTTGCTTTGCGAGATCCTTCTAAGTATCTTCAGAATATATCTACAACTGTTCTTTAAGTCCGCATATTTGAGCATTAGTTTTTTATTAGGCTATATTTTTAAGGGGAGATTCATTCACCCCCCCTCTGAATCTATCGCACCTGTCTCAACAATTCCTTTGCTCTCCTTTCATCCTTTATCCTAGCAAGCAAGGAATGCAAAGCTACTCGCGCTCCTCAAAGCTCGATGATCGAAATCGCTTCAGGACGCCGGTTTCTGCGTCATGGATTTGCAATGGTATTGTTATTTTGTGCAAGAGTATGTTATCATTGCTATTACTCTTATTATTCCTGCACATGCTTATAACATTGGTTCCTTAACATGATTTAGTGGCTTTTAGAAATTTGCTTAGTTCATTTAAAATGAGGTTAGCTTCTGCAGCATCCCTTAGGCTGGTGATAGCTATACGCTGGGAGTCTAGTTTCTTTCCCCGATTGTTGAGGGTGACCTATGAGTATGGATTTTTCACACACTACACGGCAAGCCATAGCCGATCTCTCTAAGGTGCACCGTTGCTGCTTTGGCCATACTTTGGGTATGCACAAAGGTCTTTTCTTTTCTCTGCTCGGCCAAGTGCAGGGGCAAGAGATGGATGAATGAGATGACTAACGTAGGCACTCCCTAATACGAGAGAGGTCTCAAATAAGGGCAGTCTTGACCCTCAAAAGTGAACTTTCATGCTATATCTGGCCAATAAGGGTTACCAAAATGAGAAAATGAATCAATATAGCAAAACTATGAAAATCAAAAGCATGGCAAGAGTGGCAGTACAGTTCCCCGCGGGACGTCATGAGCCCGGTCGCATGCGTGCCTGATAAATATGGGTTTGAAAATCAAAGACACAAAGTCCCAGCGCAACAGACTGTCTCTTTGAGGGGTAGTGCCCTAGAAGGAATTCGAACCTTGATATCTCCCATCCTGCACGAAGCTTGTCTCCATTTTTTTTCTTCTATTTCTCCCTCTTAGGCTGGGTTGTATCTCGGGTATGGCCTTAGTAGGGGCACCGTTCTTTAGAAGCAGTTGGTTGTGGTAAGCCACCCTCACATGCACGTCCTGCTCAAGGGAAGTCTTTAAGGAGAAGGGAGGGACGACGATCCCTGGCCAGTAGTTCGAGCCCGTCTTTGGGTGTTGCAGATTGCTATTGTCAAAAATCCAAAAAATGAGATATTGTCAAAAATAAAAAAAATGAAATCCAAAAAATGATGAAATATTGTTCAAAATTTTAATCATTTTCAAAATCTGAAAAATCAAGAAATTTGAAAAATCTAAAAATATTTATCTTTTACATTATATTTTGAGAACAGATACGTAATCTGTTTGCTAAGTGTGCAGGTTGCAGGTACTCAAGCTTTCCTTGCTCCATATTTTGTTCTATCTGTCTCCTGTTCACGTCTTTGATCTGTTCTCTTCGTCATTCATGTCTCTCGATCTATTCTGAAGCTTATGACATTTTCAACTTTTGTTTGCAATGATGATATCTTTATGAGAGGGCTTTACCTCACGATCATGAACCTGGCGATTCTGCTTCATTCTGATCTCGAGTTTTGATTGAAGTGCGTATTTGTTCATGTCTTTTGTCCCACCGTATCTTTGTCTCGTGTCCATGTCCCACCGTATTGTCCCACACGCTTGTTGTTTTGTTCCTCACCTCATGTTGTTAGTTGTCTTGCACATGTTGATAGTCATCCTTCCATGTTCCGTGTGTTGTCCCAACCGTGTGATCCGTCATATTCTTATCCCAACCATGTGTTGTCCCGCCGATTGTTGTCTTGTCACTCCATGTTCATGCATACGTATTGTCTGTTTATGCCTTTGCTTATGTGCTTGTTCGTTTTGTTGTGTTGTTTTCATTCGTCATGTTATGTCATGTTGTTTGTCGTTAGGTTAATCGCTATGCTTATCTTGTTTGTCTTATTCATGAAAATCCATAAAAATCCAAAAAAGAAAATCCAAAAAGGCTCGCCGTTTCACCTGTACGGGTAAGTCAGGTATGGCCTTCTATCCTTGTCACCCTTATTGCATTATTATATGGTACTATAGTATTTTATCCCGAGAACCAGTTGGTTGCTTACGCGTTCCAGGATCTGATGTTCCCCTTCAACAAAAACGATGATGATCCAGGTTCGCGTGTTTAATCTTTGGATAGGCCGTTAGGTTGAGATGTCAAGGAGAGGATGGTTCTGTCCTGCACGCCGTGGTTGCGAACAGTATCTTGACGCTGATTTTCCCAGCTTAGCAATATTATTCTCGAGTATTTTATATTTTAATCTTTCTTTGCATTTATTTTTACGATTTCTTTTATTTTAGCCCAACATGCATCATACGCATCTTTTGAGCTTTCATGCCCCATGGTTTGCTTGAAGAATGTCCCATCAGTGATGGTCAGCTGTGCGTTCGAATGCTTGAGTAAGAGGAACTAATTCCACTCTGAGTTGGAAGGTTTTCTTTGGTCAATTCGGTTGGTTTGGTTGATTGAAAGGTCCCCGTCTGGAGTTTTAGCTTGTTTCTTTTAATTTTGACGCTTGCTTTTGTGGCCTCCTCATTGGACCGCGAGATTGTGTCCCCCATGAGGTTGGTCTTGTCGGTTTATTTTCATTTAGTTTAGTTCCTCCAGACGGGTGTCGCTTTTGGTTTAATCATTCCGTACGTTTGGTTCAGAGTTTTCCCAAAGATTCCTGTCGCTTGTTGGTGAAAACGGGTGTCGTTTTACCTTAACGCCCACTTTTCCGGTCCTCTCCGCTGCATTTTCGCTTCATCTTCATGTGCCATGTCACTTCCGCTTCACCTCCGCTCGCTCCCCTGCAAAGAGGACGTTAAGGAGGGGCATCTGTTGACACCCGTTTTATGCCGATAAGTTGAGTCGTTTCTCTTACTCCCTTTTGTTGATGCCTCGAATTGCCCATCACTCGTTGGGGCTATTTTCAAGTGTATTTTGGGCCAGTTTTATGTGTAATCTCCCTCCTTGGTTGAGTCCGTATCGATTCGGGGCTTAATGGGCCTTGGTTTTTGGTTAAGTGAACATGTTTATGAAAATCAAGTGTCCAGGAGCATGTACGGTTCAACCTCAGCTGTTCAACACTGGGGCGGTTAAATAAAGACCGTTCATACATTTATGATTGATTTCTGAGGATTTTCTGAATTATCACCGACAGGATTTTGTGCGGCCCTCTTCTAGCCGTTCAACATAATGGACGGACTAATTATGGCCGCTTATATCTCAGAGTCCTACGCTTGGTAATTTCCTCAAATAATTATCCAAGTAATTGAATTATCACCGATAAGGCTAGAACAGTTTGTCGTTGGCCGCGCTACATTTGAACGGTCTAAATAGAGCTGTTCATCTGTGAGAGTCCAACGGCGGGCGTTTCGGTCAGTTCGAGGGATAATTGGGATTATTTTCTAATTATTTTGAATTTCCACCGACGGGTTTGGACGGTTAGTAGGTGACCGCTCATCCTGTTGAGTGGTCTATCGTAAGACCGTTCATACCGTTGACTGTTGAATTTTAACAGATTTTAATCCTTTTATCCATGGTTTTATCCCCAACTTCTTTCATCAATTTCTCCGTGGATAATCAATCATTTTAGCTGTCGTTTCGACTGGATGAGAGATAATTCTATTATCTATGATTTATCTTCAATAATCTCGTCCCGAAAATGGCTCTAAACCGTAGTTTTGGGGCTGGCTTTCTAGGCTCTATAAATAGACCCTAAAGGCCGACTTTGATAAAGGGGGGGGGGGATTTTGGTCAACGGCGAAGCCCTGCCGTATTCTTGAGCGATCTAGCACCAAGGAGGGAGGCTCTCTACGTCCATACGAGCCTCCGGTCCAGGGAGTAGTTGATGTTTTGAGTCGTCTGTGTTTTTTATAGCTTTCGTTATTGTTCATCGCATGCATTGTTTCCTCCCCACGTCCTCCTTCGTTTTCATCATCATGCACACATCCACCTAGGTTTTTGTCACCCTAGGGGTTTTAAACCCCCCAGGTATCCCCCTTTCCTTTTATTTATGTTCGTCTCCTCCTATCTTGACATTTACTACACCATTTAGTTCTAATCTGGGTGTTATCCTTGTGTCTTTACGTTGTTTTGCAGGTCAGCACTTCATCAGCACGAGGCCCATCCCCTCTGGCCGGCTGGAGAGGGTGGAGGTGAGCCCTTTTGCAACTCTTGGCGTGGTGGACTTGAGCGGTTCCTGACTGCCCGTTCAAGAAGACGAGCGGCTCTTACTGCACCACCCTTCTTCTCCTTGCGGTCTACTTCAAGCCGTCCATCCTCCAGGAGCGCTTCCTCCCGCACGTTCTGCAGCACCCCTACGCGGTCTATCGTAAGACCGCGTGTCATTTTAGGCGGTCCCTCCTCAACCGCGCGTCTACCCAGTGCTGCATCTAGGCGAGTGTCTCCCCTTCCTTTCCAAAGCACGGCGTGCTCATCACGTCCGACGCTTTGGTGGCGATCACGGTCACTTTCATTTTCCTTTCTCCTCTTACTGTTCTTCATTTACTTAACATCGCATTGTTGATCTACTCATAGCATATCTACCTTTAAGTAAGAGGAGAAAAATATATCTACACTACCCATTTTTCAAAAAAAAACTAATAGAGCCACAGAACTATGGATAACTATATGATCTATTACTTAACTCATTTTCTGTGTCATAAAAATATAATTAAAGAAATCTAGCTTTGTTGTCCATAAAAAATAGTGTGTAATAATGGACTTGTCCTTGCACCCTAAAGGTGAATATCTCATTCTTCATGTTTGCTAGGGACTTATCCAAATTCACTCCAAGCGATGTAAATGCATATGCACTATTATATCCATGTATTGAATCTCTAAAATCTTTAGATTCTTCAGTGTCAGATGTGTATAGTTGAAATAACTCCTTGGGCATTGGATTGATCTTCAATACAACCTCTCCTTTGTAGCAGCAAAATGTACGTGGTTGATACTCAAATATTTTGGCCTTACAATATTTACAATCTGGAGTTGTTTTCACATAATGTGGACCATCCAACTTCTTTTGATATTGTTGACGGCTTTTCCCTAGCAACATCTTCTTTTTCTCCTCATCCATGTTTGCATATTTTTCTCTTTTTCTTTTATTCCTTTGTTCTCAGAGCTCTTTAAAATGAAGAAAATGATTAGTCAATTTGTTCATGTTATTTATACTATTGTGTTGGTCATATTACCTTTCTGATATTGGCCATATTCACTATTGCTTGGAATGCAATTTCCATCCATGGTAGCACAAGACAGAATTCTATAGCAAATAAAAAGTTAAATGTCATCTTTCTTTTGTGACTTTCATACTATTGTCATTCCATAGATCAAAAAAAGCAAATTAACTTCATCCATAATCATAAAATGCAAGTTATAGAAATACATTAAGTAAAGATTAGAATACATATATATATAATGTAGGGTCAAAAAAAAGCTACATGATTATTCGTACATAATATTGTTTATTATGAAAATAAAATGTGATTTACCTTGTGTAGCGGCAGAAATTTGGTTTCTATGTCACGTACCACGCTTCTCTATTTATTTGTTGGGGAAGTCGTTCGGCACCGGTGGAATCTTGCAAACACCAGAAGCAAAGGGCGTCAGAAGGAGCCTTGGGTGTTACCCTAGGGGACAACCCTCCGATGTTTAAGTCAGCAATGGTTTGTAAATAAAGAGCAAAGAAGAGTAGGAGAGAAAGCGTAGAAGGAGGCCATTGTGGAAGATCTGAGAGACGCGTAGACCCTCGGGTCGAGTGCTCGCCGGCCCCAGTGGACACTCGGAGAGTGCTCGCTAGGTGGTAAGGTCGCCCAGGAGGGGATTCTCTCTTAGGATGTGAACTGTCGAGACCTCTCTAGTAGCAGGGCGTGTACCTCTCCTGTTGGCTTCTCTGTAGGCATTTCGTTGGTGAGATTCACCTTTTTTTCCTCTCTTCTCTGTAAGGCCCCTTTTATAGGTGGTTGTCCTACGGTCGAAGGCCAATCCCTTAGCAGGGAAGGGCATGAGTTGTGGAGCAACGTCTCTCACGATCCCGGCGGGAGTCTCCCATTGGGGGGCGATTACCCCAGCGTCGGCTGGTCCCTGGGCGAGTCTTACGGTGTTCATGGGGCATGCTCACCCGTTATGGGATCAAGGTGGACATCGTGGGGGTAATGGTCGGTCGTCGGAGGGTCATCCGACGGTCATTGTGCTTGGGCCAAAGCCCTTTCTGTGCTGTCGAATCCAATGCTAAGTCATAGTGGGCTGCGCCTTTGTGGGCTGCGGCTGTCGGGCATCCCTTGGGAGCATTGTAGACCGTGAGTCGAATTGGGCTTGTAATTGACGGGCCGGTTCTGGGCCGAGCCAGATTTACCCTCCTCACTAGCCCCCCTACTCTCAGTTGCGAGCACTTTGCAGGGAGCTGAGAGTCGAGCATGAGAGAGTTAGTTGGATTAATGAACTCGAGGGTGATCTCCTCGCATTTTCGGGACCGATGGCCCCAGTCGTATGCTTGGCATGCAAGGCGCCCCTTGCGGTGGCAGGCGCCACTTTTGTAATCATGACGCGGGGTCCTGTTGTCTAGGAACGCGGGCTTCAAATGGGCGTCTGTGCTTGGCGGTCGTACTGTGACAATGACGAGCGCCTTTTCACCTGCCCTATGGCTTCAAAGGGCCGTTCTACCGCAGAAGGTTATAAGTACCACTGCAGGGTTTTTCTCATAGCCCTATCTGCTTCCCGTTGGTTGCCGCGCTCATTGTAGGCTTCTCCCTTCTTCGCCTGGTGAGGGTCTTCTTCCTTCCTCTGTGTTCCCCATCTTCTGGAGTCATGCCACCCCGTAGGAGAACCCTTCGAGTCAGCCCCACATCTTCTGTCAAAGAGGTGGAACCCAGTTGGGCCGGGGGCGCCGAGCACTTCGGGTGCCGGCCCTAGTTGTCCCCGTTCTTCGTCGTTAGTGGGTTATAGGGTGGTGTATGGGTTGCGGGAAGCCTTTCAGATTCCCCCTGAGTTTGATATCATCTTCCCGACCGTCGATGATGACTTGTTGAGTCTGCCTCTGAGTGGTAGTAGGGTCTTCATAGCATCTTTCCGGGAAGGCTAGGCCCAACCGACACCTTGTCAGCGTCTCTGAGGCTGCGTCCAACCTCAAGCGTTGGGCGGAGCGCTTTGTATATATTACCAGGGCGGGTGCTCGTGGCCCCTAGAGGTTCGCGGGTTTCCGCCTCATCTGGGGTGATAGGCGACCCTCGGCCACGGCCGAGGAGACTAAGAAGATAAAGGCTCTTCTCCGCTTTCATCTCCCCAATGCCGACTGAGCTGACCCCGACGGTGCTGCGGGAGTTGGGGATGAGCTCCTCATTGCCTCAAGGTACTAACTTTTGATCTTCTTCATATTCGTTGGTAGTGAACCGAGCTGATCCTCTCTGGGTCATCTTTGCAGGGGCTCAGGAGTCGTCGGAGCTGCGGTACGAGATAGTCAAATTACCGCGGAGTGCTCCTCGCCCCGTGGATCATGTCGAGCCAGGGGTCGGTCAGGTGACGGTCGTTGCCCCTCAGGCCGCGGTTGCATTTGCTCCGGGGCGACTTCAGTATCCGGTCCCCGCGACCATCCCGTTAGTAAGCGCGGCCGCTGCTCCCGCAGCTAGTGGCGGGTCGAGTGCTCGGAGGGACATTTTTGAGGAAGTCGTCAGTACTGCCGATGTAGAGTCCACCATGCCTGGTGGTGGGCGCATCCCTTTGATTGTGGACGAGTTGGCGGCGCTGGACCTCCAGCGTCACCCGTAGAAGAGGAGTAGGGTTTCTGCTCTAGCCCGAGGTCGGGTTCCGCCGTCGTTGTCGTCTGGGGATACTCCTCTGCCTGAGGTTCCTCCTCCGCCGCATCCAGCTGAGGAGCCTGTGATCGCCCCTCTTGCACCTACCCCCATGGGGGAGATGCGTGATAAGGGCAAAGGCCCCGTTGCTGATTATGCGACCCACCTTCCGCCGTCTGAGGTTCCCTCACTCGCTCGCTATCGGCCGCCTGAGGAGACTACGATTGGGTATGCGGGTGTCGTGACGGCCATCGAACTTATCAACCAGAGTGTCGGGTGGCACGAGCGCACAGGGACGTTCGGCCTTGGGGCCGAGGAGGAGTTGATAGATCTGGCCACGAAGAGCGTGTGCTCGATTTCTAGGGCCTTGGGCTTATGGAGGCACCACTTTAGTGGCCTTGCGCAGGAGTTGGAGGCTAGTTAGGCCGTGCAAGCCAAGTTGGCGGCCAACTGCAAGAAGCTTGGGGGGCCCCAGAAAGCGCCTAAGGCTGAAGTCACCGGGCTCTGGGAGCAATTGAGCCAAGTGGAGCGGGGTTGTGACCTCTTTCATGCTCGGGCCAAAACGGCTGAAGCCCATGCACCCAAGCTAGGGGCACTGATCAAAGCCATTGAGGCCCGGGCCTAGGAGGTGGAGGCGCAGGTTGCTGAACTGCGCTCGTCGATGTCCACTGCCAGTGAGGAGGCAGTGGAGGGCTTTCATTCTTCCTCATCCTATCGGGCTGAGCTGATGATGCGGGACGGGACCACGGATACGACAAGCTCACGGTTGTCCCTTAACGAGGGAAGCGTCGGATGTGCACGGTTGAGAAACCGGCAGTGAGCTAGGGTGGTCGGCTCTCACTTGTGCCTGGATCGGGTCACGGGACGGTCTCGCTCACTCTCTCGCAGTAGCGGTAATGAATAGATAAAGCGAGCTAGATATCCCTACACATGCTCTCTAGCAGCGGCATAAATAAATATATATGAAGTAAGCAAAATGCCAAGTAAGGGAGCGAATGCGATATCTCCACGCGCTCAGCGTGGGGAAGACGGACCCGGCCGAAACTCGTACTCCCGGGATAAATATTACACAATGATGACAACAATGAAATATCGCCCACTCCACGTAGGGAGGTAAAGGGCTACACAACTGGGCCCGGGAGGACCGAATTCGGGTTGACGGGCGGCTTCTCGCGTTGATTCGGCAACACCTGAACACGTGACGGTGGGGCCCACGTGCCGTCCGGAGGGGCCGTGTGAGACCTGGTGGCACCGCTGTAGTGGTGGATGCCTGGATGAGCGCTCCCTGGAGGGGAGGCGCGCTGGTTTGCCGGCCGAAGGCCGGGCGGCTCCGTTCGGCACCGGTCGGAATAACCGGCCACGGATCTGCAACTTCTGGTTTTCAGCGTGCGTCCCGGCGAGAACGGACGCTGCGATCAGCCCCGATGTCGGATCGACACGAAACTGGCGCCGTTGGAAAGATAACTTCAAATACTTCAATCTAGGCTTGAAGATCTGGTCTGGATCTGCACTGATCTAGGCTTTAATGAATTGTTGAGTTTCTGTGATACAGTGACCGGGCTCTCAGATCTGTAGAGAACTTGTCTAAGAACTGCCTTTGACTGTTATGTGAACGTCCGAATCTGAAGTGGTGGTCTTCAGCAAAGTTGTAGGAAATCAAGATAGGAAAACGTAAAAGCTAGTTTGGATAAGTTTGGATGTGTCTAAGAATTGATGGGAGTTTTAAACTGGAAGTGAGTTGGATCTGGAAACGGGCTGAAAGCACTGTAGCTGAGATAGAACATGAATTTTGAAAAATGGATAGATGGCGGATAAAAAATCAAGAAAAATGGTGGATGCAGGGGATGATGGACAGAACTCTCAGTAAAATTGGGAGGGTTTGAAAAATTCATAAAGGTGGTCAGAGATGGGAAACTCAGAGCTGTTATCACTGTAGATAGAGACAAAACAGATCTGGGAATGCAAAATGAACGAAAATGGAAAATTACTGAATGGAAGAGTTTGGACGTAACAATTTAGGTGGAGGTGGGGATTCAAGGTAGGAACACACTCTCAAAATTTCAAATCCATCTGAGCTCGTGGCTAGCAGCAAGAATTCACGAACTACACCTCTATCCAGTAGGGCAGAAACTTGAAGATGGCTCTGCGGCGGCTCGAAGGCGGCACGAACGGCGGCGACGGCGGCACAGATGAAGATCAGAGGTTGAGAGGGGGAGATAGAAGATTGATACACTCTAGAACTGGAGGTTTGAGGAGAGAAAACCAGGGGGAGAGGAAGGGGGCGCACCAAGCTTCAAGCTTTCCAACAAAATTTCTGATTTTTCATTAATTTCCACATGAAAATACACACTTTTATATGCTAGGTATCTAATCTAATCTAGACCCTTGGATCTAGGGATGGGGGATTGAAGGGCTGGGATTAAGTGTGAAACACACACAAAAATTAATACAATAATAAGGGGAGAGGGGCGCCCCCTTGACCAAGGGGTATGGTAGGTGAAGGTAGGTGACCTACCTTGGACCAATTTAACCACTTGTCTACCCATGTGGCATTTGACATTCAACCCTTCTAGATGGCCACCTAGGATGGTTGACCAGCCCCACATGAGTGACATGGACCAATGGGAAAGGGCTGAGGGCCCCCTTGCTTGGTCCTACTGGAATTTTACATATAAACCCACTATGACCTACAATTGTGTACCCATATAACACAAGGGTATACATACAAATATGAAAAGACATAAATGCAAACAAAATGCGTACGGTCTTGCCTTGATGTCCCCATCAATTCTCCCCGGGTGGGAGGAACTCGACCCCGTCGAGTAGGGGTATGGATGCTCGAATACTTCGGCGGATCCGTCACCGTGCCAAGTAACGCGGTGTTTCAGCGTTTTTTTTCCTTTCGTTCGCGCATCGATCAGCCATTTGGCTAACTGGTAGTCAACTGACTGATTGATGACGCGGGCGTGCCAGTCACATGAGTGATAATTTTATTGTGCGCTCATTCTGACCCTTGTCGGGCGAATGTGAGGTTCGGTCGGGACCAGCAGTCCGCCATACCATAAAGGCCATGGCGTTAATTACATCCCCCATGAGGAGGGAACACCTTTGATTAATTGCCGAGATAGCGGGCTGTCGAAGCCGACGTAAAGAGAACTACATGATGATTATAGCAATGACAGGCAGGATGTAGCATTAAACATGCAGAAGATGTGTAGTTTAATGGGAAAATGGATCCTTGGTACGTGGCAGAGGAAGCATGTCCGAAGACCACCATCGCGCACGACGAAGGCTTCCGGCCAAACATGATCCGGCTTCCAGTCGACGCCATTTAATATACCCGAGGATCTATGCATGCATGCACACAGGATATTCATGATTATATTGAATATGAAGATAGCGCCACGAAGGCGGCGGTGATCGACCACATTTATTGCCCCTCGTCGAGAGGAGGAAGGATGACATGAGTATGATAGCGAAAGCATGAATGCTAACAGATACGATGATGATGACGATGCAACAGCGTAAATCCGATAGCATGCCCTCTTCCTTCGAATTATACCGAAGAAAGGGAGATAGGACATCCATCCATGGAGAGTTGGAATGGAGACCCAAAAGAAGATCAGGCACAGGCCTGGGTCCAAAAAGGATTCAAATATGACGGGACCATCTGCGCCGTTCGTTAATATTCCCCTCGAGGGGCCATTGGAGGACATGTGGCGGCAGAACTCCGAGGGCCAGTGGGGAGACGGGAGAGTCATCGTGTTCGGTGTAATGTAGGGGTGAATTCCCCCGTCAATGTATCTCCCATGAACATGGGTGAAGAACCATAGTCCCCTCATACGGTAATGAAGAATGGCTCGGGGGTTGATAACAATAGAATATTGAATTTGGGCTATGTTTGGGTCTGATGAAGAAGGAGGGCATCAGACATCCAAATGACAACATCATTAAGGTGAAACGGCACAGCACCGGAGTCGGCTCGGGGGCCAAACGGCACAGACTGCTCTCGGCGCCATGACAAACCAGGGGGGGATCGACACAAGGATCTGGAGCCTCGGCGCGGTGGCACCCGGCGCGGGCCGGTCTCGGCGCGCCATGGGGCAAGGGCATTCGGCGCCACCCCCACCCGGCGTGGGTTTAGCACCGGGGGGCGATGGCGCCGGGAGGCTTTTGACGCAGTGGGAGTTTTGGCGCCGGGAGGGATTTATTGGTTTTGAAGGAGGATACCAGAAGGGTTTCCTTGTTTAATGAGGGCTTCAGGGTGATGAATGGATGGATGGATGAAGATGGAGAATGAGAGTGGTTCCACCTGCCAAGGGCTCCAAGGAGATCATCACTTATGAGATCTGTTCCCTGCGATGGCAAGAGACCGTGAGATGATATAGCTCAGGCTGTTGCCATGTTGGGGGATTAAGCACTTAATTTCGATGAAACATCGTGCCGTATAACGGAATAAAAATCATGGGCAAATTTTGACAGCATCTCCCCTTATTTTGGGAGTGTGCCAAGAGGGTATTATGGGATATCTACTCACGGGTGCCGGAGTAGAAACCAAAATAGGTGCCGGGCGTAGCCCGTAATCCAAGGAGGGCCGGATCATACGAGATCCCATCCCCTCTGTTGTAATCTTCCCAACTCAGTCGATCGGAGGTCATGCAGAGGCAGAGCTCCTTGACTTAATGGGTTATAGAATGTGAGGGGCGCTACCCCTGTTTGATATAGCTCCCGTGAGGACAGAGGGAAGGGCGATGCCTCTCCACAGGAAAGGGCATTTAACGCAATGATGGCATGGCCTGATAGCATCAAGACGGTCAGAAAATGTGAAGATATCGATGTAGAGCAGAGGGGTAAGTTTTGACATAGCAATGGGATGGGCTCGGTGCGATAGGAGAAGCCTAACCGGCGCGACAAGTCCCCGGCGCGAGACCTACGCCGAGGGGGAGTTCGCGCCGGGAGGCTTTCCGATAGGGATTCTTTCTGTGGCAAGGGCTTCAGAGGGTTTTGGGCATTTAGAAAGAGAGTTTATTCAATGATTCGACAACCCTTACGGGCAATCATAGGGAGGATAATCTGGTGTGAAGATGGCCTTTCCTCTGGGACTTCACTAGGAGCGGAACCACCCACAGAAACTCAAGACTCTGGCCCGTATTCAACCCTCTTCATTTCACAGACGAGGAGCCGTGAGATAGACTGTCTCAGGCTCTCGTTGTGGATACGAGGTTAAAAGAGCACGCGGCAGAAGAACCTTCAACAAAATCAGAAAACCCGACGATGAAACACGCCTAGTTACCAGTATCCTTAGCATATGGCGAACCTCGGATGCAGAGACAGAAAGAAGAGGGTAATGAAAGGACAGAGCTCAACCCATTCTTCTATTAACTATATCAGCCAAATGGCTCACACGTATGCGATTTAAGAGAAAGAAATCCAACTCAAAAGAGAAAGAAATCCAAGACTTTATCCCTGCAGATAGGGTTACATTAGCATTCGATGCTACTGTAGCAAAGATGCTCGAAAGTAAAAATATAAGAAGAACATTCAGACAGACAGAGAAGAGAAAGCAAAGGATCTGTGACTGTACGGCCCTCACACCTGAATCCCTTCTCGAGCCTCTGTCTCTCTCCTTTTCCCTCAGCTTCTACGAAGGGCGCTCGAGCTCTCCTCTTTCCTTTTTGATGGCTAAGCCCCTCTTCCTTCTGCTTTCTTTTTTGTGTTGTTTTTTTTGTCTCTCTTCTATCTTCTGTCTGTCTCTCTTCTTTTCGTTCGAAGGGCAGGCCTCTTATAGAGGTGAGGCTCTTCATGCATTCGGCACGAGCTTCCCGGCGCATCAGGATCGCTTCTCCCGGCGTGACATCCGTTGGCGCGTCCTGTCTATTGCTTGGGCTTGGCCCATCCATTTGTCATTCGGCCCAGTCGTCCAGGATACACTTAGTGAGCTCCTCTCGACAGTGGGGTTCTTGACACATACATATTGCGACTCCACCGAGCCCATTTACACCTTGGATTCACACATGCGTACGGGGCACTGCGCGTCTTGGCCCAGGAGTATCAGAGATGTCTGAACATCTGTTTCAGCAGGCAGATGATTGCCTGAGTGTTGGTGTAGTTTAATCAGCCTGACTATCTGAAAGATAGCAGCACTGGACAGCGACCTAGCCAGAGATGGCTTTAGTCGAACAGAATGATAGGGGTAGTGGGTTTCTTCTATTCAGACTCTCAGATCTCCCGGGGGTAGCACGTGAACTGTGCCCTCTACTGATCTTCAAAGCTGTGAATATGCTATAGTTTCTTCTGGTATATTTTGGGTGTCAACACGCGGGTATGCTCCACTCCAAGTGACCGTCACCTGCTCATTCCATATATACTCGATATGCACAAGCTGCTATGGCCTAAAGGTGGACACTCCGGGTGGGGCACTCTCACAAGGGGAGGTGGCGGCTCGAAGACTCACTAGGAATCACCGCTGAGTCCCTGTAGGTGACTAGATCCGGGTATAGATAGAGAACCGATCCCATACTCGTCGAATGAGTCAAATCGCCTCTTACTCATAAGAGAATGACAACGAGCTGACACAAGACACATGCAGACAAACAAACGACACACAAACCATGCAAACAAACCACACAAAGAAAAAGCACATTGACTCAACTATGACCCTAGACACTCCTAATGTTAGTCCGACCCGTACATGGATGACGGCGGACCAGGACACCCAAACGTGTGCCATGCATGCATCTGACGTAACCGGTGGTTGACATCATGTGGAAATCCTAGACCTCCTAAGGTGGGCCATGCATGCATATGGGATGTGGATGTGTCAAGAGTATCTCCCCTAGATGATGGTGTATCTTGTAAGGGTACGGGCTTGGTGGGCATAGATGACCCAGCCCGTGGGGAAGGGGTGTGGTAGCGGACTCCCTCGAAGAAGTGAAGTGAATATGAAGGGTCTAAGGATCCACTAGGGAGTGGGTCAAAGGGATCAAAGAAGGTATGACCCCTTATGGTGGGTTCCCACAAGTCACGGTCCCACGTGTAGAAGTTTTGAAGGTGTGGATAGTCACCTTCTTGAATGGTGACGGGTGGGACGGGGATCATAGGCAAGAAGTATGATTCCTCCCTCGGACAAAAGGGTATGAATTCGGGCTCGTCCGGTAGCGGGAGAAGTAGAAGAACCTCCGTGGTGACACAACCCACGGTGCACTCGGAGGTAATGGATCCGAAGGCCGGATGGGTGAAGTTAAGACTAGTGGGTTGGTCAAAGCCTCGGGCCAAAAGATGCGTCAACTCCCATTGTGAATCTAATCCCATGACAAGATCGTCCAACGTATCAACATGGTGACGAGATCGAAATGTGGTATGGAATGAGTTGACCGGCACTATAGGTAGGATGGGGTCCATGGATAGAAAGGGAGGTTGGACCAAGCCATCCTTGAGCCAACTAAAAAGTGGCTCGGCGATGTATAGCGTTCCCGTAAGAAACACGGGTGGCTCGGGGTGAGACGGCTCCAAGCATAATGGTTCCGAATGTGGAGTTGTTCGCGACCTTTTTCTTTCTTTCGCGGGTCGATCGACCAACTGACTGACTGGTAGTCAAATGATCAATTGACAACGCGGGCGTGCCAGTCACATGAGTGACGACTTTATGATGCGCTCATTCTGACCCATGTCGGGCGAATGTGAGGTTCGGTCGGGACCAGCAGTCCGCCATACCGTAAAGGCTATGGCGTTAATTACATCCCCCACGAGGAGGGAACACCTTTGATTAATTGCCGAGATAGCGGGCTGTCGAAGCCGAATTAAAAAGAGCTACATGATGATCATGACGAAAGCATGCAGGATGCATACATTTATCATGCAGAAGATTCATAATTCATGGGATTATGGATCCTTGGTACGTGGCGGAGGACATAGGTCCGAAGACCACCGTCGCGCATAGTGAAGACTTCCGACCAGACATAATCTGGCCTTCCGTCGATGCCATTTAATGTACCCGAGGATCTATGCATGCATGCACACATGACGTTCATGACTATATTAAGCATGATGATGGAATTCATGGAAGCAAATGGTTATCGACCACAATTATTACTCCCCATCGAGAAGAGGGAAGGCAACACAAGTATGATAGCGCGAGCAAAATGCTAACGGACATGGTAATGAAGATATGATAACAATATAGTTCGGGCTCATTTGGCCCCTCCCTTATTCAATTTTATCACCAAATGTGGTTTATTGACATCAACCCTGAGGGACAAGAACCACTCCGAGGCAAATGAACAATTAAAGCTGCAAAAGGGCCCAAAACCAGCGCGGTCATGTGATAGGTAGCTTATACGGCGCGATAAAGCGTAGGTATAAACGGTTAATACGGCGCGGCCATATAGCCGGTTAAGACGGCGCGCAAAAGATTGGGGCGCGCCGGTTTAGGGCACGCCGGAAAGGCGCAAAGGAAAAAAAATGAATATGAGTCTAACGTTAATCCGGCGCGGGGGGGGGGGGGTACCGCGCCGGATTAGGGCGCGCCGACTAAGGCCGCGCCGTTCAACCCACCCTTTTCTATGAATTTTGCAACTATTGAGCTTGTTAAGTTTTTGGTGAGGATTCTGAAGTTATTTGGGGCCAATTACTTATTGAATTGAAGTCCAGAACCCTGAGGGATGGTGTGATAAGCCAGTGCGAGGCTCCTACTCGAGCACCGGGATAATTGGGTCAGAATGAGTATTTCGTTATGGTTTATTCATTATTAATCTGTCCAAAATTGGACAGCATCTCCCCTGAACCTGAAGAGTTGCAGGGGAGAAGCGGGGTCATGTTCACTCATGGAACAAGCCCCTAAACCGCCGGTATGCACGAAGGCAGCCAGCAAACCCCATTGGATAGGATACCCCGAGGACTAGCCTGCTAGGGACACCAAGGTTCCATAAGGGAAAAGACAGAGAGATGAAGCCATTGATGATGGGAGCATCACCCCGAGGACTAGCCTGCGAGGGGTGGACAACCCACAATTTGTGACTCATCCCGTAGAGGAACTGTCCATTGGGAGAATGGGACTCCGAGGGCTAGCCTACAAGGAGCACACATCCCCCCGGTCTCGATCGGGTCTTAATTTGTTGGGGCTGAGTTCATTGAACCAGGACCCCTAACATTGTCTGCAATGGCTTCGAGGAAGCGCCTACCATCGAGAGATAGAGCCCCCTGGTCGCCCAACAACTTCAGGAAGCAGCAGGGGAATGTCCCCCTCCCCGGGTGATCGAAACGGCGAGAAACCTCGGAACAGTTTGGATGATCGTGATGCACAGATGCAGTAAATGCATAAACGAGACGGGCTCGTTGCAGGGGCATATGCTCGAACAATTGGGAAGCAACGTCCAGGGGATGGACCCTGTACATGGCGGAGAGACACACGCGCAGAAGCACGGCTCCATCCGAGGAGAGAGGGAGATGCGAAAACCCTTGAATCGAATATAAAAAATGATCGAAGGAAAAGCCCCCGGGGAGGGGTGTTTATGTAGCCCACGATGATTCAGGGCACACTATAGATCTCGGAGAAACCAGAATTAGAACTACGCAGAGAAGAACTCCGACACACGCATTGGCATAGATAGAAAGGGGGGAGGCTGAGGATCATTCATTCAATCTATTCATTTGATCATTCACATGCGCATATATATATTACCATCCCAGAGACGGGAATGGTTTAGCATTTACATGGTGAGAGTACAGCACCGGCACCATTGCTTGGTCACCGTTCTACAATAGCGGAGGCAGAGGACATGCATAGCACAACAAAAGGGGAAGGGGAAAAAGAGAAAATCGCATAGAAGGGGGAGGAGAATCGACTCGTATCATCGTCGCTCCTCCCCCCCTCGCTCACATTCGATGGGTGGAAGACTCAGAAGAGAAATATGCAGAAAGCAGGAAAAGAAACGGCACCGGCGCCCACCTGTTCCGAGAACAGGGTATCGTAGAGGAGGAAGACGACCGGCGGAAGCTCCTCCGAAGGAACCCTTCTCTCTCTCTCGGCTCCCTTTCTTTTCTTTCTTCCTGGAAACCCTCTTCTGTCTCCTCTCTCCTTGTTCTTCTCGTTCCTCTCAGGTCTCGATCTGTCTTCCTCCCTTTTTTCTTGTCGAAGAGCAGCCACCTATATAGGGGGCGGGTTCGAATCTTAATCCGGCGTGAGATTAGCGCGCCGGGAAGAAGCCTCAGCAAATTAGCGCGCCGGTCTTGGAGGGCGCCGGTTTAACAGGCGCGCCATATAAGGGCGCGCCGTATTAGCATTTCCCGTGCATTGCAGGTTAGCCGATGAATCCGGGGATGATTCCGGGAGTCACCGTGAGCATTATCTCACCGATGCTTACTGAAACCTTGACGAGATATCTTGTGAAGCCCCTCGGCTGACGTGCGGCCGTTCACGAGGCTCCAGATAGCTTTGGTTTAATTACACGGGTTTTCCGCTAATACGGCCTGCGGCTCCGTGATTCGTGCTGCCGGCTCGGTCTGGCTTGTACCCAAGCTCCTTAGGGGGGTTGGATGACACCAGGGATAATTCCGCTTGCACTGGGTGATCATTCGGCCACTAACGGGCCCATCTTTCAGGGAAGCCGCACCCGCGTCGGGTGATCGGGATCTTCTGCCGTCAGAGCTTTCGGTCCTCCGTCTCGGGGAACCGGGGGGAAACTCCTTTGTCTTCAGGAGAGCCCTTTCATGTGGTGGGGGACCACCGGATAGACCATCGTCCTTGATCAGACAACGGGTGTAGTGGATGCAGCACAACAAAGTCGATGCCGGTTCATTGGGCAGGCTTGGTCGCACTGCCGGTTGGTTGTGGATTCATCTCGGCTCTTCTGAGGTGAAGTCCCCACGTCCATACGGAATGACTCGAGGCTCTGGCAGCTTGAGAAATCCTCGATGTGTTGCTCTTTATCGGCTCTCGCGCTTCGGTGGGCCGGGTCATTCATCCTTATGGCTTGGTCGCCGACGATCATATTTTAGGTGCCAACAAATGCCCCCCAGACGTGGGTGTTGTGAGCAAGGCACGAGTGCAGCAAGGCCCACGGATGAACTTCATCTGGACGGATCTCTTCTTCGGTTGACAGGAGCTCTGGATGGCCCTTAGTTAGGCACGGATGCTAATCCGGCGCCATTCCCATCTTAATACAGCATGGGATTAATACGGCGCGCCCTTACCCTTTGTGGTCTTAATCCGGCGTGGCCTTTTCATCGGATCGGTTAATCCGGCGCGGTGATTCCCGGCGCGCCTTTGCTTAAAAGGGAAATTAATCCGGCGCGCTAAATAGCGCGCCGGTTTAACGGAGGGGGGGCCTCCTCTATATAAGGCTTTCGCCTTTGTTTTTTTTTTCTTCATCCCTCATTCGTGCAAACTTTTTCTCTCTCTTCCCTCTCTTCCGTTTCTCCGGCGCCGAGAGCGGCGATTTTCCTTCTGGTGAGTGGAGATGCTGTCCATTTGGGTTTCAAAACCCTTTCTTTGGGCCCCGGGAAGCTTCTAGCAGGGCTTGCCCTCGGAGCTATTCCCCCGGGTGTTCCTCTTGGCCTCGGTGCAATGCCGATGGCTGCCTTTTTAGGGACCATTCCTCGGTGGACGCGTTCCCACTTTTCTTTGGCAATCCCCTGTGCTGGGGAGACTCTGCCAAAATTTTGTCAGAAGTTCACCTTTGATCAGCTATTTTCTGACTTTACTTTTGTTTGATATGCCCTTTTTTTTTAGCAGCTATCATGGCATCCAGCTCTTCTTCTCGTGCCGTAGTGACATGGGAGAACGTCAATTCCCTCGACTGGGGGCACGGCAAGGTGGCCATAGTTGCGGAGTCTTCGGATTCAGAGATAGACACTGTGGACACCAGCCGTCTCCTTATCCTCGGGGGTGACTCCTTTCATTATTATAGAGAGGGCGTGACCAGGAGGGATTATCCCAAGGACAAGCACCTGATGTTCCTTCTTCAACGCTTCAACCTTCAGGGGAAGAGGGATGTGTTCGCCGTTCGGAAGGTCGAGCAGGCCTTGCTGGTGGAAAGAGACAGCCTGGCCGAATGTGTGATGCGGGGAAGACCCATCTATCTCCCCGGGGAGGTCAGGAAATGGAGCGCTGTGCTGGGGCTGCAAGACCTGGCTCCGACAGACGGATTGCTGACTAGAGCTCCCGAGTTCGTACCCGCTCGGTGGAATGACTCCGCGAGCAGAGTGGATCGTGAGAAGCCGATCTTTGGTTTATTCCTTGCCCCGTTGAGATGGGGATATAGAGACGAATCGTTCTTGCTGGACTGCTTGGCGGTTCGCTTCAAGCACCAGATATCAGTGGGGTGGTTCGCTGAGCTGAAAGCTACAGATGCTCATGCATTCAGGCCCGGAGCAGTGGAGTTCACAGACTACGTGCTGCATCATTACGCTCCTCTTCTGACCAGGGCCGACATATATCACAGCGTGTACGCTTCAAGGTACCGGTACCCAATCTCACGGGGCTTGTGTTGTGGAATGATCGAGGTATTTTGCCCCGAATATAACACTTTCTACACTTCAGAGGGGGAGACCTCTTTAGACTTGTGGAGTCTATCGCAACTCAGCAGCCTACCCATTGACGGGGAACCGTATGAAGAAGTCTGCTGGCCTGACTGGTTGAAAGACCAGACCGACGGTGACGGTCGGTATTTGGCGGGCTACGCCTATCGGTATCTGATGAAGGCATATCGCACCCTTTTTCATTCGTCGCACGATACGAGGGAAGCTCGGAAGCCGGGCGAGAAGCGAAGAGTGCGGATGGGCGCCTGGCTTCAATATTTCTTCCAGGGGAAGAATAAGTATGAAGATTTTCCTCCAATAGCACCCGTGGCCCAGAAGCGGAAGAAGAGGGTGCGACGCCAGGCCGCCTCATCATCTTCTTCGAAAGGAGGGCAGGGGGAAAACCCAAACCCTACTGGTGTTGATGCAGTCACTCACTGTGCTGCATATCTGGTTTATTGGCTTTGTTCTTTCGCTCTTCCTCAAGGTGACGAGAGCGTGATTAGGGCAGAGGCCATTTACCCGGCCTGTCTTATGGCTTGGGGCATCAAGTTGTCCCTTTGCTCAGTGGCTTTGTGCCTCATTTACAAGATGTTGGGAGACTTGCACAAGACGCGTCTTCCCATAAGCCTTCGGACAGTTGGTCCGTTACATTTCTTTAATGCTTGGGTCTGCACCCTGTTTCCGGAGGCAGCACCTCGGGCATTACAAGCGGTTCCTCTGGTCCCGCGTATGATAGAGTTCGCGAGTGCTGAGCCATCTTTACTAGCGGAGCAACTCTACGCCATTCGGGGTAAATTGGCCCGTATTCCCATGGATTCGCCTGGGGCTCTTCATTTCTGGAGCTTAGCTGCCCATTCGAGCCCGCTGACGAACAAGACGAGACAGTGCAAGCTGTTTGAGACTGAGGAGTACATCCATCCGATTTCCAAGGCCAAATATACCAAGCCTATTCTGGAGCCGGAGTTGATTGATTGGGCACTGGCCATCAGGCCTAATGTCCTTGTATTTCGCAAGAGCGGCATTCTGTGGTTGGAGCCGTATTACCCATTCCGCTTCAGTCGGAACTTTGGCTACGACCAGCAGATTCCACATTCCTCTTCACAATTTGCATTGCCCAACAGGCATAGGGCCGGGCAGGTTTCAAACGACGATGCCCGAATATGGTGGGACTTTTTCCATCGTCGTGAAGACGTTTCTTTTCGGGTGCCCGCCCCTGCGCGCTTCCCTCGCGTCACGCCTGAATACGTCAAGTGGTGGAACGCGCGGACGGGATTTTACAGGAACTCCCGGAGAGAGTGCTGGGCCGTGGCGGAGCACAGGTTTTTAGCTTCCCAGCCGGAGCCAGTTCTTGACATTGAAGCCTCTTATTTGAAGAAGTTGAAGTCTTGGACCAATACAGAAGTGAAGGCCTATATGGAGGCCCGCAAGATTGTGAAAGGCCGCAAGATGAAAGTTGAACCGAAGCTGCCCCCGATCAACAAGGATGATTATGTGAAGACCCTTCGAGGTTTATGCCGGGTAAGCAGTGAGAGGGTGATTCTCCAGCAACTCCCTTTACCGGTAGAGGAGCCCATCGCGGTTGTGGCCGACTGGCGTCCTGAGGTGGATAGGTTGTATCCCTATTGGACTTTCATTCGCAAGGAAGACATGTGGGATGCCTTGTACGACAACACTCCCTGGCTATTTGCACTCCTTCGGTCGCATGGCCTGTCGGTGGGCGGTCCGAGTGAAGCCATCCTGGACCATCCTCTTCAGATTTCATTCAAATATGCAGACAGATGGGGGCTGGACCATCTGAGCCTGTATTATCTCCTATCCTCTCGTGGTCATGAGGATCTGGCACTGCTGGCCGAACCGAGCGAAAAAATTGGAGATCTATGCTGGCTTATTCGCGAGGCGGCTTCGAGGGACAAAACGCCATCGCTATTTTATTGGCCTCTCTTCCCCTTTTATACGGGACCGGCAAGTATGTTTCATTTCTTCATTCAGACCTTTTGGCCAGCTTCTTCTTTTCGTTGTGGTGTGTCATTCTCACCTTCGTGCATGTGCAGTCCGACCGACTTCGGAGGAGACCCGACACTTCAGGGAGCTGATCATAAAGGCCCAAAAGCCAACATATTTTGAAGTTCCTGAGCCTGCCCCGACCATGACGCCACTGCCTCCTGGGGATTCGAGGAAGAGGACTCGGTCTCAGCTGAGGGAGGCCGTCGGAAAGGCAAAAGCGGCGGTGACCTGGGTGACACGGGCACGCCGAAAGAAGGCTGTAGAGAAGGAGTCGGCAACCGTCCTTCCTTCGGTTGTATCTTTTGAAGAGTTTGAAGCTTCCCGCACACAAGGGCTAGAGGCTGAAGGTAGGCTCTTTTTCTCTTCAAAGTGCATTAGCTTGTTTCGACTGCCTTGGCTAGCCCATGCTGACAGTTGCTGACACAGTTGCCGCGGTCGTCGGGCTGGAGGCGACGGTAGATGTAGCAGCTAGGGACGGGACAGAGGAAATCCTTACTGCTCCCGTAGAAAGGGATCTGCCCTCTCCAACACCCAGGTAGGAGATGGAAGGTAATCCATGGTCTAGTTGCGATAGCACTGCGAATCTTCATGTCTTTAGCCAGCTTGACCCCTTCTTGCCGTAAATTGTAGTTGATATACAACCGTCATTGCTTCCGGGCTCGGAGGGTGTAGAAAAGGCGATCCCCTCGGGGCAGGGCGGACCTGCTCTTGAGGTATCATCTATTATTGCCCCTGGTGCGGAGAGCACCGGGGAAGTTCCTGCCGAGGGTGATGCTCCTGCTGGCAAGGCTCCTGCTCCGATGGCGGAGCGTCCTGAGAGAGCAGAGGGGTCCTCTTCCTTTGAACAGGTAGATTATGGTGGCGGCTCCAGTGACGAGGAGCTCTCACTGATTGATCTCGAGACCGATGACGCCGGGGCGTCCTCGGCCTATGAAAGTGATTATCTGACTTTCAGCCCAGCCCGATTGTCGTGGGGCGGTCCCGAGCCGTCATTATATCTTGAGAGTGAAGAGGCCGGTGCCGGGGGAGCTGCTCTTAAAGATTTGAGCTTAGTACCCGCTGAGGTAAGGACCTGCCCAGGGTCGGTGTTTGCTGTTCTTCTTTATCTTCCCTCCAGCCTCGTTTTTTAATGTATATATATTTCTAATGCAGGCTGAGGTGGCGCTGCCAACTATGACGGTGCAGATACCACTCCCGGCTCTGGGAAAGGGCCATGCAACTCTCCCGTCCGTCCTGCAGCCTATCACATTGCGATACCCAAAGGACTATGCAGCGGCAATGGTTCCAGTCGGACCCGGAGCACTTGTGGAAGTTGGTAGTTCGGCGGCAGCCGGGGATTCTCAGCCAATGGAGGCTGCACAGCAATCAACTCTGGAAAAGGATGGTCTCCCTGAAATAGAAGCCGGAGAGATCATTGAAGAGCAGATGTCTTCGGCTCTTGATGTTTCTGTTGCACCTCCATCCCAGGGGGCAAGAAAAGGAATTGTTGTTGTCGAGGCTCCAACCACCGTATCTGCCAGCGTGCTTGTTCCTCACAGCAGTGGACTGCAGCTCATGCCATCGTCATCTTCCGGGACGGCTGATGATATCTGGGCTGCCGTGGATAGCAGAGTGGAATTTGAACTGCCCGAGATGTCGCCACTTGGTCTTCAATCTTCAAGTGACTTTGTGTGGCAGTTTCTGGGGACCCTCCAGCAGACCGTAACGGCCAACAGGGATTTAACTTATGTTCAGCTGAGGGGCTTGATAGAGCATCGATCCCGCTCGTTGTTGGCCTTTGGTTGTCCCATGGACGACTGGACTCCACGGGTGATCCTGCTCCTGAAGTATGTAAACAGGAGGGAATTTCTAGGCCGGGAAGCAGCTGACCAGCTGGCGGCCATATCATTGGAGCAGGCTGAAAGCTGAGCAGCTCTTATTTCTCTGCAAGAGACTGCGGCGAGGATGAGGGATGAAGCCGATGCCTCTTTACAGCGCCGAAGCTTCTTGACGGCCCGGATGGCGGCATTACATGCCTAACTTTCAAGGGTAGAGGCCGAACTTGAAGAAGTAGATCGTCTGGGAGTCCAAAAGGCGGAGGATGCAGAGATGGCCGAGGGACAAGCTGCTTCCCTCGAGGAGAAGCTATCTGAGCTGGAGGCCACCGAGTTCCGATTGCAAGAACTGACCCGCCATCCTTCCCTGGGTATTCCTGCGCTGGAGGACATCTTCCGACGCCCTCTACCGTAGTTTTTTCTCTTTATTTGCTCCCTTTTTGACGCACTTCATGTACTCCGGGGGATGGCCCGTGTAACATGTACCTTTTACTTCATAGTAATGGAAAACCTCCATCGTGCTTTTTAAATGAAGACTCCATCTTGTCATTATTCTTTTCTCTTCCATTCGCCCGTTGTTTCTAATCCGAGTGTATGAGTCACTAGGGCAGGAGAGCGCTCACGCCTTCAGCAAAGGGGTGAGGTGTTCGCTCCACCGCGCCGTGACTTTTCTCGAGACTAGCAATGGCCTATGCCAGCCGAGAGTCCGGTGGACTCAAGAGGGTATATCAAAACTGACGGGTAAGCGGTCCTTCCGAGGATGGCAAGACCCGAGAATGGGTAGCGACCGGTCCTGTCGATGATGACGAAGGTCGAAAAAGGGTAGACGGTCTTGACGATGATGACATGAACCGGACCAGGGAAGCGACCGATCTTGCCGATGGTGACAAGGGTCGAAAAGGGTAGACGATCTTGCCGATGGTGACAAAAATCGGATAAGGTAGCGACCGATCTTGCCGATGGTGACAAGGGTCGAAAAGGGTAGACGGTCTTGCCGATGGTGACAAAAACCGGATAGGGTATCGACCGATCTTGCCGATGGTGACAAGGGTCGAAAAAGGGTAGACGGTCTTGCCGATGGTGACAAAAACCGGATAGGGTAGCGACCGATCTTGCCGATGGTGACAAGGGTCGAAAAAGGGTAGACGGTCTTACCGATGGTGACAAAAACCGGATAGGGTAGCGACCGATCTTGCCGATGGTGACAAGGGTCGAAAAGGGTAGACGGTCTTGCCGATGGTGATAAAAACCGGATAGGGTAGCGACTGATCTCGTCGATGGTGACAAGGGTCGAAAAGGGTAGACGGTCTTGCCGACGGTGACAAAAACTGGATAGGGTAGCGACCGATCTTGCCGATGGTGACAAGGGTCGAAAAGGGTAGACGGTCTTGCCGATGGTGACAAAAACCGGATAGGGTAGCGACCGATCTTGCCGATGGTGACAAGGGTCGAAAAGGGTAGACGGTCTTGCCGATGGTGACAAAAACCGGAAAGGGTAGCGACCGATCTTGCCGATGGTGACAAGGGTCGAAAAGGGTAGACAATAGATGTATATAGGCGGGATATCGGATGAAAATTCCCCGTCGACCTCGTAAGGGGTCTTCCGGATAGAGAATGAATCATCATTATTCATCATTCAAATTTTTTTTATTCACATTACTGACCTAAGCGCCCTTTCGGGTTTTCACCGAGGCCAGCCCCCTCTTGCTTTTGCCCGCGCGCCCTTTCGGGTTTTCACGCGGCGAGGTACCCGATTTTGCCTGCGACGCCCTTTCGGGTTTTCGCCACAGCTGGGTTATAGCCATTTTTGCACTTGTCCTGATATGGGAGCAAGTCTGGCGGGGTATCTCTATTTTTAACCCCATTTTCTTTTCTTTCTTTTTTTTGAATTCGGGATGTAGAAGAACTAGACCTCAAAAATATTGACTGGCCTTGTCGATGATGACAAGGATTGGACCCTGCTTCGGTCTGTCGACACTGGTTAGATATTGAAGCAAAGGATACGGTCTATTAACAAGGATGTAAGATCCGAGCTAAGGGTAAAGATCGACCGGTCCCGCCGATGATGACGAGGGTCGAATGTGGGTTTATTCATCGGCATGGGCCACATGCCGAGGCAAAGGTAGGGTTATTAACGGGGACGGAAAGTCCAAGTTAAGGGTAGAGATAGACCGATCTCGCCGATGATGACGAGGGTCGAATGTGGGTTTATTCATCAGCACGGGTCACATGCCGAAGCAAAGATGGGATTATCAACAGGGACGTAAGGTCCAAGTTGAGGGTAGAGATAGACCGATCTCGCCGATGATGACGAGGGTCGAATGTGGGTTTGTTAAAGGATTTCTGGTGGGACTTTGATGGTTGTCCCTTTCGGAGTTTCATTGGGTAGAGAATAGGAGAGGAATTTGGAAATTACCACTTTACTGACCTAAGCGCCCTTTCGGGTTTTCGCCGAGGCCAGCCCCCTCTTGCTTTTGCCCGCGCGCCCTTTCGGGTTTTCACGTGGCGGGATACTCGATTTTGCCTGCAGCGCCCCTTCGGGTTTTCGCCACAGCTGGGTTATAGCCATTTTTGCACTTGCCCCAATATAGGAGCAAGTCTGGCGGGGTATCTCTATTTTTAACCCCATTTTCTTTTCTTTCTTTTTTTTTGATATGTATAGGGTGGCAGGTCGAAGTGTGATGTTCGACTCCTGGTCGACAGTAGATGGCCCGTAGTGGCAACAATGTGAGAATGCCAGCTAGAACACAAAACCTTTAGCCGACTCGGGTTTATTCGTTAGCGGGAAGATAATGCTAACGCAAGGAAGGGATTTCTTGCCAATCCGAACGTAAGACTCGTAATGGCGGTGTGGCGTATTCTTTTGGAAGCTTGATCAGGGTGGAATGCCACTAGACCAAGGAGAGGGTAGCTTGATAAGGGCGGAATGCCACTGGACCAAAGGGAAGGGTAGCTCGGTCAGGGCGGAATGCCATTGGACCAAGGAGAAGGGTAGCTCGGTTAGGGCGGAGTGCCACTAAACCAAGGAGAAGGGTAGCTTGTTTAGGGCGGAGTGCCACTAAACCATGGAAGGTAGCTTGGTTAGGGCGAAGTGCCATTAAACCAAGGAGAGGGTAGCTCGGTTAGGGCGGAGTGCCACTAAACCAAGGAGAAGAGTAGCTCGGTTAGGGCGGAGTGCCACTAAACCAAGGTAAGGGTAGCTCGGTTAGGGCGGAGTGCCACTAAACCAAGGAGAAGGGTAGCTTGGTTAGGGCGGAGTGCCACTAAACCAAATGGGAAAAGTAGTTCGGTTAGGGCGGACTGCCACTAAACCAAGGTAAGGGTAGCTCGGTTAGGGCGGAGTGCCACTAAACCAAGGAGAAGGGTAGCTTGGTTAGGGCGGAGTGCCACTAAACCAAGGAGAGGTAGCTTGGTTAGGGCGGAGTGCCACTAAACCAAGGGGAAAAGGTGGCTCGGTTTGGGCGGAGTGCCACTAAACCAAGGAAAAGGTAGCTCGGTTAGGGCGGAGTGCCACTAAACCAAGAAAAAGGGTAGCTTGATCAGGGCGAGATGCCACTAACCAAGGAAAAGGTAGCTCGGTTAGGGCGGAGTGCCACTAAACCAAGGAAAGTAGCTTGATTAGGGCGAAACGCCACTAACCAAAGGGGAGGTAGCTTGATTAGGGCAGAATGCCACTAACCAAGGAAAAGTTAGCTCCGACTGGTCACTCGGGACATGTCGGCTGCGCTGCATGATACAGCTTAATGTGTTTTCCGTTGAGGGGAGAGAACTGAATGACTCCTTTGTGGTCTACAAGGACGTAGGCACCCCCTTCATATACTCGACGGACGATATACGGCCCGACCCAGTTTTCGACCAGCTTCCCTTTGGGGTTGGAGGCCATCACTTCTTTTCTTCTGACCATTACCAGGTCTCCTTTCTTGAATTCTCGACCCTTGACTAGCTTGTCAAAAGCACGGGCCATGCGAGCTTGGTAGAGTTGGATGTTTTGCTGTGCCCGGAGGCGTTTTCCTTCGAGCTCAGCGAGCTCCTCCAATCTTCTTTCTGCATTGGTCTGCTCACCACTGACTAGTCCGTGCTGGATGGCAACTCGCAATGAAGGAACTTCAAGTTCAATGGGCACTACAGCTTCCGACCCATAGACGAGGGAGAAAGGTGAACAGCCGGTTGGGGTCTTGTAGACAGTACGATAGGCCCAAAGTGCTTCGTACATCCTTTCTTCCCAATCTTTTTTATTAGACTTGACAGTCTTTGCCAGCAATGTGCATAAGGTCTTGTTAAAGGCTTCTGCGAGTCCATTGGCTTGAGGGTTGTAGGGGGACGATGTCCTCCAGTCGATTTTGTATTTGTCGGCCAGCCGATAAACCTTCTGGTTCCTAAAATGACTGCCATTATCAGAGATGATTCGGCTGGGGATCCCGAACCGAAATATTACATTCTGCCGGAAGAATCTTGCAACTAGTTCTCCCGTCACATCTCTTAGTGCTACCGCCTCCGCCCATCTGGAGAAGTAGTCTGTAGCTGCTAAGATGTATCTGCACCCTGATGAAGATGCTGGTAGCGGCCCTACTACGTCCGTGCCCCACTGAGCAAACGGCCAGCTTGGTAGGGTGGGATGCAATGGCACTGGAGGTCTCCTTGCCACATTAGCGTGTTCTTGACACTTCTGACAAGCTTTGGCAAACTTGCAGCAATCATCAAATATAGTGGGCCAATAGTAACCCAGTTTCTTTATCTCAATTTTCATTTCGGGCCAGCCTGGTGTGCTCCAGCTGATCCTGCATGGACCTCCTGCATCACCTGTCCCGCTTCTGCTGAAGACAAGCAACGGAGTAGGACCTTCCTTCGGGCATCTGCCGTAATTCGGAATAAGGTCCCGCTTCTCATCTCGTAAGAATCCTTGATCCTTAGGAGCTTCATTCTCTGTTCCTTTTCTTTTGGAAGTTGCTGGTGTTGAAACCAGTGTAGGAGATGCTCTCGCCAATCGGGCTGCTGAACCCCTTCGATGACTGCTACTTCCATCTCTTGTTCGTCGGCCAGGGCCTCTGTTACGTTGGGGACCTGTCGGCGGTTGATCACTATTATATTCAGGCTTGTGTCTGGCGGGACCGCCAATGAACTGGCCAGCTTAGCGAGGGCGTCTGCCTGAGCATTCCGACCTCGATTGATGTGCTTGATGCTGATGAAGTAAAATCTTGACATCAGGCGAGTTGCCAACTGGTGATAGGGGAGGAGCTCTTGCTTTCGCACATCGAACTCTCCTTCCAGCTGTTTTATAACTAGCATGGAGTCCCCGAATGCTTCCAGCATCTGAATTCCCATGGATAGAGCAATCTGCAACCCGATTATCAGGGCTTCATATTCCGCTTCATTGTTTGTGCATTGCTTGTTTATGGAACAGGATGTATGCACCACTTCTCCTTCTGGGGATTTCAGGACTATTCCTGCTCCTGCCCTGACTCTGGCTGATCCAGTGGCAGAGGTGTCAATTCTGGAAGCGCCATCAAAGTATAGCTGCCATAGAGAGGGCTGTACTTGCACGGCTTCTAGGGTTTCATCTTCAGGAAGCTCCGACTCCAACGGGCAATCCTTGGGCACTGGGTGCTCAGCGAAGAAGTCTGCAATAGCTTGGCCCTTGACGGCCTTGCGCGGCACGTAGGAGATATCAAACTCCATAAGGATTACCGCCCATTTGCCCAGGCGGC